>CM034301.1:7233322-7833322 GCA_019925795.1 Dendrobium chrysotoxum
TTGAATTGGTGTCACCTTCTTCTAACTACTTTTTCGCCCTGTCTCCACCAGATATTGTGGCACCCAAGTGTAAAGTTGAGCTCGAGCACCTTAAACTTCAACAAATAGAGTTTATCATTGAATAAACCTCCTATATCAGCCTCCTCTTCTTGAAATTCTAAATTTCTTTCTTAGACAATCTTTCAAAATATTAAGATTCAAATGTTTTGATTTGCTCCAAAAGAATAACGCCTTCAATGCACTTTTGAATTTTAAATTGAGAGAATGAACTACATCTCCTCGAACATAATTTCCCAAGATTTAGCCATAAATGTTGAAGAAGCTAGATAAGAAGCCCAAATATCTTCAAACCTCATATTTCTATTTTTTCAAAAACTAGAAGTATCGTGATGTCTCAATGGTAAGTTTTGCAGATGTATCATCGATGTGGGAGGAAAATGAGGCTGCCACTTAAGGGTGTGTAAGGCTATGATGATATGCAGTCCATATAAGGAATATAATAGGCTAATCCAATTATGCATCAGATAGCTTGCTTATATGCAGCTCCTGCTCCACCTCACCTGTATAGGACATGAGTACATTATGCTCAACTGTTGGATCTCTGATTTGTAAATCAGAACCACTAGCTTCTAACTGACTCCTTTAAGCTCTGTATTTATCTTCTCTACTATTGAGTTGGAGTAATACATGGAGAACTTACTATTACTGTATTTTGGATTTTTGCTTTCTAATATTTCTATGAGTATTTCTCTAACATTCTTGCAGGTTTCTTAGCGCTTCATGGTATCAGAGCTTTAGGTCTTAATCTTCTTCTTCTCGATGGCGGATTCTTCAACCACTTCATCATTTAATATCTCTGTTTCTAAGTCCTCAGCCATAGATATTACTATACCTACCCAACTTAAGTTCTTTATGTTAAATGTTAAAACCATGGTTACCGTTCAGCTTACTTCAGAAAATCATTTGATATGGAAGTCTCAATTACTCAAACTTTTTTACTACAAATGGTTTTGAAGGTTATCTAACTGGTTCTATCTTAAAACCTCCCAAGCATCTCATCTCCTCTGATGGTACAATGAGCCTTAATCCCTCTATACCTCATGGCTGATCATTAATCAACATCTAGCTTCAGCCATCTATTTAACTATTTCTTCTTCCCTCCTTCCCTGTGTTCTTAATTTTGAAACCACTCATGATATTTGGCTCACGATTGAGCATCATCTCCAGTCCACAAAACGGTCCAAATTGCTTCAACTCAAAAATGGCTTCACCAGCTTCAACTTGGAGAAAGAACCATGTTTCAATATCTTTCTGATATCAAATAAAAGTAGATGTAATAGCTGATGCTGGTTCCACCATTGATCCAGAAGATGTAATTCTTTACACCTTAAATGTTCTACCATCTGCCTACCAGTCTTTCAAAATAACCATTATGACCCAACTAAATCCTATCTCTCTCATTAATTTCTATGCACTTTTATGCAGTGAGGAACTGCACATTACTGCAGACACTAACAGAGAGATAACCTCCCCTGCCATTGTCGACACTTAGTTTACTTCAGCGGCTACTAGAGGAAAGTCACATGGTTGTGGCCGCTCGTCAGCAGGTCGTAGTCCCTTCGAATGCCAATCACTTGGTCGTCGTCAACCGGTCGCTTCAACACTCACTCTAGTCGTGGAGGTCATTGTTCTCGATCCTCTATCGAATATCAAATATATGGAAAGATGGGACATTCTAATATCAACTGTTGGTACATACATGATCCCACTTATACCTCCCAGCCTCAAGCATACATTGCCATTGACCATAACTCACTCCGACTGGTTTCTAGATTCTGGTGCCACTGAAAATCTCACCTCTAATCTTGCTCAGCTCAACAATCTGCAACCATACTCTGGCTCATCTTAAATTCAAGTCGGAGTGGACAATAGCTCTCCATAGCGAACACAGGTCGAGATTTACTACCCATACCCCACCGTAAGCTTTATCTACCAAAAATCTTTATGTGCCTCAGCTTTCACATAATATAATTTCTATTCAGAAACTTACATCTGATAATCTATGTTTTGTTCTTCTTGAAGCAAATAGCTTTGTAATAAAGGACTCTCTGAGCAACAAGACTCTTCTCCAAGGACCTAATCTTTATAGTCTGTATCCCATTAAATCCACCTTCGCATCACCATAGCAGCATTGGCGTTTAACTCCCAAAGCTCTTCTTACCTCCACAATCTTATCTACTGTCTGGCATCAACGTCTTGGGCACCCATCATCATCCACTCAGCTTCTCCTTTCAAAAGACTCTCCCATAAATCCTTTGTCTTCTAGTGTCTCACATTGGTCTTCTTGTGCAAAGGCTAAATGTACTCGTTTTCCCTTTAATTTATCTAGTTCTCGCTCACAACAATGTTTAGAGCTATTCATAGTGATGTATGGGGTCCTTCTCTAACTTTATTAATGCAAAAGTATAGTTATTATCTTTTATTTGTGGATAACTATAATCGTTATTCTTGGATTTTTCCTTTGTATTCCAAAGCAGAAGTTTACTCTAAGTTTAAGCAATTTAAAACTTTTGTTGAACATCAGTTTCAAAAAGACTTAAAAATTCTTAGAACTGATCATGGTGGCGAATATGTTAATAAACCTTTCCAAACATTCCTATCTAATTGTGGCATTATACATCAAACCAGTTTCCCTTACACACCTCAGCAAAATGGTGTTGCAGAGCGAAAACATAGACATCTCCTCGAAAAGATTCATGCTCTTCTTTTTCAAGCCAACCTTCCTTCCCACTATTGGGTTGATACCTTGCTTACCCCAACCTATCTCATTAATTGGATACCTTTCACTATCTGTTACTCCAAATCCCCTTACCACTGCTTATATCAAACCCTTCCCAACTACTCACAACTATGAACCTTTGGTCGCCTTTGTTATCCATGACTCAATCCCAAACTCACAAATAAGTTAGCACCTCGCTCAATTCCCTGCATATTTCTTGGCAATGCTTCTGCCACTAAAGGTTATAAATGCCTTAACCTATCCACTGGCCACCTTTATATCTCATGCCATGTACATTTTCATGAACCAGTCTTTCCCTATCACACCCCAAACACCACTCTTGCATTACTTTCAATCTCTCCTGCAGGCTCACCATCCACCTTGGTCCCGACCTCAACTCTTTTTCCTACCACTACATCAATTGATTTCACTTCACCAAATAATACATCAACTCCTTCAACAGATATTCTTCACCAACCTTCTCCAACAGCTTCCAATACACCTCCCACTCCTACTGCTTCTAATACTATGATAGCATATGGTCTACCACAACTTCCCTAGATCTACCTCAACTTCCCCCAACCAAACACCCAATTGTTACTACAGCCCAAACAGGGCACCTCAAGCCATGCACCATCCTAGACCTGCAACACTCAATCATACCTATGGATCCTTCCTCTTACACCATAGCCAATAAATACCCTACATGGAGAGCTGCCACGAGCACTAAATTTGAGGCTCTACAGCAAGAAGGAACTAAGGAGTTGGTTCCCCTCACCCTGATCAGAATGTGTTGGGCTGCAGGTGGCTATTTAAAACCAAATTACACTCCGATGGATCCATTACTCGATATAAAGCTCGTTTAGTTACTCAAGGATTTAATCAAGAATTGGGCATGAACTATTATGATACCTTTAGTCTCGTTGCCAAATTTCCCACAATTCATATTTTACTAACTGTTGTCGTAACCAACTCCTAGCCAATTCTTCAACTCGATATCTCTAATGCCTTTTTACATGGCTCTCTCCATAAGACTATCTGCATGAAGTAGCCACCTGCCTTTGTGGACTCTAATTATCCAACGCATGTTTGCCTATTGAAAAAATCCATCTATGGTCTAAAGCAATCACCATGGTAATGGTTTGCGACATTTTCCTCATATCTCATACAATTCGTCTTTAAGATGAGCACAACAGATCCACCTCTTCTCTTATTTCACCACGAGTCGGTGAAACTTTACATATTGGTGTATATAGATGACATACTTCTAACTGGCAATAATCCCTCTGCCATTGATCAGCTGTTAGCTGCACTTCACACAAGGTTTCGCATGAGAAACTTGGGCCGTCTGATGTATTTTCTTTGTCTTCAAGTCACTTACAGCTCCAACGGGTTGCACCTTAATCAAGCAAAATATGCTGTTGAGATTTTGCATAAAGCTATAGTGACATATTACAAATATGTTTTGACGCCATTACGCACTAAATTCTCCAATACAGCCACTTCCTCCCCGCTCTACAATTAGCCTGACTTCTACAGACAACTAGATGGTTCTCTTCAGTATTTGACTATCACACATCCTGATCTACTATACATGGTAAATTTTCTATGTTAGCACATGCTTCAGCCTCAACAGCTTCACTTTCAACTTCTCAAAAGAGTCCTTCGCTATGTACAAGGTACTCTTCATCTAGGATTGCCAATTATAGCATCTACCCTTGAACTACAAGCCTTTGCTAATTCGGACTGGGCTGCAGATCAACTTGATAAACGTTCCATTATTGGCTACCGGTCATTCTTAGGCTCAAATCTAATCTATAGGGTTGTTAAGAAGCAATCCTCAGTTGCTAGATCCTCCACAGAAGTTGAGTATCATGCCTTATCCACAGTTGCGTGTGACATTATATGATTACATCGACTTCTTATAGAATTTGGTGTTTCTATGAACACACCAACCAAACTCTATTGTGATTGTGTTTCAGGGCTAGCTTTGGCCAACAATCCCATCTTTCATGCTCACACCAAACACATTGAAATTGACTTTCACTTCATCCGGGATTGCATTCGCCTACAACATATTTCAGTCCATCACATTTCCAGTCAAGATCAGCCAACAGATCTCTTCACCAAGTCCTTGAGTGCAATTCGATTATCTCAACTTTGTGATAAGCTAATAGTCCAACCTGCCATTATTACCTTGAGGGGGGATGATATGCAGTATAGAGAAGCAATATAATAGGCTATTTCAATTATACATCAGACAGCTTGCTTATATGCAGCTCCTGCTCCAATTCACCTATACGGGACCTGAGCATGTTATGCTCAGTCGTTGGATCTCTGATATGTAAATCAGAACCACTAGCTTCTAACTGACTCCTTTAACCCCTATATTTATCTTCTCCACTGTTGAGTTGGAGTAATACATGGAGAACTTACTATTACTGCATTTTCGATTTTAGCTTTCTAATATTCCTGTGAGTATTTCTCTAACATTCTTGCATGTTTCTTACCTCTTCAAACCATAAAAAGCTCTGATACCATGTAAATAATGAGAAAGATGGTACAGTAAAGAGAGCTTAGCAGAGAAAGGTTCTAGAGATCAGTAAACGTAGAAAAGCTTCTTTCATGTAATAACAACCTGTACAGTAATATTTCCTGTAGTGTTAATGTATATAAAGATGCAGGTGAGTACAAGTGTAAGGCCAGGATGAAATTAGTTTGTTATGATCTAACTGTAAGCATGTGTGCTTTGCTGAGATAGGTAGTTCCCGTCGCCTGCTGTGCCAACGTGAGGATGAGTTGTTTTTATACAGCTTGCATGATTATCAGGAATAGAGGCATGCCCTGTCAAGAGAGTGCACGAAGAAAATGCAAAGCCTAATTCAGCTTTCTCATAAAACAGTTATGTTTTCTAGAAATAACACAGATATTTTAAGTTTGTGAGAGCCGAAATTAGCTTTGCATTTTCTCAAAGAAAAAACTCAAAAGTTATTCCAGTTTTCCTGGAATGTTTTGCGTTTTGTCCCTTTTGCCTGAAATCCCAAAAAAAATTTGTATTTTTTATCCTTTTAAAATTTAATTTATAATATGTTTCTTTTACAAATTTACACAAAAAGTGATCCATTTAGGGGCTGTTTGGTATGCAGCATTAATAGTGTAAAGTAATATAAATACGTGTATTTAATAAATTAGGTTGTTTGGTTGAATTTGAGCGGAACGAACGGAACTCCTCTGAAGCATCCACGGAGTATTACAGGCCCCGTATCCTGCAACTTTGAAACTCGCTCAAATTGAGTGGGTTAGAAAACCTCTCGCGCAAAAAATGGCGAACGAGCGTTCCGCGATGATTTCGAAGCTTATAAAGGATTACTTGTTCTCCATTCTTTCCCCAAGCTCTGCTTCGTCGCTGCTCGGCTTCGGTCCTTCGACAACATTCCCTTCCTGCAACATTTTTTTATCGGACGCAACAACGGCAGCTCGCTCGCTTAGAAGGTAACTTTCTCCCTTTCGCAATCTTCTTCGGCCAATTCCCGTAAATCCGGTGAACCAAAGGATTTCGTAAATCTGGGCTTTACCACGCAAAAAAGAAAATTTCTCGGCATACCTAGAATTTTATTTACCGTGAGATTAGGTTTTGCCTCAAAAGTTACTGTCATACCTTGCCTCCTAGCACTTTTGCAATGACTCCTACAATGCCGAAGCCTTCTCTTTGGAGTATCATTAGCCGTTGAACCAGGTACTTCTGAGTGCTTGCTTTTGCTACTTGGTTTTCTTGGTAGCTTCCTTTTTTTTTTTGCTTAGGCAGATCATCATTTTTGTGTGAAGATCCTCATTTTCAGTAAGAGGGAGCTTCCAAATCATTAATATTAAGACAACATGCCCTTTCTTCACTCGAATGGGTTGGAAAACAACTGGGAGCCTTAATTTTCAATTATTAAATTAGGTCACTGGCATAGAAACTGGAACCATGAGCATCTAATAATTCATTATGAGAAGGAAGTTAATCCATCTGAGAATATTCTGAAACAATATCAATTGGGTTAATAGATACACTTGTTGCAACTAACGCATTATATAGAGAATCCAATTTAAAGGATCCAAATTAGATTTTTCAATGCTAATGACTTTGCTGCGTAATGCAAAAATGCATAAGAGGTAAAGTTGGATATTATGAGTGGGCATTAGAGTTTTCTGATCACATCCCGAAAATCTTCCACTATAAAAGAAGTATGAATAACATACGAGTTACTATATAAATGTTTGAGTATACTATAATTCTTTTTTATATATTTTAGTTTTCACATTATATGTTTATTTGATTAAAATTATATTTAGTTAAAGTTTTTTATGATAAAAGGTTTTTCATATACTTTTCCTGCTTGACTGTGGTATTTTAAGAAAATGATCATCTTACACGACAACATGGGTACTTGCCTACACAACTTGAGTCTCCAAACCGTTATCAACTTTGTTTCTGCGACTCCCAAAGCCAGAAAGACAAGATAGATCTAAACAACCCAATCATGGTAAAAGAACAGATGAATTTATGTTGGTGCCCCACATCTGTTCAGTTTGATGTTTGGATTTCATCTGCTTCTTCATGCAGTTCATCATAGCATAAGACTATCGTAGGAAAGAGTTTATCATTTAACACTTATTTTCTAGACTTTTGTAGGAGCTTCTATTGCTAATTATTATATATAAGCTGATTTAAGTAGGAAGAGAAGAATGAATATTTTTGGATTTTAACAGTTTTATCTGTTCTTGATGTTCTTGCTCTTTAGGAGCTTGTTTTCTTTGATGTCTCCATACCTCACTTGTTCTTTCTCTCATATTGTACAAAAACATAAAAATAAATGTGAGACTGTACTTTTTTTTTTCAACTATTAATCTGATATATTCAATAAATGTCTGAATGAACTAAACTTTTACTTTCGGCTTCCACACGTAATAATCTCTCGTAAAGATGAAAGACCTTAAATTTTTTTTTCTGAAGCAAGTTTGTGCGTTCTCAAATATTCATGTATGGTTATCTTTGTTTTGCATAAGTTACAAATCATTTATTTTACGAATCCAACTTATATGTTGTTGATGCATTGCTCATGGATTTTTTTTTCTTGAAGTTTAATTTTATTGTTAGAAAGATGGTTGAGCCATTGGAAGATGTTGCCGAACTCAATGAAATTCAAAAATATAAAGATGTGATGAAAGTGATATATATTGCAATCAGTACAGTATGTGTACTATTGCATAAGATTCGCAAAGACAAAAAAAAAATATGATCCTCGATGGAATATACAACGTGACACATATCTTGCTAGGTTATATGATGGACGTGATTCTGACTGTCTTGACATGGTACGCATGAGGAGAGTGCCTTTTTTCAAATTATGTGATTTATTACGTACACGAGGATTGTTGTTAGACACACTGAATGTTAGAATCGAGGAACAAGTTGCTATGTTATTACATACACTCGGGCATAGTGTTCGTAACCGAGTCATCCGATTTAACTTTGAACGCTCCGGTGAAACTGTTAGTAGGTACTTCAAAGCTGCATTAAATGCTATAGGGGAGTTACGACATGAGTTTATATATCAAGCCTCCACTTCCTGAAACTCCATATAAGATTAAATCAAGTACTAGGTTCATGCCATTTTTCAAGGTATAATCAATATTTACTCAATTTAATTCTCTCTTTCATTATGGTTCCTTAATATAATTTGTGTCAAATTTAGGATTGTATTGGTGCGATAGATGGAACTCATATTAAAGCTAGAGTTCCAAAGGAGAATGAAGCCGCATTTAGAGGAAGAAAACCATACCCAACACAAAATATTTTAGCAGCAGTTGACTTTGATTTGAGGTTCACATACGTACTTGCTGGTTGGGAAGGTTCAGTTCATGATGTGGCAGTACTTAAAAGTGCATTAGAAAGATCAGATGGTTTACGTATCCCAGCAGGTAAATATTATCTGGCTGATGGTGGCTACTCCACACGAAATGGTTTTATTTCCCCATATCGTGCTACAAGATATCACTTGAAGGAGTTCAGTTCTATTCAACCTGCAAATTCTAAGGAACTTTTTAATCTACGGCATTCCTCGTTACGCACAACTATTGAACGTGCATTCGGTTCTTTGAAAAATCGTTTCACAATTATAAAGTGTGAACTCTACTTTCCTCTCCAAACTCAAGTTGACATTGTCATTGCTGTTGCATACTGCATAATTGGATTGTTACTGAAGGTGGGGATGAGTTCATTTAATCTGAGGATGAATGGGCTACGGTAGGTCACTGTAGAACAGGAGATCAAGCAACCGTACATGATTCTCGAGAATGGCTAGATAAAAAAGATGAGATTGCTCAATTCATGTGGACTCGCATGCAAAATGATGGATACTAGATATGTGGATTTGCTTATTATGAATTAACCTGTAATGTGCTAATTTCTATTATGTGGTTTTATCAAATATATTTGTTAAGCTTGAATTATATGACTTTGTACCTTCCATGTAAATCTCAAAATAATTATGAGCTATAATTTGATTATTTATGTCAAACCGTTGTTTGAGCACTAATTTACTTATGTTAATTTAAGTTTGATATGGTCAGAGATAGCCACTTTGGATTGATGCCCAAAGTAAGAAGGTTTCACCATTCGTACAATTGACCAAGTTCTAGTAGTATACAGAGCCATTTTGAAATAGTAACCAGTAATTTTAATATTTTCTTTCAGGGAGAATGAATTCATCACAAACAGAGATGAACGGTAATTCGAAGCCAAAGAGGAAAAAATTTTTATGGAGCTTAAAACCTGAGTGGATAACTGGATTGCTTCAAATAATGATGGAATATGTAAATGCAAATATGCGAAGTGCCCAAGGATTTAAAGACTCTGTGTATCAAGGTGCCGCACAGAAAATGAAAGAGAAGTTTGGAATAGAGGTCACAAGTGAGCAATGCAAGAACCAAATTAGGCATCAAAGAAGTGTGTGGATTCACATTCAGGAGTTAAAACGAAAATCAGGTGTATCTTGGGATGAAACAAAGAAAATGATAATGATGGGTCAAGAAGAGTATACATCACATATTTAGGTATTACTTTAAGCACAACATTTAAATTGATAATTTGGCCTAACAACTTCTAATTTATTTCTTACAGGCTTTTCCTAAGGATGCTGCTTATTTAAATATACCAATTGCAAATTATATAGAGTTGGAGATAGTTTGTGGTCTTGGACATGCAACTGGAGAGTGGGCAAAATCTGGAAATTCTCAAACTCCACTTGGAACTCAAGAAATACATGTAGGCGATGATGAATCCTCACATTTTACAGATATAAGTGCAGATGGATCAATGCCTACTGATTGGTCTGATCTGCAAGTTATGGAAGATTCTACCACAACAACAAAGAAATCGTTACCTTCATCTGGTAAAGGAGGTGGTTTAAAAAGGAAGTCTAAGACATCTGCTATCGATCAAGATATCCGTGAGTGTATTTGTTTGATGGCTGATAGTGTGACTGAAGTTGCTAACGCTATCAAGAGCTCAACAACATCTCCGAAGCAAATTAGAAATATGTATACTGAACTGATGTTTGAGTTAACAAATATTCCCGGCTTCTCAGAAGAAGAGGTTGATACGATATATGATAATTTATCAAAAAAAATCCTACATTGATACCATCTTTCCTTTCAAAACCTACAGATTCGAAGGCTAGATGGATACGTAAAGAGCTTGGAAACTGATTTAAGTTGTTGAATTTTGGCGTATTAATTAAGTTGTTATAACTAAAAACTATTGCGTCTTACTTTGTCATAATTATAACTAAGAACAATGGGTATTGTTTTATCTTTTATTTTCTACTTTTAAATTTTCAGTAATGTTGTTTACATCTTATGAATGAAAATCTTGTTTTTTTTTTGTTATTCTGAGCACTGTTGCTTTACGTCATATCTCTACCTGATGGCAGGGACTTATTGCATTCTTACTGATCTGTAATCTTCTAGTTTAGTATTTGGGAGGGTAATTCTCACTTTCAACAGATTGTTTGTGAAAATAAAACTATAGAACAACAATCAGCTGCTTCACAATGCTGGGGATGTGCATGCTTATTGCTGATGGCATACTTACACCTGCTATTTCAGGTACTTGTTGCCAGATTACTTTTAGCATTAGAATTGTATGGGATGTCTAATGATATGTATTAAATTGGTTTTGCTCAGTTTAATCAGCAATTGATGGAGTTAGAGGACCATTCCCTTCGGTAAGCGAATGTAAGCAATTTAGAGATAGTCTCTTCCAAATTTCCCCTCTCAGCCCTTCTGATCTAAATTTATAATTTTTAATTGTTGTAGCTGTTGTGGAAGCTCTTTCTGTCATTGTATTGCTAGCGCTTTTCCTTTTAAAAAATAGTTGATTTAGAAAGACAAAATGGTTGGCTTTCACCTATAAACTCTAATTTCCAGCTTAAAAATGAATTTAATCTTTTATATTTGCCAACTGAATTTAATCACATTCTCTTAACATATTATTCCATTCAGAAAGAATTTCTGTCAGCTATACTGTCACCACAAAAGCAAAAACATAAACGCGTTAGGAATTGTTTAATTGGGCTTTTTTTTATAAAATAATGATTAACTTTATTCTAAAGTAGCTTTTTGAAGAGAAATTTCTTGAAAAGCATCTTATCTTCTGTAGTGCTGTAGGAAAAGTTCCTTTGTTACATCAGATACAGATTAATAAGCCTACAAAACTCATATAAATTAGATACAACTAACACTCAAATAGCAGAAAATTTAAACCTTCTTCATAAAATTCAAGCTAAATCCTCCTAAGAAGACAGAGATCAGCAGACACCACTTGCGAAGTCTGATAATGGCTTCTCCAAGAACAAGCTTAGATTGGGTTGCCTGTGAAAACTTTATTTATCATCGGATTTGCAAAAAACTACTTGTATTAGTTCATGAGTGCAATCAGTAAAAAGAGCCGACTCAGAAACTTTCCATTAACTCATCTAACCCTCAGCAGCAAAATTAAAAATTTCTCCTTTATTATTTAAGGTATATAATCCTTCAAATCACGAACATTGAGCCATCTTCTTGTGACCATAAGTTCTGTTAATCGCCGCTTTCTTGACGACATAATGGTTCAATTATTCCTGCAATCTAGTTATTCAATTAAAATTAATGGTTTTCAATTGAAGTCTTATTAATTACAGTTCTTTGATGTGAAATGCAAATCCATATTCTGAAGAGTTCTTCAAAATTTTAATGACCATCGCTTCTTGTAAGAAAGCAATTGTCTGCAACCCAGTCAAGGCTCTGCATTGACAAGCTTTCTTTGTTGTAGTAAATGCTCATTGAGTGCAATGGGCTTGGGCAGATCGAAGATAAACTATTTCTGTCGACTTGTTCAACTGAAAAGGCATCATCTGTGAGGCTTGAGAAGGATGAAACCGGAGAAATGCCATTAGTTAGGCATGATTCTGTGGAAAAAGGAAACTGAACTGGGAAAAATTGCTCAGATATGTCCTCTTCTATAGTAAAGCCGTGAAATCCATATAAATACAACAAAAACATGTCAGTTACAATGTATGTTGATGTAAGCATTGAATAGCATAAAAATGCACATCTGATAGGTCGAGACATTAAGCTCGTGATTTTGATTCTTTCCGAAATTTGCTTTCAGGTCAGTAGTGCCAAAGTTCGTTTGCCAGGTTAGCCTCCTGCCTGTGCGAGTTCCCAAGTAATAATGAAATTTCGTATCCGAGGGAGAATCTCTCCTCAGCCAACTGCTTGTTGCAGCACTCTTGAATCTCAGTTCCATAAAAATTTACACGATTAAGTGCTTATGTACATGATTTTTTACATTTACACATTTTGAAATATCTTTGGTTTGAAAGAATGTTGGTCTTCCTTGTTCTTGAAGTATGTAAAAATGAGATGGGAATAAGCGGTTCACGTGAGAACAGTACTGTATAGTTTATAATGAGGTCTTATGGTTGATAGAACTCTATCATATATATATAATCAGATATCGTTTTTAAAATTTTGTTTGGAGAAAATTTTTTAATTATTTTTAAAATAGGTTTTAAGTAAAAAAATTTTGATTTTAAAAATTTTATACGAATAAGTTATCTCAAACAAATTTTTTTATGTAAAACAAAATACTGAAAAAATTAAAAATTTGAACTTTTACAAATTTAAAATTAAAAATTTTCTCTATCAGAAATATATTTATGTCTATTGCACCACACTGTTAAATTAATACACAACAGAATATTATATCTTAAAATCTCAAAGAAATTTATAATAAGATAGTGCAATAAATAAATATATTGATTTAATTTTATAACACTAAATAATACTAATTATTATAAATACATTGCTTTTATAAATACACAAGTTATAATGGCAAAAAAAATTATTTCAAATACACCGCTTTTACTTTACTTTGTATATACCTAACCAAATAAGGGAAACAGTTCTCATACATTTATTTTGCAAACAACCAAACATGCTCAAAGTATTGAGAATGCACTACATTTACTTTACATTGCATTTACTTTGCACTGCATTTAATTTTCAGGCAACCAAACAGCCCCTTAAAATATTTTACCTTTTTTTTTTAAATGAGCATGGAGACCGTTTACGAGCATCCATCCAGCTGCTACACATAATGTGTGGTCAAACCGTGTTTCGTGGATACATAATTGGATTAATGATAAAATGACTTTACAAGATGGGCAATTGAGAGATCAAAAGAAAAAAAAAAAGCATTGGAAATGCTCAAAGTGATAATAAAAAAGCATTAGAATAGCTCATGAGGGGAGAAGCATGAGACTGTCGCCAAGACATGGCGGTAGCCTCACCCAAGCTCTATGAAATTGCCAATAAAGGCTCTTTTCTCAGCCGGTGATGCAAATAAGCCAATTCCAATAGCTCGTACACTGTTTCTTCACAAAACACTAAAAACTTGGCAGATCAAGTAGATGATACTGATTGATGAGAGGCACGAATGATCAAAATGATAACACGACGTTAACATTTAGTTTATGTTGTGTTCTTTTATATTTATTTGTTTTTTCAAGATTAGAAGAAAAGTGTACTGCGACAGATGTGAGGAATAACAGCTACTATTCAAAGGGGCAAATGCATCTACGAAGCAGGCGAGAAGGTTGCATCCAGGTTTGTGCTTTAGCTTGCATCACATCATACTGCATCATGAGAAAGACTGCCATTTTTAAATGAGGAAAGCGTGCGAAAGAGGAGGGGGGCACCATGCTGAGGGTGGAGTAGCATGAGCACAGCGGGGGCATGAACATAATCAGGAGATAGGCGGAAAGAAAAGCGTTGTAGTATGATTGCTAGAGTGAGTCTTGCTTCCAATAAGGCCAAGTTCTGGCCTATGCACATTCGGGCCCCAAGACCGAAAGGGATGAAGGCTGTGGGGTGTCGGGCCGCTCGAGCGACGCCGTCCACAAAACGTGCCGGATTGAATTGGGCCACATCCGCACCCCACAGCTGTGCATCATGGTGCACCGCTATGATTGGTATAAGCAGCTCAGTCCCCTGTGGGATTTTGTACCCGCCAAGCTCAACATCGGCCTTTGCCTGCCGGATTGTTGCCACCACCGGCGGATACAGCCTCATAGTCTCATTTAGAATCATCCCTAGCTGCAAAACAAAAAAGTTTTTTTTTTTTCAGGACCCAAGTTTTTTACAATTTGGTTAATTACTACTGTAGGTGTTGCAATGTCTGTTAAGTGGGCGATTGATGTACCGTTTTGAGTCTGGCAAGCTGGTCACGGGTGGGGAGATCATGTGAGCCGCACATCTGTAGGACCTCTAAGCGGGCGCGTTCCTGCCACTCCGGGTGCATGGCGAGGAGCACCGTTGTCCACGTCAGCAAGTTGGAAGTTGTCTGCTTCCCCGCGAAGAAGAATGTCTTGCACTCTTCCACAATGTCTCGCACCGAGATCGCCCCAGCCAATTGCGGTGGTCCGACCCGCCGCTGCCCGTCCCTGCTAGCATTTATCATAACTCCAAGGAGGTCTTTGGCAGATACATCCGCGGCACCGTCTGCCTTCCTCTCCTCGTCCGCAGCGGCAGCAGCGGCTGCGGCCTCCTTCCGCCTCCCGATGAGTTTCACTAGATTCCGCCGAATTTCCTTGTCCAGCTTCCACGAGCTCGTATTTTTCTTCGTCGGCAAAAATCTTTAATTCAAAATTCAAAATGCGAGTTCAGCGTCCTTCTCTTGGAATTATTTTTAAAAAGAGTGATTTTTACCGCAATGATTTTGGATCTGTCGCCATACCTGTAGCCGGGAATAAGGACCATTTTGAAGGCTTCGGAGGCAAATGCCATCTGCTGTGCTTGGAGGCGAAAGACCGCATTGCCGTCCTCATAGCTCCGACCGAAAGCTGTACGGGTGATGGCGTCCTCTGTCACTCCTTCAAACCAATTGGAAACGTCAATCTCCACCTCGCCGCCGCTGTTGGCCACTGACATCACCGCCCACTTCTCAACCTTCTCCACCACAGTTTTCCCTATCGTCGGAACCAGCAGCTGCGCCAGAACAATTAACTAAATAAATGATACCCATCGTGTTGTAAACAAGAGATTACAAAACTGCAAATTGGTACAAAGACTGGCATACTTTTAGATTGTCCATGTAGAAAGTGGGGTTGAGGACCTTGCGGTGGTGCGCCCATTTCTCACCGCGGAGGCTGACAAGACCCTCACCCTCGAGCTGCCGTATTAGGGGATGGGATTCGTAGCGGTCGAAGAAATCGGCTCGAGCGATGAAAATCTCGCGGATTAGGTCAGGGTCGGCTATGGCCAGCCGGGCTGTGGGTCCGAACCAGAGCAAGAAGGTGGAGCCTGCAATACAAAACAAAGTAAGGAACAATCAATCAGAGTAGAGACAAGGTTTGAAATGAAAGGAAAGGAAGGAGGGACCATCAGAAATAACCAATAACACCAATCAGGAATAACTGGTTAGTGACATTGATATAGAATTGAAACTAGATATAAGAAGTTTGTATATAAGCGGCAAGGAGAATCTTGGTGGGGTAGGTGACTAGAGGACAGGGGACTGAAACTCTTAGAGAGAAGGGAGTGGCAGTAGGCAGCAGTGTCCCAGCAATGTCGCAGAATGGGTACAAGGAAAACGAAAGATAACTACTATAAACAACTTCCAAAGTTCCAGTCGGAACTAAAAGTGCAGCTACAGCCTAAAGGGCTGCTGTAAATTTAAATACAGTGAAGCTGAGTGCTTAATGTTGCGCGGCAGAGCAAGTCCCATTGAAGTGTTGGGAAAAGCCGCATGCAAGAGATGCATATGATCACCACAAGCTGCAATACCCCCAAGCAGACATGGGCGGAGAAAGGGAATGGGACGCAAAATGAAAGGCAATGGTTTAATAAAAACCGGGAGAACAAGAACAAGAAAGAAATTTTAATAGTCGATTCAAAACATCTATGATCGGTTAATGTTGATAATTTGTTGGGTAACCGAATCACAATCCATAACCACAAACAAGTAATTGGCGATAACATGCCCTGCTTAAAGAAGAGATCACTAATGGGAAATAAATCTTCAGAGTTTAGGGCCAATGATCATGAAAGAGTGCAAGCCATGGGATGTTGAAGAGCATGCATACCAAGAAACAAAATGAACCATTGATGCGGGCAAGATAGAGGCCTAAAATTCCAATGCAATAAGAGGGCGGGGGGGGGGGGGGGGGGGGGGGGGGGGGGGGAGGGGAGAAAACCCGGAAATTAACGGGAGCAGAGTACTATATACCATAGATCTTCTTCCAATGGTGGTAAAACGAGAGAACTCTTGGGAGGATCTTGTGGGAACTCTTTGGCATCATTGGCTTCGACGTGGCATCAAGCATCAAGCTCACCATCTCCCTAAGGTTGCCGATAAAGAAACGGTATGGAGGACCTCTTATGCCCTGCTTTGCGAAGTGTTCTTCGATCCTTCTCGGCTTCCACCATAAGATGTCTATCAACTTAAGCGCCGCCGCACTACATAACGCTGCAGCTGCCAGGGACAGCACCCAACATAGCAGCCGCCACCATATCTCCGCCCGCATCCTTTCTCCTTTCTTCCTTTCTTTTTTTTATTTCACAACTATCCTCTTAATTACTTTGCTTCTCCAATCACTCTTGCTGCTACTGCTTGCACTAAAGGTGCCAATAGTAGAATAACAGCCAACCCTTCAACCTTCCGGCTTCTCCACCATTTTATTGCTGCAAAGTGTGTTGGTTCGCGTATATATATATATATATATATATATATGTAATAATTGGCATAGAAAGGATTGGTATTTATTGAAGGGAAAAGCTACTGCTTATATCAACGAATATACTTTTATGATCAATTTTATATAGTTTATCTCAAAAATTAAGAGCCGTGCACTATTTTTCATATGTCGTATTACTTTTAAATGAAAATGATAGATGAACCAATTTGTATTGACCTTTTAACTTTAAAAGCATTATTATTTAACGAAGTTGTATTTGCTATTTTATATTTTATTTTATAAAAATATGTTTATTTTGATGAGTTTTTTTGGTTAATTTTTTTTATAAAAAATAGTAATTTCTTAAGAACTTTAAAATTTTTTTAATATTTTTTATTATTCTTATTAAAAAAATTTTATTATTATCTAAGATCACAACGGACGCATCGATCTAGTTATTCCATATTAGAAAAATTTAACATAGACATATCAAAAATAATTTACTTCATAATGAAAAATAATTAAAATAGAAAAAATCAAAAGTAAAAATGATCTTAAACAACTCTTAAAATGCCGGCTTATGTTTCAATACCATTATAAAATTGTGTATTTTGTATTCTTTTGGAATAAATTTTAAATGTGATTTAAAAAAGTTTCTATAACAAAAAAATTAATTTTTAGGATACGAAATGGGAGGAATTATTTAACTTAATTTAAAATAAAATATGAATGAAATATAACGTGGCATTTATGATGAAAAATAATGGACTTTTGACTAGTATTCAAGAGCACCAATATTTATGTTAAGGATGCACTAGTTCATATGAAATTCTTTGGACTTGTTGAAACTGCCCTAAAAGACATTCGAAGCTCCTAAAGTTTTTTTTTTTTGGGACGTTTCGCTGCCGCTTCAAAGGGAGCGTTTGACGGGTAAGTAAAATTTATTTAAATTGGTCAAAATTGAAAATATTAAGAAAATTTAAATCAGTTTCAACGGCAATATAACAAAAATGAAATTAAAACCAATTAATTCAGTAGAATGTGTGAATGATTGTAACAGTTTTATGGGAAATGAAAATGAATAGATGGGTTATCGAATGAAAATGCTCAACTAAAATATACTAGAGAGAAAGTTAAAAGGTGGTTTGATTTATTTTGAGTGATTTGACCCTATGCTTAATCATTGTATAAAAGTGCAAAAATAAGATAATACAATTCAGGTTTAGCAAACCAAAAAAGCAAAATGTAATCTTTCTTTTAATTGCACAACAAGCGTCATAAGCATATTATATGAGCATCACACCTTGAATAGTGTACACTCATACATGTCCATATAAGCCTTTCATAGGCACTTAATACATTTAGATAGAGGAACTCAAACCTAACTAGTCCTAGTAACAAATGCTTGGCCTGTGCAATCACCTCAACCGCCACGAGCACTCACCTGTCAAGAAGTGTGACTTACTATGGTCAATCAAGCTAGAGAGTCATCCACGATGAAAGCTACAAGGATCTCATATATTTCTGTCCAAGCTCTAAGGATTCTTCTGCTTAGCAGTGATTAGCTTCCAAAGCTACTTGCTCTCGCTCGAATCAGCAAGCCACTGCTATCACTTCAATATAGCTACAAGGAATGAGTATCTCAAAAGGTCAAGAGCCCGATCCTTTAGACTCAAACTATTTTCAGTGATATAGTATATCATGTAGATGAATATAAATAAGTTAAAAGCTCAATTACAAGAGCTAAGACCAAGAAAAAGAAAAGGATCAAAGAAAATACCCATTTATAAGAGCCGAATCAAGTGCCTAATAATGAGCCCATTTTAAAAAATATTTTAAATATAATTTATATTTTATTTACTATTTTTAAGTTTGTATTGTCAACTATGAAATGGTTAGGCAGAGATGAAATACTAAAAAAAATAGGTAGATAGAATGGGTAGGTGATGGGGGTGGTGGAGTAACCTATAGAATTGTGAAATGAATTAGGGCTCTATCAATCCCTATCAATGGTTAGGTTTTCTTTGACATATAAAAATAATAAAATCCTCACTTAGTATACACAAGTATACGCGCCGAATCAAGTAATATAGTCATAGAGTAGAGTATAGATCCCATGAGAAAAATATGCTCACTTGCAAATACTAGTATTGCATAGTAAAATTATAATAATTATCCTACTCAATAAAAAAAAGTTATGGAGATTCAATCACTTAAATAAAATTTGATAAAGATAATGAATATACTATATGTATATAATATTTTGGATTGATGAATGTAAATAACATATTTTTCCTAATGAATCTCTTTTAAATTTGATACTATTCAGAGCATGTGCATCCCTAGATCTCTATCGAGCTTGTAAGAATAAAATATGTCTATTAACTTCCTACGGTTATATCATCTCCTTAAGAATTTAATATGTTTCATATCCTATACCTAGGCATGACACATACTAATTTAATATTCCTGATTATGCTTGCTTCCCTCCATCGAGGCCCCATATTACACCTAATTTTAACTACACATATGACCACTATGTGCATTAATTGAAGATATGGTAATATTAAAAATATCTCTTTAATCTTTTAAGGAATAAAATAATTCATTAGTACTGCATACAATATTTACATCATCAATCCAAAATAAGATAATTTAGCAAGACATGGAGTAGAATTAAAGCAAACCCATTTTCATTGATCACATGATAGAAAGAACATACAAGAGATAGATATCACCAGAATGGTTTAATAAATTTATATCCTTGCTAACCCCTATGAAAGATGGCACATAAAGGATGTGTTTTGATAGTCAGAATATTAATAAAATTAATTTTAAATATATATATATCATATCTATTGATTAGATTTCATGTTAGATTTAATTTTAAGAGTTATTTTATTTTACATTTATTTAAAAAGTGGTTATTATCAAATTAGGATTCGATTGGGAGATGAATGAAAAACTACTTTTAAGATTCATAAGGGGCTTTATGATTGGTTAGTAATGCCCATTGGACTTTCAAATGCTCTAAGCATATTTTTGAGATTAATAAATACAATCTTTAAATCTTATATAGGAAATATTTTGGGGGTATATTTTGATGATATCTTGAGTTTTACTTCTAATGAAAATAAGAACCTATAGCACCTAAAATAAGTCTTTGAAATACTTAGACAAGAAAAATTATACATTAATTTAAGAAAAAATTTTATTTACAAACTAGGGTGTTTTTGTAGGATTTATTATGTCCAGTGATAGACTTAAACTTGATCCTTCTAAAGTTAGGGCAATCCTAGATTGGCCATCCCCTATGAATTTTACTAAGGTTAGGAGCTTCCTTTTCTAACTACTTTTATAGGAGATTCATAACGGAATTTAGTACTATTACTACCCGAATAATTAATTTGTTAAAATTTGATAAATTTTGATGGACCCATGCTGCATAAAAAGTCTTAGATATAATTAAGGTTCCAATTACTTCTACCCCAGTCCTAAGGCTTCCTAATTATTTTGAAGCATTTAAAGTGACTTGTGATACATTTAGAATCATTATTTGTTGAACATTAAGTCAATTAAATCAACTAGTAGCTTTTTATTTCGAAACTAAATGAGAAAAAAATGATATTGCAATATGATAGAAAATTTATGCAGTTATCCAATCTTTCAGTTACTAGCGTTATTACATTCAACGTCGAGAATTTATTCTTAATTCAAATCATCAAGCCCTCAAATTAATCAAGACCCAATTAAAATTAAAGTCATAGGCATGCCAAGTGGGTTGAATTTCTTCAAGATTATTCTTTTGTCCTTAAGCTTAAATAAGGAATAAAAAATAAATCAGCAAATACCTTATATAGGGTAGCTTTGACCATTTCTTCTCTAAAACTTAAAATTTCAGAATTTAAATGACTTAATGCTATGGGTACCCAAATTGTTATGACTTCCATCTAATTTATCTTGACCACTTAGAAAAAGTCTTGACTCTATAAGGAACATTCTTTGTAATTAATGTATACAATGGGGGTGCGAGCTAATAATATGAGCTAGTATGTGACTTGTTGAGTTTAAAATATGCTTAAGTTTTCTTTAATATGAAATTAATAAAAGCCCACTTAAATATGCAAGTATATGTGCTGAATCAAGTAATAAAGTGATAAACACGATAAAGTATTCTACTTAATTGTAACTTAACTACTAATGCTACTTCAAATGCATAACTAATCCTACTGAAAATAAAAATACAATTTTAGAGTTTTTGTCACTAAAAGAAAAACTTATAAGGAGATTTTAATACTTATGGAAATAAAATATTTTGTACTAATGAATATAAATTACATAGTTTTTTTAAGGAGACTCTTTAGATTTAGATGTGGATTAGAGTATATGCATCACTAGATATCTGTCGAGTTTATTGGGGTGAAAAGAAAGGTTTATGGCCTTCATATAATTGTTTTATCTCCTAAGAACCTATAATATTCAAATATCATATGTCTAGGCATGCCAACATTCAATTTCAATACTCTTGAAAGATTCAAATGATCATCTCCACAATCTTTCTTCCACTAACCATAGAGTTTCTTACACAAATAAGTTATGATCTCCACCAGCAATAGTATCTTACACTTCCCTAATCTCTCTTAGACTTCACCATAATGGAGAACTAAAGAAATATAGTTAAAATTACATGATTTCACTCAATTGATAGAACTCTCCAAATAATAGAATTAAAAAACTATTTATAGCAAGTATGTGGATGTATTCAGGTACCATGGCACTCGATAAGATTACATCATGGAGGTAAAAAAATGAACTAGCACCTCGACCCTATAATTTTCGCTCTATTATGGTGCTGACTAACATGGCATGATTTTTGATTAAAATGACATGTCTTTTCATTGACTCGGTGTAGCTCTTCATCTTTGGAAGTTGCTCTACCATTCACAATAAATTTTGAGTGCTACAGCGCTCAAATTAGGAATTCGACACTGAGGCATGGAAAGGCATGGTGCTTTAACATGAATTTTCTTGAGGGTCCAATACTGTGGTGTTAAATTTTAGGCACAACAATGCTGTGAAACACTACGATGTTGACCTTTGCATCACTGTGGCACTAAACAATAGAGCAATCGATGCTATAATGTATGAAGTAGGCACCTTAGCGTGGATGATCTCAGCGCTGCAGTATGATTTGAGTGTGCATATAATTTTTTGAACTTTAGTGAATATTTATAATTATTTAAAAGGTTTTTTCATTCTACAATCAACCAATGACACTAACTTTGCAGAGGCTTTACACGCGGTGGCTAGTGGTAGGGCCATATGGGAGGCGGCAGATAAGTGAGTCAGCTCCCTTAACCAACATGGCAGTGGGTGTAGCCATTTGATCCATGTGCTTCAGAGCGGAAGGGCATGATCTAGCCAGATGGAGGATGGTTCATCTCACGATTAGGCCCATGTTGATTAAGTGGCTGAACCAACGTAACCAATCCCTTCAATCTGAAAAGAATGTACCCGATGGTCACGCATTCATCTTCTTCCTTTGTCAACCCAAAAACCCTAAACTCCCATTTCTATTTAAACTGTCTATATGATGGTTTGATCAATATAAACTATTAGATAGAGATAGAAGATTATTGAAGAGATAATGGGGAATGATTTTTAAATATTTTCATACAATGTTTATGATGTTATTTAGAAACTTAGGTAAATATCTAGGGTTTAGGTTTTATCTACAAATGGTCTCTAAGGATGTTTAAGGGATAGTTCTCCTTATATGAAGCTCCTCTATAACTTTTTTGAAGACTCCAAGCTCAAATAGAGGCTAGATAAAGAGTTTGACTAGCTGAGATATAGATGTTAAATGAAACAAGAAATCAACTGGAGAGTGAGTGTGTAAGGAATGAAGTCTAATTGATGATTATGCTCATTTCGCTTATTACAGTTGTTGAAGGAGTTTAGACAGTTGGGATACATTAGAGAACTAGCCTTGATGATGGAAAATTGGACCATACTATTAGTGAAAGTTCGTCAGGGTTGTGAAACCCTAATGAACTAGCCCGAGGCTAACCAAGAGGAGGGGGGGGGGGGTTAATTGGTATTTTAAAAATCTTTAAGCAAAAAAAAAATCTTTTTATCTTTTTAAATATTCTAAAACAAAAAAATAACCCTTGATGCAGAAGAATAAAAAAAATTCCCAATAATAAACACAATTGAAGTTTTCAATCACAGATTAAATTACAGAATAGTATGAAAATAAATATATGAAAAAAGTAATAAGAAAGAATACACCAAATTTTATAGTGGTTCGGTCAAATATGACCTACGTCCACTCCCCGAAAACCTCCTTTCCAGGTATTGCACTAATTGTAGTGTCTCTCTTTTTGCCCCTACGATAAGGCGGAGAAGTCCTTACAAAATCTTTCCACCGACCCGGTGAGGCAGAGTACCTTGAATCCTTTTACTCCCTCCTCGAGTGACCAGAGAACATGACATCCTTTTACTCCTACCTAGAGTAGGCAGAGAACCTGGATCTGCTGTTGATGATCATCTCCCAGTTGCAAATCTGGTTTCAAAAAGTACAGTTTTGATGATGACAAACATGTTTGTATTCTATTTTGTTTGGCTAATCTATTTCAGGTACAAAAGATTAAAAGCAACTCAGGCCAACTCAAGATCAGGTGTAAGTGTGTCTAAATGTAATGTTTTCCTTTTCTTGAGTCAAATATGATGTAACTGATCCCCTAGCTAAGTAACCTTGTACACACACACTCAGGGGGAGAGCTTGAGTGAATTAGAGTTTCTGTTCAATTTTTTGTTTAGATCATCCTGGATGATTTTTACATCGTCCTAGACGATCAAGTGAAAATAGAAACCCTAATTAGGGCAACCAAGTTAAGTCTGTCTGATTAAGCCGATCGTCCTGGACAATCCATACATCATATGGAATGATAGGCTCAAATCAGAAATTTTCAGCCACCAAATCAAGTTAGGCAAGTTTTATTTTTAGATATTTGATCTGATCGTCCCGGATAATACGTGCATCATCCTGGACGATCCAGTACAATCATGCCTAAATTAGTCTGGTGATTAAGGAAAACAATTAATATTTAATTGATACGATCACATCATCTGGGACGATCGCAAGATCGTCCGGGATGATCATGATCATCCAGTATGTTTCAGTTGTACGTCCAGAGCGGTGATAAGGATGATTTTGACATTTTTTGAACTAATCATCTAGGACGATATATCATCCTGGACGATCAGAGCATTTTTAGGTTTGGTCCAGCACAAGTTCCCCTGGACGACCAGAGCGGTCTTCTGGATGAAATTTTTGAATTTACACTAATCATCCCGAATAATTGTAGAATCGTATTGGACGATCTGAACAACCTTTTCCATTGATCGTCCAGAAGAGCCAGATTGTCCAGGTTGAAACAGGTGATTTTGAACTGATCGTACAGGATGATCTATCGATCGTCCTGGTCGATATTGGCCGACCAGTTGAGATTTAGGAAAAATTTTGAGCCCTCCTATAAAAGATCTTTTTCTTCCAACAAGAAAAATCTTTTGCCACTTTCCTTTACAGAGAAACCCTAGAGAGAGAGAGTTTGGGAGAGGGAGAGAGGATCTTGTGAGGCGGAGTTTGTGAGGGATTCACAAAGGTTGCTCCAAGCAAGGATCAGAGTCATCTTCTTCGTTCGTTGTCTCTCATCTTGTTGGTGTTTTCTGTGGGAGGATCGTTCGCAAGAAGATCCGGATTCTCTGCCCGCTTCAGGAGGAAGCGAAAGGAGGTCAGGTTCTCTGCCTGCTTCAAGAGGAAGTGAAAGGAGTCTGAGGTTCTTTGCCTGCTTCAGGAGGAAGCGAAAGGAGGTTAGGTTCTCTGCCTCACCGTGTCAGTGGAATAGAGTTTTTGTACAGGCTTCTCCGCCTTACTGTGGGAGCAGGAGGAGAGTCACTTTGAGTTAGTGCAATACCCGGAGGGGAGTCTCCGGGGAGTGGACGTAGGTCAAGTTGATCGAAGCACTATAAAATCTTATGTGTTCTTTCTAATTATTTGCTGAACTTTATTTTTCTGTTATTATCTGCTTGGGTGAAATATGTGGTTGGTCTTTTTGTTTATGTGTTTTCTTGTTTCCGCTGCAAATCATCAAAAAGATTATTCCTGTTGCTTACGATTTTTTAAATAACCAATTCACCCCCCCTCTTGGTTATTCTCAGGACTAGTTCATCAGGGCCTAACATCCCTATCAAACTTTCAAGTGGTATCAAAGCAGGATTCATAAAATTTAGTTTTGAAAACCTTTTGAATTTGATCCATGACTAACTTTGGTAATCGTAATACTGCTGAAGGTTATTCAATTACATGACCGCCATTATTTGATAACATACCTTTTGAATTTTGGAAAACTCGCATGTCTACTTTTCTTCAATCAATTGATTATCGCATGTGGATGCTTATTAAGGATGGCTTTGAACCATCCTTTAGAATGATTAACAATGTTAAAACTGAGCTGCCTTTCACTGATTGGACTTTTGATACTCGTGACTTAGCCCAACTAAATGCCAAATATTTGAATTTTTTTTTCTGTGCCTTAAAATCTGAAGATTACATGCGTGTTTCTACTTGTATAACTGGCAAAGAAATTTGGGATTGATTATGCATCACTTATGAAGGTACAACTGAAGTCAAACAGTCTAAGTTAAATATATTGCTTCATGACTATGAACTTTTTGCATGAAACCTACTGAATCCATTTCTGAAATGTATACGAGGTTCACTCAAATTGTCACTTCTTTGCAAGCCTTAGGAAGAGAACTTACAAACTATGAAAGAGTGAGCAAAATTCTTAGATATTTGCCTTCTTCGTATGATGCTAAGATAACTGCAATCATTGAATCTAAAGATTTGAATACTTACTCTATTGATAGCTTACTTGGATCACTCATTCCTTACGAGTAAGGGGTGAACCAAAGATAGCTTGATGTAGGTGAGAAGAAGAAGGAGAAAATAGTGGCACTGAAGGCCAATGAGAGTGATACTAGTACTTCCGAGTCTGATAGCGATGATGTCGCCTTAATCACTAGACAATTCAAAAGTTTTCTAAGGAAGAAACACAAGAACTTTCAAAAGTGAAACAAGGGTAAGTACAATAAAAATTTTAAAGGTTCATCTGATACTGTTTATTTTGAATGCAGGAAGCCTGAACACATTAAGGTTGATTGTCCTACACTTAAAGCTCACCAAAGTAAGGAGAAGGGTGAGGAGAAACACAAGTTCAGGATGGAAAAGAAGCAGATTCAGAAGGCATTCTGGGCAGATTCTGCATCCGACTCTTGTGAGACTGAAGCTGAAGAGGAGGAAACTAATTTGTGTTTGATGGTTGATGATCATCCTAGTCAGTCTAACCAGGAAGAGGTATGTGAGCTTACTTATGATCAATTATTTAAAGTATATGAAAGAATTCATGCATCGTCTATGAAGCTCAAGAAAACTCATGCTAGCCTGAAACTAGAACTTCTAAATTTACAAAAAGAGTATGAAATTTTGATTAAAGATCATTCTACTGTTGATTGCAATCACATGTCTTTACTTGATGAATTTGATGAGCTGAACAAAAAGTATTCTGATTTAATTGTTGAACATGATTTACTGAAAACCTCGCATGTTGATTTAGAGAAAGCTTTCAAAGAATTAGACAATCTGGCATGTGAAGTGGAGAGTAGCAATGGTGCATTGAAATTTGAAATTGTAAGTCTTAATAAGGAGAATAAAATTTTAAGAGTAAAAATTAGTGCTTTTGAGAAAAATGAAACACCTGCTACTTTTGTACAGTTTTATGCACCTCCACCTTTTGAAGAATTTGTTTCAAAATCTTTAAAGCATGTTTCATTCAAACCTTGGAAGAGGCATTATCACCCATGTAGATTAGTTAACCCTTTTCTTGGTGTTAGATATTTTTCCTGTGTCATGTTATGACACATCTCCCACACCTGCAGTGTTCATCGTAGTACACATTGGGTGTGGAGGCCCAAATTGCCTGTTTCACAGCACAACACACATGCATTGCATTCTTATTTTCATAAGAATTGGGTTCCTAAATCTAACATTTGATGATTTTGTAGGTGTGCTCTCACACAAGACCTCGTGAGAGCATGTGGTACCTGGACAGCGGATGTTCAAGACACATGACTGGAGATGCAAATCAATTCATTTCACTGGAAGTTAGGGCTGGAGGCAAGGTTACACTTGGAGATAACACCACCAGGAGGGTGGTAGGCTCAGGTATAATTAGTGATTCAAACAATTTTATGATTGATAATATTTTACTTGTAAATGGACTGAAACACAACTTGCTGAGCATCAGTAAACTCTGTGCAAAGGATACAACATCAAATTCCTACCCACTTACTGCATTTTAAGCTTAAATGAAAAAATTATTTTGCAGGGACAAAGGATCAACAATCTCTACATGCTGGATGTAAGTTGCATTAAAGCTGATAGTTCAATTTGCTTAAAAATTACTGCTGATGAGTCTTGGTTGTGGCACAGGAGATTATGTCATGCCAGTATGAAAATCCTTAGGAGAGTCAACCAAAAGGACTTAGTTAGAGTTGTGCCCAAGCTTAAGTTCACTAAGGACCACTTGTGTGATGACTGTCAATTAGGAAAGCAAGTCGAGTCATCCTTTCACTTTATTAAGGACATTAGCACATCTAGACCTTTAGAAGTCCTTCACATGGATCTCTTTAGACCTATTAGCACTGCCAGCTTAGGGGGGAAAGTCTATAGTTTTGTGATTGTTGATGATTACTCGAGGTTCACTTGGATTAAATTTCTATCACATAAATCTGAGTCATTTGATGAATTTAAGTCCTTCTCCACTTGGATTCAGAGGAAGTTAAGTTGTGAGATCTTGACTATTCATAGTGATCATGGTGGAGAGTTTGAAAATGTGATGTTTGGAAGTTTCTGTGAGGAGCAAGGGATTAATTATAATTTTTTAGCTCCTAGGACCCCTCAGCATAACGGGGTAGCTGAAATAAAGAACAGGACCTTAGTGGAAGCCGTTAGAGCCATGTTTGCTGAGTATTCACTTTCAAAATACTTTTGGGCTGAACCGGTGAACACTGCCTGTTATGTGCTGAATAGGGTGAATGTTAGATCCAATCTGAACAAGATACCTTATGAGATTATTAAGGGTAGAACTCCAAACCTGTCCCACCTCCATGTCTTTGGCTGTAAGGTTTTCTTTCTGAACAACGGGAAATCATCCTTAGGAAAGTTTGACCCCAAATCTAATGAAGGAGTATTCTTAGACTATTCTAGTGTGGGGAAATCCTTTAGGGTGTTTAATAAGAGGACTTTGGTAGTGGAAGAGATAACTCATGTGGTGTTTGATGAATTTGATCCTAAGGTGACTAGAGTTAAGGAAGAAGAAGAGGTAGGGGAGATTACCCAAGGGGTTGAAAATATAAATCTGGAGGAAAGGGTAGAACCTCAAACCACTATACCTAGAGATTGGAGATATTTTTTGAGTCATCCTAAAGAACTGATCTTAGGAGACCCTTCTGAAGGTGTTAGGACTACGCATGGACTTAGGAAGGAAGTAAACAACTATGCCTTTATCTCAATGACTGAACCCACCAACATCAGTCAAGCCCTTTCTGATAAATTTTGGATCTTAGCTATGCAAGAGGAACTGAATCAATTTGTAAGGAATGATGTTTGGGAGTTAGTAGAAAGACCTAGGAATCAAAGTATAGTGGGAACCAAGTGGGTCTTTAAGATTAAGATGAATAATTCTGGTGTGGTGGTTAGGAATAAGGCAAGATTGGTAGATAAGGGGTATAATCAGATTGAAGGGATTGATTTTGAGGAGACCTTTGCCCCTGTAGCTAGATTGGAAGCCATTAGGGTGCTACTAGCCTTTGCCTGTTATAAGGGATTTAAGCTATTTCAAATGGATGTCAAGAGTGCCTTTTTAAATGGGATAATAAAAGAGGATGTTTTTGTAGAACAACCCCCAGGTTTTGAGAGTTCCCAATATCCAAACGATGTTTACAAATTAAAAAAAGGTCTTATATGGATTGAAATAGGAACCCAGAGCTTGATATGAGAGGCTTATCACATTCCTGTTAGAAAGAGAGTTTGTTAAGGGGAGCGTAGACACCACCCTTTTTCTGAGGAGAGTAGGGGATAATTTACTCATTGTCTAGATCTATATTGATGATATAATTTTTGGATCTTCTGATAAACATTTATGTGATAAGTTTTCTAAAATAATGAGTAAGGAGTTTGAGATGAGTATGATGGGAGAGTTGTCCTACTTTTTGGGGTTTAGCATAAGAAAAATGGATGATGGAACCTTTCTCAATCAATTTAATTACACTAAGGATATTTTGAAGAAATATGAAATGGACAAAGCCAAGCCAATCAACACTCCCATGAGCTCCTCTGTTCAGTTAGATAAGGATTCAAGTGGAAAATCTATTGATCAGAAGAAGTATAGAGGAATAATTGGATCACTTCTTTACCTCACTACTAGCCGACTAGATATCATGTTTAGTGTTTATCTTTGTGCTAGGTTTCAAGCTGATCCTAAAGAGTCCCACCTGACTGCTGTTAAGAGAATTCTTAGATATCTTTTAGGGATCCCAAACCTAGGAATCTGGTACCCTAGGCACAGCACCTCTTTTGACATTATTGGATATTCTGATTCTGACTTTGCAGGGTGTAGGGTGGATAGAAAGAGCACTTCTGGAACTTGTCAATTCATAGGACAGTCTTTATTTTCCTGGTCCAGTAAAAAATAGAACTCAGTTGCACTTTCCACTACTGAAGCTGAGTACATTACCTTAGGAAGTTGTGTGGCCCAAGTTTTTTGGTTGAAGAAATAAGTCTTTGATTTAGGATTACCTGTGGGCACAATTTCTGTTCTATGTGATAATACTAGTGCCATCTACATTTCTAAGAATCCAATCTAACATTTTAGAACCAAACATATTGATATAAGGCATCACTTCATTCGGGACCATATTACGAAAGGGGACATTGAGCTACATCATGTAGCAACTGAAAATAAGCTGGCTGACATATTTACTAAACCACTGGCCTTTGACTCATTCAATATTTTGAGGACAAGATTAGGTGTGATTGACATAAATGCTTGATTCTGATGACTACTGATTTCTAATTTGTCTATTTTTCATTCTATTTCTGTTAGTTAGATGTTTGATTTGATTATCTGTTTTCTGTTGTTTTTGTTTTTCTGCTGATTTCTATTTTAGCGTAGGTGTCAGTTTGATTTGAGCATTAATTTTGATGCGATTTTCTACTAGTTTTTATTTACTGGTTCATCTCTTCTGCTTACTATTTTATCTCTTTCAAAATCAGATCACTGCTCACTACTGCTGATAAACTAAATTTCTAACTGAGAGTTTTGCCTTATTTTTATTTAGAAGCTGATAAGCAGTGATTGATTCTACTTGATCTGTTAAAGGGAAGAAATATTAATGATTGTTTCTCTTCCTCTAACTCCTTTAATGGTGTATTGTTTCTTTTGGGATAAAAATCTTCTTCAAAATTAAAAAGTTATTTTTTGAAATAGAGATTTATTTTATCTTCCTACAGTAATCTACAGCACGATCAGGACATTGCCTGGTTTGGAGCACACTTCACCTCCATTCACAGTTACTTTATGCCACCACCACCTCATCCTTCTAATCAGGATCCGCCTCCATTTTAGTTTTGTGTTTTGTGCTATTTTCTGTCTGTAATGTTGTATCGGTTCCTCCTCCTTTTTGTGATGTCAAAAGGGGGAATTAGTTATAGTAGTTTTTGTTTTTATGTATTGATCTTTTTTGTATGATTTATTTCATTTGTAGTTGTTTTCCTGCACTGTTCTAGTTGTTCAATGAAATTTGGAAAGATATTTATTTTTTGATGTGCGTTGGTTAACTCCTGGTTGTTTTATTTTAAACTACTGCACTAATATTTGCCCTCATAAAAAAGGGAGAGATTTTTGTAAATCTGGTTTCAAAAAGTACAGTTTTGATGATGACAAATATATTTGTATTCTGTTTTACTTGACTAATCCATTTCAGGAACAAAAGATCAAAAGTAACTCAAGCCAACTCAATATCGGGTCCAAGTGTGTCTAAATGTAATGTTTTTCTTTTATTGAGTCAAATGTAATGTAACTGATCCCCTAGCTAAGTAACCTTGCACACACACACTCTGGGGGAGAGCTTGAGTGAATTAGAGTTTCTGTTCAATTTTTTATTCAGATCGTCCTAGATGATTTTTACATCGTCTTGGATGATCAAGTGAAAACATAAATCCTAATTAGGGCGACCAAGTTAAGTCTGTCTGATTAAGCCGATCATCCTGGATGATCCATACATCGTACGGATGATAGGCTCAAATAAAAAATTCTCAGCCGCTAGATCAAGTTAGGCAAGTTTTATTTTTAGATATTTTATCTGATCGTCCCAGATAATACGTGTATCGTCCTGGACGATCTAGTATAATCATGCCTAAATTAGTCTGGTGATTAAGGAAAGTAATTAATATTTAATTGATATGATCACATCGTCTGGGATGATCACAAGATCGTCCAGGATGATCATGATCGTCTAGTGTGTTTCAGTTGTACGTCCAGAGCGGTGATCAGGACGATTTTGACACTTTTTGAACTGATCATCCAAGATAATATCAATATCATCCTGGACGATCAGAGCATTTTTAGGTTGTCCAGCATAAGTTCCCCTGGATGACCAGAGTGGTCTTCTGGATGAAATTCCTGAATTTACACTAATCGTCCTGGACGATTGCATAATCGTACGGGATGATCTGAACAACCTTTTCCACTGATCGTCCAGAAGAGCTAGATCGTTCAGGCTGAAACATGTGATTTTGAACTGATCGTACAGGATGATCTATCGATCGTCCTTGATGATATTGGCTGACTAGTTGAGATTTAGGGTAAATTTTGAGCCCTCCTATAAAAGATTTTTTTCTTCCAACAAGAAAAATCTTTTGCCACTTTCCTTTACAGAGAAACCCTAGAGAGAGAGAGTTTGGGAGAGAGAGAGAGAGGATCTTGTGAGAGGGAGTTTGTGAGGGATTCACAAAGGTTGCTCCAAGCAAGGATCAGAGTCGTCTTCTCTGTTCATCGTCTCTCTTCTTATTGGTGTTTTCTGTGGGAGGATCTTTCGCAAGAAGATCTGGGTTCTCTGCCTGCTTCAGGAGGAAGCGAAAGGAGGTCAGGTTCTCTGCCTTCTTCAGGAGAAAGGAGTCCGAGGTTCTTTTCCTTCTTCAAGAGGATGCGAAAGGAGGTTAGGTTCTCCGCCTCACCGTGTCGGTGGAAAGGAGTTTTTGTACAGGCTTCTCCGCCTTGCTGTGGGAGCAGAAGGAGAGTCACTTTGAGTTAGTGCAATACCCGGAGGGGAGGCTCCAAAGAGTAGACGTAGGTCAAGTTGACCAAACCACTATAAAATCTGGTGTATTCTTTCTGATTATTTTTTGCACTTTATTTTTCTGTTATTATCTGCTTGGGTGAATTCTATGGTTGGTCTTTTCTCTTATGTGTTTTCGTGTTTCTACTGCAAATCATTGAAAAGATTGTTCCTGTTGCTTACGAATTTTTAAATAACTAATTCACCCCCCTCTTGGTTATCCTCGGGACTAGTTCATAAGGGCCTAACATCCCTATCGAACTTTCACTCCCTAGAGCCACCAAGGAACCAAGGAAGAAGATTGAAGAAGACGATCGAATCCTTGCTTGGAGCAACATTTGTGAATCCCCTCACAAACTCCCCCTCACAAGATTCTCTCTCTCTCTCGCTCACAAAATCTCCTTCTCCTTCTTTAAACTCTCTTAGGTTAGAACAACAACAAAAGATTTTCTTAGCAGCAATTAAAAGAACTTGAATAGGAGGCTTAAAAAATGGTCCTAATTTTCAATTTGGCAGCAAAGATCATCCAGGACGATTCAAATATCATCCTGGATGACTAGTAGAAATTAGTCATTTCAACCAGTATAATCAACATTGCTATGTACGATCAGTTCAAGTATTGGAACAAATCATCCCGTACAATCTTTCAATCATCCTGGATAATTAGTTCATGAATGACCATTGATCATCCAGTATGATGTCTGGCATTTAATTATCATCCCATGCAGCACATGGTTCATCCAGTACGATGCCTGATGATTAATTATCATCCCAAGCAGCAAACATGCCATCTCATATGAAGTAGATATATCGTCTAAGATGATTAGCTAAAAAGTCATAGTTCTTGTCCTGTATAATGGGTGATGATTAATTATCGTACCATGCAGTGCTCTGATCGTACAGTATGAATGTCTCTGATCGTCCTGTATGATTTGATTGATTAATTTAACTATAATTAATCCCCTTATCAAGGGATTATTTTAGGCATGATTGTCATGAATCGTCTTGTAGGATAAGAACAAATTTTGACTTATGAAATCTTACAAAAATTATGATTGGTGGCTGTTTGTTTTAATTTATACTGATTATCTGTGCGATATAGATTGTCCATAATGATTAGTTAAGCAAACTTTTTTTTAATTATTTTTATTTTTTTATTTTTTAATTATTTTTATTATTTTTATTTTTTCTAATTGATTATCCAGGACAATTAGTCAAGCAAACTTAATAATCAAGGATGCCCTAATTAGGGTTTCTATTTTTAATTGATCATCTAAGATGATTTAAACTCATCTTGCATGATATGATCAAAAAATATAAAACTCTCTAACTCACTAAATTCCTCCTGTTGAGTGTGTGTGTGCAAGGTTACTTAGTTTCAGGATCCATCACAATACATTCGACTCAAGAAAAGGTAAAAGATGCATTGCAACAGAATTTACAAACTCACTCAATCTTAGTCTACTTGATCTTAAACTGATTGACGTTCTAAGTGAACCTATGAACCTAAAAGGTTAGTGAGTAGGATAAATAAAATATATATGCAAGAATAGCAGTAGTAAAGAAATAGTAATATTTGTTATCCTCAAAATCACTATATTTGGGCCCAGATTTGCAACAATCTCCCTCTTTTTGATGATGATAAACATTGCTGTAAAAAATTTTAAAGCTAGGAAATTTTTTATTTTTTCTCTTTTTCTTTTTTTTTAAATGAGTCATAAGAAAATAGAATAGGAATAGAATAAAAAAAATTTACTAAAACATAAATAAATGAAATATTAAGCAACAAACTAAGAAACCAACATACTACTCTCCCTTTTGACTTCACAAAAAGGAGGAAGAAAGAAAAATACTAAAAGAGAATAAAGTATAGAATTCAAGTCCAGTACACATATAGAAATAAAAAAATAATGACAAAGTAGAAAGAAGAACTCTGATCAGGTGGAGGTGGTGGTGGCTAAAAGTATCACGAAAGAGAGACAAAGTGCTCGCCAAACATGGCCATATCCTGGTCATGCTGTTGCTATTGCTGAGTGGCGTAGGAGTCAAATCTTAGCTCCCATTAGTCAAACCTCTAAACCAAAGCATCATACTAAGTCTGTTAGTTTATTGGTTCAGGTGCTGGCATCGGTGCTGGACCTTCCTCTTATTCTTCTGGCTCATGGTCATGAAAGCGACCTTGGTGATGAGTGGCACTTTGAAGAACATGAAAAGAGCTATTGGAATAGAACACCAGAAAGTGATCTAGTGGTGCAGGGTATTAAAAATTATACTTCGATTCTAAGACAAAGGCAATGATGTGTCCTAAAGCTAGATTGGTCTGTCTCTTATGGAGGGGATCTCTAATAACAGTTAGATTTTCAATATAGTGAATGAGAAGGTCAACATCATTAAAATCAATATAAGTCATAATATAGTAGGTTGTAAGGGAAAGAGTAGGAGTGATGTTTATCCTATCACCATCTTTGAGAATTATGGAGTTTCTAAGTATGTGCTGGATGATATGGGCATCCGAAACTAAGGTGTTAACATGGGCTATATGGTAATTCACATTGGATTCCCTAAGAATAGTATTTGCTTGTGACCGGTTATACTCAGTGTAAGAAGCGACATGGTGGACTTTCTCACTAGTTATGGTAAGGTGAAGGAATTCATGGAAGTCCTGATACGTGATTTTGATAGGCCTTCTATTTACATAAGGCTGGAGGGTAGTGCCCTCACTATTAATGCGAAAGTTGGCAAAAAATTCAAGAAAGAGTTCTGCATTATAGGGATAGGCAAGTATAAGGATGAAGCTAAGAGTAGTATGGGAAAACATATTGAGTACCTAGAAGGTCAAGACTTCCTGGTTGACAATTTTGGAATTTGTAATCCATGCAGCTTTGTACCACTGATAAACTTCCTCATCAGCAGCTTCAGTGAAGCGAGGGTCAATAGTTCATCGAGAAGAACTACCCACTAGTGCCAGAGATCATTTAATCCCATTCATTTGGAGAAGGAAAGGCTCAAGAGAATTAGTTGAGGATTGAGAAGGCTAGAATGGTGTGGAGATTTCAAAGATTTTAGCTTATTTAAATAGAATCAGAAAGATCATCAAGGATGATCCGGTGCAATAATATCGTCCAAATGATCGATCAAAAAAGTTGGTCTTATCATCCAGGATGATCAGATATTGTCTGGGATGATTAGACAAAGGACGATGTGCCCGAGGAGTCAGCATGATGATGATTCACTATATATCATCCAGAATAAACAGGTGGATCATATCATCCAGAACACACAGGTAGATTGTCTAGGACAATGAGCAATAATGGATCAGGCTAACAACATTTTATTTGTCCAATGACTTCTGCCACATCGATTGTCTAGTACGATGTACGAATCATACAGGATAATAACAAATAATTGGTGTATATCAATCGTCGGATGTGCTATGATTTGTGAGGTGTATCCTTCTTCATATTGTATAGGACGATGTGGATCATCCTAGACAATGTGAGCAAGACTTAAAAAATTTAGGAATGGAATGTGATGATCACAAGGATTTTAATACCAAAATAAAAATATAAAAACACAAAAAAAATAACACAAAAACTAAATAAAATCAGACATAAATTAAAATCAGAGTTTATTTGAATCGATCATTCTCGAGTAAATGATAAATTTTCCTTAATTTTTAGATTTAAAAAATAATAAGAATGAAATGACACTTAAATCTAGAAAAAATTAAAAAATCAATTTTGTAAAACCTACCTCGTACACCTTACAGGTTAAATTTCCTTTTAAACAAAAATCTAAGTCAGGAAAAAAAATTAGATCAGAAAAGTGATCTTTTTAAACTTTGTTCTAGAAAAACTATCTGATAAAATAGTATTGCAAATTAACGAATTAAGAATTATGATTTTCAATCTCAAGTGTTTGAAGATTTTAATTGGCATATGGATTCTTCTAGATTTTTAAAGATTTGAAAGAGAAAAAAGCTTATTTCTTTGTGGGCCCATTTTATGCCTCTTTTTTAGTTGTTTGGTGGACTTTACACAAATTTTAATTATTGATACACTTTATGTATCTTGTAATTAATTGGAAAACATTATGCATCTTTTAAGTATTGGGCTCATTTTGTGCCTCTTTTCATTTCTTTTGCGAGCTTGCTTTCTTTCATAACCTCTAAAAACTCTCAGTTGTGAGATTATCTTCCAGATATAAGAGAAGAAAAACTTGCTCTCTAATATAAGGAAGAGTAAACCACAAAATAGAATCATACTCATATAATAAATGCAACCACCTGATTAAGAAAACTTGAAAATGATTCATTGATTTGGAACATTATTCATTTGAGATAGATTACTATAGGAAGATAAAAGAGATCTCTATTTCAAAGTCTAACTTTTAATTTTGAAATAGATTTTGATTCAAAAAGAAAGATATACCATTAAAGGAGTTAGATGAAGAAAAATAATCATCAATGTTTTTCCATTAACTATTTTATAGGAGTCAATCACTTGCTTACAAGCTTCTAAATAAAAATAAGGCAAAACTCTTATTAAAAAAGCAAGTCCATCAGCAGAAGTGAGAAGCGAGAAGTGATCTGATTCTTAAAATACTGAGAAAAAAAATAATAGTAATTCAAAACCATAAAATAAAGACGTAAAAAAAGAAATAAATAAACAAATAAAATAAAATCATAAGGATAGAAACATAAACAAAAATCATCATTTTCAAGCATGAATATCTATAACACTTAATCTGGTTCTTAAGGTGCTAAAGGTTTCAAAGGTTAGTGTTTTTGTGAAGATATCTGCAAGTTAATTTTTAGTTGCTACATGGTGTAGCTCTATATCTCCTTTGGTAATATAGTCCCTAATAAAATGGTGCCTGATGTCAATGTATTTGGTCATGGAGTGTTGGATTGGATTCTTTGAAATATATATAGCATTAGTGTTATCACATAGGATTGAGATTGTGCCTACAGGTAATCCTAAATCCAGAATTCGTTGCTTTAATTAAAGGACTTGAGCCACACAACTTCCTAAGGAAATGTATTCAGCTTCAGCAGTGGACAGTACAACTGAGTTTTGTTTTTGACTGGACTAGGAGACTAAGAATTATCCTATAAATTGATATGTCCCAGAAGAACTTTTTCTATCAACCCTATATCCTGTAAAATCTGAATCAGAATATCCTATGATTTTAAAGAAAGTGCTATGCCTAGGATACCAAATTCCTAAGTCTTGGGTTCCTAAGAGATATCTAAGAATTCTCTTAACAACTGTCAAGTGGGACTCTTTTGGGTCAGCCTAAAATCTAGTGCAGAGATAAACACTAAACATAATATCAGGTCTGCTAGCAGTTAAGTAAAGAAGTGATCCAATTATTCCTCTATATTTCTTTTTATCAACAGATTTTCCATTTGAATCTTTATCTAACTGAACAGAAGAACTCATGGGAGTGTTGATTGGCTTGGCTTTATTCATCTCATATTTCTTAAGGATGGCCTTATGGTATTTTAACTGACTAAGGAAAGTTTCATCATCCTTTTGCTTTATACTAAATCTAAGAAAAAGTCAGTTTTCCCATCATACTCATTTCAAACTCTTTACTCATTATTTTTAAAAATTCACCACACAGATTTTATCAGAAGATCCAAACAAAATATAATCAACATAAATTTGGATAATCAGCAGTTCATCTCCTACCTTTTTTAGAAATAGGGTGGTGTCTACGCTCCCCTTAACAAAGGTTCTTTCTAGTAGGAATGTACTAAGTCTTTCATACCATACGCTGGGTGCTTCTTCTAGTCAATATAAAGCCTTTTTTAATTTGAACACATGATTAGGAAATTGTGAATTTTCAAAGCCTGGGGATTATTCAACATACACATCTACTTTTATCACTCTATTCAGAAAGGCACTCTTAACATCTGTTTGGTACAATTTGAATCCTTTAAAATAGGCAAAGGCTAGTAGCACCCTTATGGCTTCTAATCTAGCTATAGGGGCAAAGGTCTCTTCAAAGTCAATCCATTCTATCTGATTATACCCCTTAGCCACTAACCTTCCTATATTTCTCACCACTACACCAGAATCATTCATTTTGTTTTTGAAAATCCATTTAATTCTAATAACACTCTAGTCCTTAGGTCTTCCAACTAGCTCCCAAACATCAATCCTTACAAATTGATTCAGTTCTTCCTGCATGGCTAGGATCTAGAATTCATCAGATAAAGCTTGATTTAGGTTAGTGGGTTCAGTCATTGAAATGAAGGTAGAGTAGTTTACTTCTTTTCTAAGTCTATGCCTAGTTCTAACACCTTCAGATGCATCTCATAAGATTTGTTATTTAGGATAACTTGAAGTATATCTCCATTCTTTAGGTAGTGAAACTTCAAGTTATACGCTTTCCTCTAGATTTACAGATTCTACTCCTTGGGTAACTTCTACAACCTCTTCTTCTTGTTTCCTAAAGCCTCCAAAATTATCATATTCATCAAACACAACATGAGTGGTCTCCTCAACTACCAGTGTTCTTTTATTGAAGAATCTATAGGATTTCCCAACACTTAAGAACCTATGAACACTCCTTCATCAGATTTTGGGTCAAACTTTCCTAGTTGAGACTTCCCATTGAAAGTACGAGATGGGCCAAGAGGGGGGGGGGGGGGGGTGAATTGATATTTTAAAAATTAATCTTAAACAGGAGTTCTAGTTTTTTTTTTGGATTTTAAAATAACAACTTAACAAGTAGAATGCGAAAGCTAATGATTCATTCACAACTACAATATTGGTGACACAATTGCAAATCTCATAATACAAAATCAAAATCAGATTTTTCACCAAGTAATTAAAACAATAAATAAATGCGTGAAAAATAAAGTGTGATAAAAATGAAAAAAGCACACCAAAAATTTTTATAGTTGTTCGGTCACTTGACCTACGTCCACTCCCCAGAGTCCTCGACTCCGAGTATTGCACTACTAAAAGTTGACTCTCCTTTTGCTCCCACAATAAGATGGAGAAGCCTTTACACGACTCACTTTCACCTTCCCCGATGTGGCGAAATACCAGATGCTATGTCACCCTCCTGGTGACGGCAATGAACCTTCTCCTTTTTCGCCCTCCTGGAAACGGCAGAGTACCTAGAGGACATTAACCTTGAAGCCTCTCTTCCTAGAGAACCTTCTCGAGACTCACCAAGGCCATAGGAGGATCAAGCGTGCAGTTAGCTCGAAGCAACTGTGTGATCTCCTAACACTCCTTCTCCCTCACGCTCAAGCACACCTTCTCCTTCCTCTCACAAACCTTAGATCTCTCCAAAAGCTCCCTCTCAAGAGTTCCTTCCTCTGTCAACCATGGCCTCATTAATAACTCATTGAATAATAAAAACTCTTTTTTAAATTAGGCTTAAAAAAACTCTAAAAATTCCAATTTGATGCTTCTGTTCATACAGTATGATCAAATATCATACAGTACGATCAGTTCAAAAATAGTTCCATCCAGTACGAATGCAGATGAATAGTTCAAAAATTTTACAAATATCGTACAGTACGATCCATAGACCGTACGGGATGATCATCTTACTTTTCAACTGTTCGTACGGGATGATCTATGAGATGAATGATATCATCTCTATTCATCATCCCGCTCTGTACCATTCATATTATATGATTAGTTCATTTTTAGAACATCATCCTGTACGATATAAATAACATCCACGATGATCAGTATAAAAAATCATGGTTTCGTGTAGTACGATATATGGGATGAATAAAATCATCTCTATTATCGTACAGTATGATTGGTATCGTATAGTGTGATCGAATGTAATTAAGAAACCATGATTTAATTTCCTGATTACGGGGGATAATTTTAGCAAGATTTCAAATATTTATACAGTACGATTATAATCGTACAGTATAATTAGTTTAAAAATTTATAGAACTAATCATCCAGAATTAGCCATTAAGCCTGAGTTAAAATCCCATATCGTACAGTACAATATAAAATTGTACAGTACGATTTGTTTTAAAAATTTTAAATTTTAGTTAAAAATTTTAACTCTCCCCATGTATGTGTGTGCTTGGTCACCCTTTTGCATACATGATTTTGTGGTAGACTCAATAAATAAGAAAATAAAGGAAATAAAAATATAAATTTTTGCACATCCTAGTCTTCCCAGTCTTGAGTCTTCAACATTCTTGAGCAGTGTATATCTTACCTAAAATGTTAGTGATCACAAATAAAAATAAACATTTATATTTTCAGGGATGAACATATTAATTGAGTGCTAGGGATCCCAGATTGCAATAATCTCTCCTTTTTTTATGATGTCAAATAGTATTACTTGATGAGCAAGATAGATGTTTTTTGTCTTTAACTCATCCTCACTTAGATACTGATGAAAAGGAAATTTTTTTTTTAATTTAAACAAAAGCAGAATATAACAGGATTGACAACAGATATGATAAAACACAAACAACAAAAATATGAGCATAACATATAAACCATGTAACATAACATTGAACTACTACACAATCATAGCATAAAACATCATAACATCACACCTTCTCCCCCTTTTGACAACAGAAAAAAGAGAAGAACACACAGTACATAAGGAAAAGTAAAAAAAAAATAATCAGAATAAAAGGAAATAATACATAACACAAACAAACTAAAGCACTCAAAAGTCGGGATCCTGATCTGGTGGTGGTGGAGGTGGCTGAAAGTGCTGATGGAGGGACACGAACTGGTGACTTATTGAGGTGAAGCAGTCCCCAAACCATCGCATGTCATCTTCATACAGGCGGTGTTGTTGATTAATGTGATAATCCAGTCTAGTTTCCAGGCGATCTAGTTGTTGAATAATATCATCCTGAGGGTAGGCAGGTCCAGGTGATTGTATTGGTGGTGGTAGAGGTGCTTCGGTAGGAGCAGCAACCTCTTCTTCATCAAAATTGAAATCAACGTGCACAGCCCCCTGATGGAATAAAATACAAAATGAGGTGTCTGTGTAGAAGATATGAAGATTATTCGGAGGGATAGGATAGTGGAGTTGATACATGGCATCCAGGATGTATCCAATGACATGTCCTAAGGCAAGATTTTATTTTCTTCGGGCACTGGGATATCGGATAGCAAATAAGGTATGAATATAGTCAAAGATCATTTGAGCTTCATCGAATTTGGTGGCTGACATGATTAAGTAAGTGACCACAGACAGAAGTGGGGTAATGTGTATGTGGTCTCCAGCTTTGGGTTTTATGGATGTGTGAAGAACATGCTGGATAACGTGGGTAATTTTGATTGAGACTTTGGATAAGTGGTAGGTGTTGATTAGTGGGTACATTTCTAAGTAGCATGTTGACTGAGGTCCAATCATAATCATTAGTGAGTAGAGATTGGGGATGAGGTCCTTCAGTGGAGAGCCCAATGTGTTCAACTATATCATCTTCAGTGATAACAACATTGCGTTTGCAGATAAAGGAAGTTAGTGTTGTGCATTCTAAGTCGATCTTAAGGTTGGCTAGGAATTCATAGAGGAGTTCAGAGTGAAATGGAAAGGCCAAGGTAAGGAAAAATTGGAGAGTCATGGAGGCAAAGAGATTCATAACCTCAAAGCTAAGAGCGGCTTAATTAAGCATACATGAAGGAGTAATCTTTACCGCTTTGAATTTGTTGTACGCTTTTTCATCCACGGCAGAGAGAAAATGGTCATCAAACCATTGGGAGGAGGAGGATCTCCCCTCAATCAGTCTGCCGCATTTATTTCCACCAGCCATAGAACTAAAAACTTGAAGAGAAGTGAGTGAAATGATCCATAAAATCCCTCCATTATATAGATTTTCTTATGATCGTATAGTATGATATGGGATCATTTAGTATGATCATAGAATTTAAATCATCTAGAAGACTTGTCAGAAAAAGTTGTCAAATCATGTAGTACGATGGGTATCGTACTGGATGATCTAGAGAGAAAGGTCGATCATCCTGAGGAGTCATTTGAACAACTTTTGACTAAGTTAATCGTACAGTACGAACAACAATAATGATCGTACTGGCCATGTTTAAATTCATCCCAACCCATTACTAACATGTGGAGAGTACAGTACGAGCTTTGATTCATATAGTACGATGGTAAATAATAAGATTCGTACAGTACGATGGGGAATCATACAGTACGATATGTGCACCAGCAGACATATCAAGACCGTGTATCAAATGGAAGGTTGTGATTTGTGTATCAGGATGAATCATACATTATGATTATGAATCGTACATTATGATCGGTGTAGAAGTACAGAGTTTTGGTGTCACATAGATCAGTATGAGAAGATCAGGAATCCCATTTTTTTAAAGCATGAATGTCTATGACACCGAGCTTTATTCTCAATATGCTAAATGTGTCATAAGCTAATGGTCTTTTGAAAATGTCAGCCAGTTGATCTCTAGTAGTAATATGATGCAGTTTAATATCACCCTTGGCTACATGATATCTTATGAAATGATGTCTAATCTAACAACTGTTGTTTTAACCACAAGACTTGAGCAACACAACTTTCTACTGCTATATATTCTGCTTCAGGGTTGAAAGAGCTACTGAGTTTTATTTTCTGCTGGACCAAGAAATTAAGAATTGTCCTATGAATTGATAGGTATCAGAGGTGCTTTTTCTATCTACCCTACACCCTGCAAAAATAGAATCTGAATAGCCTAAGATTTTAAACATAGCACTATGTCTAGGGTATCAAATTCCTAAGTTTGGGGTGCATAGTAGATATCTAAGAATTCTTTTGACAGCAGTCATTTGAGATTCTTTTGGGTCGGCTTGAAATCGAGCGCAGAGACATACACTAAACATTATATCCGGTCTACTGGCAGTTAAGTAGAAAAGTGAACCAATTATTCCCCTATACTTTTTCTGGTCTATTGACTTTCCATTTGAATTTTTATCTAATTGAATGTTAGAACTCATGGGAGTATTCATGGCCTAAGTATTGTCCATTTCATTCTTTTTTAGAATATCCTTGATGTACTTAGATTGGCTAAGGATGTTCCACCTTCTATTTGTTTTACACTAAATACAAGAAAGTAATTAAGTTCTCCCATCATACTCATTTCGAACTAGTCACTCATTATTTTGGAAAATTCATCACATAAGGTTTTCTCTGAAGATCCAAACAAGATGTATTCCACATAAATCTGAACAATGAGTATCTCATCTTCTACCATTTTTAAGAAGAGGGTGGTGTCCACACTACCCTTAATGAAGCCTTTATCTAGTAGGAATGTATTAAGTCTTTCATACTAGGCTCTTGGTGCTTGCTTAATCCATATAGTACCTTTTTCAACTTAAACACATGATTTAGAAATTGTGAGTTTTTAAATCCGGGGGGTTGTTCAACATAAACATCTTCTTTGATTACCCCATTTAGGAAAGAACTCTTAACATCCATTTGATATAATTTGAAACCCTTGAAGAAAGTAAAAGCTAAGAGTACTCTTATGGCTTCTAGTCTGGCTACAGGTGCAAAAGTTTTCTCAAAATCTATTCTGTCAATTTGGTTATATTCATTTGCTACTAATCTAGCCTTATTTCTCACTACTATTCCATAGTCATTCATCTTATTTTTAAAGACCCACTTAGTTCCAACCACACTTTATTCTTTAGGTCTCTTGACTAATTCTCACACATCATTTCTAATAAATTGGTTTAGCTCTTCTTATATTGCTAGAATCCAGAATTCATCTCCTAAGACTTGATCTATGTTGGTGGGTTCAATCATGGAGATAAATGTAGAATGACTGACTTCTTTCCTAAGTCCATGCCTAATTTTTACACCTTCTGATGGGTCTCCTAAGATCAATTCTTTAGGATGACTAGAAGAATATTTCCAATCTCTAGGCAATTGCTCCTGAGGTTCTGCTCTATTCTCTATGGCAATGGTTTCTACCCCCTGAATGATCTCAACTTCTTCTTCTTCATGATTAGGTTCAGAGATCTTATCTGATTCATCAAATATCACATGGGTAGACACTTTTACTACGAAGGTCCTTTTATTAAAGATTCTATAGACTTTACCTATAGATGAATAGCCTAAGAAGATGCCTTCATCAGATTTAGGATCAAATTTTCCTAAGGGTGACCTACCATTAATTAAGATAAAGCATTTGCATCCAAAAACATGTAAGTGTGAAAGATTAGGTGTCCTACCCTTAAGCAATTCATAGGGTGTCTTATTAAGTTTGGATCTAACATTCACCCTATTTAGAATATAACAAGCAGTATTCACTGCTTCTGCCCAAAAATATATAGGAAGAGTGTATTCAGCTAATATTGCCCTAGCAGCTTCAACTAAAGTTCTATTCTTTCTTTCAGCATTTCCATTTTGCTTAGGAATTCTAGGGGCAGAGAAATTATGTTCTATTCCTATCTCTTGATAAAATGATTCAAACTTATCATTCTCAAATTCACCACCGTGATCACTATGGATTGTTGAAATTTCACATTCTAATTTCCTTTGAATCCAAGTGGAGAATGTTCTAAACTCTTCAAATGACTCAATCTTGTGTGCTAAAAATTTTACCCAAGTAAACCTATAGTAGTCATCCACTATTACAAATCCATAAGATTTCCCTCCTAGGCTAGCTGTACCAACGGGTCCAAATAGGTCAATGTGTAGAATTTTTAGTGGCCTAGTAGTGTTGATATCCTTAATTGAATGAAATGATGATTTCACTTATTTTTCTAATTGGCAGGCATCACATAGATAGTTTTTAGTGAAGTTTAACTTAGGTATGCCTCTAACTAGGTCTTTTTGAGTGATATTCCTAAGTGTTTTCATGCTAGCATGGCATAGTATCATATGCCATAGCCAAGAGTCATCAGCTATTATTTTCAAACATAAAGGGTTTGAGTTTTCAAAGTAGTTTAAATCTAACATATAGATATTGTTTATACGTTTTCCTTCAAGCACAAGTTTATCATTTAGGCTAATCATGCATTTGTTAGAAAGAAACTTTATATCAAAACCCTTGTCACATAGTTGACTAATACTTAACAAATTATTCTTTAAACCATCAACTAAAAGAATATTTTCAATTACCAATTTTTTTGAATTTCTAATGATACCTGAGCCCACCACTTTCCTGGTGCTGTTGTCTCCCAAAGTTACCTTACCTCCTAACCTGACCTCCAGTGTAACGAACTGCTTCATATCCCCAGTTATGTGTCTCGAGCAACTGTTGTCCAGGTACCACATGCTCTCACTAGGTCTTTTTATGAGAGCATCCCTACAATGTCAATCAAAGGTTAGTTTTGGGAACCCAAGTGAGTTTGGGTTCCACCTTATGCTTGTATGAATGAGATGTATGCATGTTATGCTGTGATGAATGTAGCTTAGGTCTCCACACTAAATGTGTCCTATGGTGAATTGTGCAAGTACGGGCTATGTGACCTAGCATGCCACAAGAATAACACCTAACACCGAGAAATTGGTTAACTAATCTATGGGGGTGATAGTGCCTCATCCTAGGTTTGGATGGAATATTTTTTGAGGATTTTAAATGAGATGGTTCACATGGTGGAGGTTTATAAAATTCAGCAAATGTAGGAGGTGTTTTATTATTTTCAAATGCATGAATTTTTATATTTAGAAATTCATTTTCTTTCTTAAGACTTACAATTTCAAATTTCAATGCATGCTCACTACTATCTAGCTCAGATGCAAGTTCCTCTGATTTCATAAATGCATTCTCTAGTTCAATATGTAATGACTTTAAGGAATCGTGTGCAGTAGTTAATTCAATATACTTCTTATTTAATGTATCAAATTCATCAAGCCAGGACATGTGAACTCTATCCAAGTCAGAAAATTCTTTAACTACACTAGCATGCTCTTTTTGTAAAGTACTAAAATTAGTGTTAAGACTAGCATGCATTTTCTTCAACTTTCTATACGAGTCATGAATCTTTTCAGAAATATATCACAGTTCATCATAAGAAAGTTGACATACCTCATCTTGATCTGATTGATCAAGGTTATCGTTAGTCATAAGGCATAAATTTGTTACCTCCTCCTCTGCTTCTTCTTCTGATGATTCTGAAGCAGAGTCTGCCAAAAAAGCTTTTTGTGTCTTAAATTTTCCCTTCTTGAATTTTGACTTTTCCTCATGCTTCTCCTTGGTTTGATGAGTCTTAACGTTGGGGCAATCAACTCAGAGATGACCTGATTTCCTGCACTCAAAGCAAATTATGTCATATGCAACTTTAGTATTCTTTGAGCTTTTACCTTTATTCGAATTGCTTTGATGATGCTGTTATTTTCTTTTCAAAAAATTCTTAAACTGATGAGTAATCAGGGCTATGTCATCATCTTCCTCCGCTGTAGAATTGTCACTTTCAGAATTGTTCACTTTTAGAGCCACAGTTCGCTCCTTCTTCTTTTCACCTGCATCACTTTTCCTTTGACTCACTCCTTCCTCATAGGCAATGAGCGACCCAAGCAAATTATCAATTGAATAAACATTTAAATCTTTGGACTCAGTTATTACAATAATTTTTGCATCATAAGAGCTAGGTAAATATCTCAATATTTTGTTAACTTTTTCAGAATTTGATAACTCTCTTCCTAAAGCATGCAAGGATGTCACTATCTGGGTGAACCTAGTATATATTTCAGATACAGTCTGACTAGGTTTCATGCAAAAAAGTTTGTAATCATGTAGAAGTATGTTTAGCCTAGACTGTTTAACCTCATTGGTTCCTTCGTACGTGATAAACAATCTATCCCAGATCTCTTTACCAGTACTACAAATAGATACTCGCATATAATCTTCTGATTTCAATACGCAAAAGAAATAATTCAAGCACTTAGCATTTAATTGTGTGAATTCTCTATCCTCATTACTCCATTAATTAAATGATAACTCAGTTTTAACGCCATTCAAGATACGAAATGGTGCAGAGTAATCTTCTTGAACCAACATCCACATGCGATAGTCTATTGACTGTAAAATTGTAGACATACAAAATTTCGAGAAATCAAATGGTATATTGTCAAATAAAGATGGATGGGTTATAGAATAACCCTCTACAGTGTTACAGTTACCAAAATATACCATGGATCTAATGTTTCTAGGTTTTCTAAAACATTATTTTGAAACTCCGCCTTGATACCACTTGAAAGTATGAGATGCGCCAAGAGGGGGGGGGGTGAATTGGTATTTTAAAAATTAATCCTAAACATGAGTTCTAATTTTTTTTTTAGATTTTAAAATAACAACTTGACAAGTAGAATGCAGAAGCTAATGATTCATTCACAACTATGATATTAGTGACACAATTACAAATCTCACAATACAAAATCAAAATTAGATTTTTCAGCAAGCAATTAAAATAGTAAATAAATACGTGAAAAATAAAGTGCGATAAAAATGAAAAAAGCACATCAGAAATTTTTATAGTGGTTCGGTCACTAGACCTACGTCCACTCCCCGGAGTCCTCCACTCCGAGGATTGCACTACTAAAAGTTGACTCTCCTTCTGCTCCCACAGCAAGGCGGAGAAGCCTTTATAAGACTCACTGTCACCTTCCCCTGTGTGGCAAAAAATCAGACGCTATGTCACCCTCTTGGCGACGGCAGCGAACCTTCTCCTTTTTCTCCCTCATGGAGACGGCAGAGTACCTTGAGGATGTTGACCTTGAAGCCTCTTTTCCTAGAGAACCTTCTCGAGACTCACCAAGGCCACAGGAGGAGCAAGCATGTAGCTAACTTAGAGCAACCGTGTGATCCCCTCACACTCTTTCTCCCTCACGCTCAAGCACACCTTCTCCTTCCTCTCACAAACCTTAGATCTCTCCAACAACTCCCTCTCAAGAGTTCCTTCCTCTGTCAACCACGGCCTCAATAATAACTCATTGAATAATAAAAACTCTTTTTTAAATTAGGCTTCAAAAAACCCTAAAAATTCTAATTTGATGTTTCTATTTGTACAGTACGATCAGTTTAAAAGTAGTTCCATCCAGTACGAATGCAAAAAAATAGTTCACAAATTTTACGAATATCATACAGTACGATCCATAGATCATACGGGACGATCATCTTACTTTTCAACTATTCGTACGGGATGATCTATGTGATGAATGATATCATCTCTGTTCATCATCTTGCTCTGCACCATTCATACTGTATGATTAGTTCATTTTTAGAACATTATCCTGTACGATATAAATATCATCTGGGATGATCAGTACAAAAAATTATGGTTTAGTCTAGTACGATATATGGGATGAATAAAATCATCTCTGTTCATCATACTATATGATTGGTATCGGACAATACGATCGAATGTAATTAAGAAATCATGATTTAATTGCCTGATTATATGGGATAATTTTGGCAAGGTTTTAAATATTCATATAGTATGATTGTAATCGTACAGTACGATTAGTTTAAAAATTAATTTTAAAAAAATTACCAAAACTATCCTGCGGCTTGGGTTTTCAAGTTGAAATAAATCATACAGTACGATCACGATCGTACAATATGATCACGATCGTACAGTACGATCACGATCGTACAGTACAATTAGTTTACAGAACTAATCATCTAGAATTAGCCGTTAAGCCTGATTTAAAATCCCATATTATACAGTATGATACAAAATCATACAGTATGATTTATTTAAAAACTTTAAATTTTATTTAAAAATTTTAACTCTCCCCCTATGTGTGTGTGCTTGGTCACCCCTTTTGCGTACATGCTCTTGTGGCAAACTCAATAAATAAGAAAATAATGGAAATAAAAATACAAATTTTTGCATATCCTAGTCTACCTAGTCTTGAGTCTTCAGCAGTCTTGAGCGGTGTATTTCTTACCTGAAATGTTAGTGCTCACAAACAAAAATAAACATTTATATTTTTAGGGATGAACATATTAATTCAGTCAATATAATTTGTCATCATCAAAATCAAGTGCTAGGGATCCTGGATTACAACACACATTATTCAGAATGAACACTTTACATCCAAAGACATGAAGGTTAGAGAGGTTAGGTGTCCTACCCTTAAGGATTTCATAGGGCATCTTGTTCAGCTTGGATCTAAGATTAACCCTATTCAGAACATAACAGGCTGTATTCACCGCTTCTGTCCATATGTATTTAGGAAGTGAGTATTCAGCTAATATAGTTCTAGTGGCTTCTACTAGGCCCTATTCTTCCTTTCAGCTACCCCGTTCTGTTGAGGGGTCCTAGGAGCTTAAAAATTATGATATATTCCTTGCTCTTTACAAAAAGATTCAAATTTTTTATTCTCAAATTCTCCACCGTGGTCACTATGAATGGTTAAGATTTCACAACCTAGGTTTCTCTGAATCCAAGTAAAAAAAGATCTAAACTTCTCGAATGATTCATTTTATGAGATAGGAATCTAACCCAAGTAAATCTCGAATAATCATCAACTATCATATATCCAAAGACTTTCCCTCCTAGGCTTGAAGTGCTGATAAGTTTAAAGAGATATATGTGAATGATTTCTAAGGGTGTGCTAGTGGTAATGTCTTTGATTAAGGGGAAGGAGGATTTGACTTGCTTTCCTAATTGATATGCATCACACAGATGGTCCTTAGTGAACTCTAGTTTGGGTATTTCTCTCCATAAGTTTTTTTGGGTGATTTTTCTAAGGCTTTTCATACTTGTATGACACAATCTTCTCTACCATAACCATCATTCATAAGTAATTATTTTTAAGCAAAGAGCAGTATCAACTTTAAAACAATTTACATCAAGTATGTAGATGTTGTTAATCCTTTTTCCTAGCAAAATAATTTTGTCATTGAAGCTTATAATGCAGCTAGTTGATAAAAATTTTATGCTGAAGCCTTTATCACAAAGCTGGCTGGTGCTGAGTAGATTGTGTTTCAAGCCTTCTACAAGCAAAAATATTTTCAATGATGAAATTTTTTGAATTACCAATTATACCTGATCCCACCAGTCTCTTGGCAGTGTTATCTCCAAGTGTTACCTTGCCTCCTACCCTGGCCTCCATTGAAATGAATTGATTTGCATCTCCGATCATATGCCTTGAACATTCACTTTCTAGGTACCTCATGCTCTCATGAGGCCTTGTGTGAGATCACACCACCTCTTGATCAGAGTGATCAAGATGATCATCAGCCATTAAGCACATGTTTGTTACCTCCTCTTCAGCTTCAGTTTTAAAAGAGTCTGATGCTGACTCTACCCAAAAAGCCTTTTAGGTCCTTTGCTTACCCTTCTTAAACTTAGGTTTTTCTTCACCCTTCTCCTTGCTTGGGTGAGCTTTAAGAGTTGGGCAATTAGACTTCATGTGACCTGGCTTCCTGTATTCAAAATAAATAACATCAGTGGAAACCTTAGTATTTCTATAATTCTTACCGTTATTCCATTTCTAATGATGCTTTTGCTTTTTGCTCAAAAATCTTTTGAATTGTCTAGTTATTAAAGCAATATCATATGTTTCTAAACCGGACAATCAGTGTCAGAATTATTAGCCTTTAAGGCTATAATTTTCTCCCTTTTCTTTTCACCTTCATTAAGCTACCTTTGGTTCACTCCTTACTCGTAAGCAATGAGTGATCCAAGTAAGTTATCAATTGAATAAGTATTCAGATCCTTAGTTTCAGTAATGTCAGTAATTTTTTTGTCAATGAAAGAAGGTAAACATATCAAAATTTTATTCACTTTTTTATAGTTTGTAAGTTCTCTTCCTAAGGCAAGCAAAGAAGTAATAATTTGAGTAAACCTAATATACATTTCAGAAATTGATTCACTAGGTTTCATGTGAAAAAGTTTATAATCATGAAGCAAAATATTCAACCTAGATTATTTAATTTTATATGTTCCTTCATAAGTAATGCATAATCATAATCTGTCCCAAATTTCTTTTACGGTAATATAAGTAGAGACATGCATGTAGTCTTCAGATTTTAAGGAATAAAAGAAACAGTTTAGACATTTGGCATTAAGTTGTACTAAATCTCTATCATCTAAAGTCCATTCAATAAAAGGTAATTCAGTTTTAATGTCATCTATTAATCTAAAAGGTGTAGAATAACCTTTCTTAACTAGCATCTACATGCGATAATCAATTGATTATAAAAAGGTGGACATACAAGTTTTCCAAAAATCAAAAGGAATATTATCAAATAGAGGTGGTCGAGTGTTTGAATAACCTTTCACAGTATTATAATTATCAAAGTTAGCCATTGATCAAAATTTAAAAGTTTTTTAAAACTTAATTTATGAATCTCGCTCTGATACCATCCTGAATGTTCATGAGGGTTGTGAAACCCTAAAGAACTAGCTTGAGGCTAACCAAGATAATTTGGTGTTTTAAAAATTCTTAAATAAAAAGAGAAATCTTTTTATCTTTTTTAAAAATTATATAAAAAAAATAATAACCCTTGATACAGAAGCAAAAATGATTTCACAATAACAAACACAATCAGGGTTTTCAATCACAGATTAAATCACAGAAAAGTATGGAAATAAATATGAGAAGAAAGTAATAAGAAAAAATACACAAGATTTTATAGTGGTTTGATCAAATCTGACCTACGTCCACTCCCTGGAAACCTCCTTTCCAGGTATTACACTAAAACTGGTGTCTCTCCTTTTGCCCTCATGATAAGGTGGAGAAGCACTTACAAAATATTTCCATCGACCCATTGAGGCAGACTACCTTGAATCCTTTTACTCTCTCTTGGAGTAGGAAGAGAACCTAACAAATCCTTTTACTCCCTTTTGGAGTAGGCAGAAAACCTGACAATCCTTTTACTCCCAGCTATAGTAGGTAGATAACTTGGATCTGATACTGATGATCCTCTCCCTAGAGCCACCAAGGAACCAAGGAAAAAGATTGAAGAAGACGATTGAATCCTTGCTTGGAGCAACCTTTATGAATCCCCTCACAAGATTCTCTCTCTCTCTCCTAAACTCTCTTTCTCCTTCTCTAAGCTCTTTTAGGTTAGAACAATAGCAAAAGATTTTCTTAGCAATAATTAAGAGAACTTAAATAGGAGGTTTTAAAAATAGTCCTAATTTTTAATTTGGCGACAAAGACCATCTAGGATGATTCAAATATCATCCTGGATGATTAGTACAAAATAGTCCTTTTAACCAGTATAATCAGCATTACTATGTATGATAAGTACAAGTATTCGAATAAATCATCATATACGATCTTTCGATCGTCCTAGATGATTAGTTCACGAGTGACTATTGATCGTCCAATACGATGTTTAACTATTAATTATCATCCCATTTAGGACACAGTTCATCCAGTATGATGCCTAACGGTTAATTATCATCCCATGCAGCAGACGGGTCATCCCGTACGAAGTAGAGGTATCTTCCAGGATGATTAGTTAAAAAATTTATAGTTTTCATCCTGTATGATGGGTGATGATTAATTATCATACCATATAGTACTCGGATCGTACAGTACTATTATTTTTGATCGTCCTGTATGATTTGATTGATCAATTTAACTATAATTAATCTCCTAATCAAGGGACTATTTTAGGCATAATTATCTTGAATCATCCAGGACGATATGAATCATCCTGTACAATAAGAATAAATTTTAACTTATGAAATCTTACCTAAATTATGATTGGCAGCTGTTTGTTTCAATATGTATTGATCGTCCTATATGATATAGGCCGTCCAAGATGATTAGTTAAGCAAACTTTTTTTTATTTTATTTTTTTATTTTTTTATGATTATTAAAGCAAACTTAATAATTAGGGATGCCCTAATTAGGGTTTCTATTTTTAACTGATCGTCTTGGATGATTTAGAATCGTCCTGTATGATATGATCAAAAAAATAAAAAACTCTTTAACTCACTAAATTTCCCCCCCTGAGTATGTGTGTGCAAAGTTACTTAGCTTCAGAATCCATCACAGTACATTTGACTCAAGAAAAGGTAAAAGATGCATTGGAATAGAAATTATAGACTGACTTAATCCTAATCTACCTGATCTTAAGCTGATTGACATTTCAACTGAACCTGTGGACTTGAAAGGATAGTGAGCAGGGGAAACAGAATAGATATACAAGAATAGCAGTAGTAAAGAAATAGTTGTTATCATCAAAATCACTATACTTGGGCCCATATTTCTAATAGTTAGGCAATAGAGAGAAAGAACTGGCTTAGGAGAAAAAGACCCTAGGTCATTCTCACATGGGGAGGGGGGGTACCTTAGTTGGTAGGGCTAAACTAATGGTTGGGTTGGGTTTGGATGAAGTCCAGCAAGCTTCTAGTGTTGATATAAATGGGTTGGATGGGATGGGCCTAGAGGGAATAGAATTCAAGTGTATAATGATTTGGTATTAGGTCAGGTAGGAACCTTGTTAGTTTCATTGCATATAAAGTCTAAATTTTGGTTATATTTACAACCTGATCAACTAAAAATTGAGACTAATATATACTAATTTGGTCCTAGGTCAGTTAGGAACTTTGTTGGTTTGTCATCTAAATTAAAGTCTAAATATTATTCAAAAGTAAATCCTATCAATTCAAAAGTCTTTAGACTTTGTCATGGTTCAAATCAAAGTCTAAATATATGTACATCTTTCCCCCAATACGAAGTATTTAGTCAGGTTCTTGGTCTAAATCTAAATCTAAATCCTATCAAAATCAAAGTCCACCTCCAATCTAAAGTCTTTGGATCGGGTCTTAGTTTAAAGTAAAATATAAATTCTATTAAAATTAAATTCTCCCTTCTCTGAAGTTTTTAGACTTATTCTTGGTTTAAATTCTGAACTAAATCCTTGTTTAAATCATCACCACGATTGTAGATTATTATAACCTATTTTTAAATTCCAATTTTATTCTGGTTAAAACTTGTGTTGGGGATTCGATAAATTTAGCTCAGTTTTTTATTCATCAATCTTAATATCTTGCTTAAAACTAGTAAATGCAAAAACTGATCTAGAATTCCGGTCAATTATAGAAATTTCCTTGTAAGTTGATTTCTCCTTCACAAGTGATGTTAGCATTACTATTAATGAGGCCATATTTATTGGGGGATCTAACATTAGATTTGGATCTTGGTTCGACAATCTATAGTTTTCGTTCACTGGACTCTAGCCTGAAGTGGTCAACACTACAGTCCTTGCTATGGGAAAATAAAATTTTAGTTTAAAATCCACACAAAGTAAAGGTGCTCCTATTATTGTGATCAAACATGATATTGAGAATAAAATACTATCTTAGAACATAGATAAATTATTCTACAATGGATTCAAATACAAAAATAGAGCTTCAGAAATAATTCACTTTCGTAATCAAATATAAATAGATAAATAACGTACCATCTTGAATGATGAAAATTTCATTCCATAATAATATTTAAAGATAAAAATGAGGTTTTGAAAATTCTTCATTTTCTTATCAAACATCACAACAATCTTATTATATCACCTTGAAAGGTGAAAATGATGCTCTGCGAGGTGGTTTGAATATAAAATGGGTTTTTGAAATTATCTATTTTCTCAGAGATTTTTCCCAACCACACAAAAATAAGATAAGGTTTATTTTAATCTGGAATTATAAGTGTCCCATAAAGTCAAGCCTTTATAGTTAATTATATCCTAGGAAAATTAAATCTCCTAAGAGTACTTTCGATTAATATTGTGATAAATATTTTCTTTTGATTTCAATGATTAAGACAAGGATGAGAGGTGGAGAATTTAAAAGTGTATTGGATCAATTTGGAACAGTTCCTTTTAGAAGTGAAAATATTGAAGAGTAGGGAGCACTTTAAGATGCTGGGACCTCCCAAAAGCACTCCGATCTTTCTTACATTGGGCTTTAAAATTTCAGAGAGAAGATTTTATGTTTGACTTAGCATTTTATTAAATATTTGGGATTACATTACAAGAAGCACTCCCTTTGGGTTCTTTTTAGAAGAATAAGCTTCCCAAAGTTTAGCATCTATTTCTTGTAGGTCGGATTATCTAAACTCTACCATCGGTCAGGGAAGTGTCTAAACTCTACCATGGATGGTCTCCAATTTACTTTCTTCACAAAATTATCTTTCTATATTATTTATTCTTAAGGATTTTATTTTAAAATTATAGTAGAAAATTTTTTATTCTTAAGAGCCTAATCGGAATCGAGGCAAAAACACGTGCAAGAAAGAAACCTAGGAAAAGCACACATCACCAACCAAAGCATAGAGTATTAACTGTCAATGAGGTAAGTTGCACTTAATTACAACCCAAGATCTATTAAAAGTAAAGTTGGCCAGGCTTCATTAATAACAACCTAGATTATAATCCTATGAAATGATAAAAGTCTCAAAATAAGTCATTTTCTCTTATCCTCATCTCATTTTCTTTGACTTAATTCTTTCTTCGAGTTTCTTGTGATTCACACTCTTTTCCACTAACTCCTTGTATCATCATCTATTTTTAGTTTCAAAATAGAAAGAACTCTGGACACTGGAACTTATGGGTGTGTTGATTAGCTTAGCTTTATCCATTTCATACTTCTTAAGGATATCCTTAATGTATTTTAATTGATTCAAAAAAGTTTCATCATCCATTTGCTTTATGTTAAATCCCAAAAAGTAAGTTAATTTTCACATCATACTCATCTCAAATTCCTTACACATTATTTTAGAAAAATTATCACATAAATTTTTATCAAAAGATCCAAAAAGTATATCATCAACATAGATTTGGACAATGAGTAATTCATTTCCTACTTTCCTCAAAAAAAGGGTGGTGCCTACGCTCTCCTTAACAAACTCTCTTTCCAATAGGAATGTGCTAAGCCTCTCATACCATGTCCCGGGTGCCTATTTTAATCCATACAAAGCCCTTTTTAATTTGAAAACATAATTTCGAAATTGGGAATTCTCAAAGCGTGGGGGTTGCTCTATAAACACATCTTCTTTTATTACCCCATTTAAAAAGGCACTCTTGACATACATTTAGAAAAGCTTAAATCCCTTATAACAGGTAAAGGCTAGTAGCACTATAATGGCTTCTAATCGGGCTACAGGGGCAAATGTTACCTCAAAACCAATCCTTTCTATTTGGTTATACCCCTTAGCCACTAATCTTATCTTATTCCTAACCACCACACCAGAATCATTCATTTTATTCTTAAAGACCAATTTAGCTCAAACTACACTCTGGTCCTTAGGTCTTTATACTAGCTCCCAAACATCATTCCTAACAAATTTGTTTAGTTTCCCTTACATGGCTAGAATCCAGAATTTATCATAAAGGGCTTGATTGATGTTGGCGGGTTCAGTGATTGAAATGAAGATAGAGTAATTTACTTCTTTTCTAAGTTCATGCCTAGTTCTAACACCTTTAGATGGGTCTCTTAAGATCAGTTTTTTAGGATGACTTGAAGAATATCTCTATGCTTTAAGCAGTGTAACTTTAGGTTCTACCCTTTCCTCCAGATTGGCATATTCTACTTCTTGGGTAACTTCTATAACCTCCTCTTCTTCTACCCTAGACCCTCCAGAATTATCAGATTCATCAATCATAACATGAGTGATTTCCTCAACAATCAGGGTTCTTTTATTGAAGACTCTATAGGATTTCCCAACACTTGAGTAACCTAGGAACACCCCTTCATCAAATTTTGGGTCAAACTTTCGTAGTTGAGACTTCCCATTATTCAGAATGAACACTTTACATCCAAAGATATGAAGGTGAGAAAGGTTTGGTGTCCTACCCTTAAGAATTTTATAGGGTGTTTTGTTCAGCTTAGATCGTTTAACTTCAGTTATTCCTTCATAAGTTATGTATAAACTATCCCAAATTTCTTTTCTAGTAGAACAAGTACAGACATATATATAATTTTTAGATTTTAATACACAAAAGAAATAGTTTAGACATTTGGCATTCAGCTGTGCTAAGTCTCTATCATCTAAAGTCTATTCAGCAAAAGATAATTCAGTTTTAACGCAGTCGATTAATCTAAAAGGTGCAGAATAACCTTCCTTAGTTAGCATCCACATATGATAATCAATTGATTGTAAAGTGGTGGACATGCGAGTTTTCCAAAAATTAAAATGAATATTATCAAATAGAGGTGGTCGAGTAATTAAATATCCTTCCGTGGTGTTGTGATTACCAAAGTTAGCCATTGATTGAAATTCAAAAGTTTTTTAAAACTTGATTTTATGAATCCCGCTTTAATACCACTTAAAAGTTTGTGAGGATGGCTAAACCCTATAGAACTAGCCCGAGGCTAACCAAGAGGGGGGGGGGGGGGGGTGAATTGGTATTTTAAAAATTTATTAAGCAAAAAGAAAAATCTTTTTGAAATCTTTTTGAATATTTTAAACACAAATAATTTAAGTGGAAGCAAATAATCAAACATAGAGATTTTAACACAGATGATATCACAAAAATAAGTGAAAATAAAAGCAAAAAAAGAGTAAAAAGAATACAGTAGATCTATAATGGTTCAGTCAAATTTGACCTATATCCACTCCTCAGAACCTCCTGTTCCTGATATTGTACTAATAAGTTAGTGTCTTTCCTTTCACCCCACAGCATGGTGGAGAAGCCCTTACAAAATCTTTCCATTAATCTAGTGAGGCAGAGAACCTTAAATCATTTTTCACCCTCCTGGTAAAGGCACAGAACCCGGAATCCTTTTACTCCCTCCAGGAGTAGGCAGAGAACCTGATAATCCATTTACTCCCTCTTGGAGTAGGTGAAGAACCTAGATATGATGCTGATGATCATCTCCCCAGAGCCACTAAGAAACCAAGGATGAAGAAGGAAGAAGATAATTGAATCCTTTCTTGGAGCAACCTTTGTGAATCCCCTCACAAACTCCCCCTCACAAGATCCTCTCTCTCTCCCAAACACTACCTCTCCTCTAAGCTCTCTTGGTTTAAAAAAATAGTAAAAGATTTTTTGATTATCAACTATAGAAGAGCTTAAATAGGAGGCCTCAAAAAGTGCCCTAATTTCAACTTATCATCAAAGATCATCTAGGATGATATGTCGATTGTCTTATATGTTTAGTAAAAAAAAATAGCCTGTAAGCAAGATGATTGTCATTATTTTGGATGATTAGAAGAAATGATTTCTATATATCATCCAAGACAATTACATGATCTTCCAGGATGATTAGTTTAATTTGAGTAGCAATCGATAAATAGTTCCACAACAATCTCGCGTCATCCAGGATAATACCCTAGACGATCAGAATAAAATTATAGTTTTCATCTTGGACTATTGGAGATCATCCCATGAAATATAAAGGATCATCCAGGATGATCAAGAAGATCATCCTGTACGATGTGATTGATTAATATAACCATAATTAGTCTCCTAATTAAGGGATCATTTTAGGCATGATTGTAATGAATCATCCAGGACGATCTAGATCGTCTTGTTTGATTAGTGTAATTTTTAAGTTATAAAATCTTGCCTAAATGAGTTTGGCACTGAGTATTTTTGATTTAAGCATATCATCAAGGACGATGGGAGGAACGTCTAGGATGATTTGTTCAATCAGGTTTACTTGACCCAGATACTCTAATTAGGGTTTCTATTTTTAACTGATCATCTAGGATGTTTTTGGATCGTCCTGTATGATATGATAAAAAAAAAACTCTCTGACTTATCAAATTTCTCCCCTTGAGTGTGTATGTGTTAGGTTACTTAGCATCAGGATCCATCTTATTACATTTTGACTCAAGAAAAGGTAAAAACCATTCGAATTAAAATTACAGACTGACTCAGTCCTTATCTACCCAATCTTGAGCTAGCTTGAATTGCAATTGATCTTGTGGACCTAAAAAGCTAGTAGGTAGGGCAATTAAAATAAATGTGCAGTAGTAACAGTAGTAGAGAAATAGGAATATTTTGTTGCAAATCTGGTTTTGATGATGACAAACATGTTTCTATTGTGTTATACTTGGCTAACCCGTTTCAGGCACAAAAGATCACAAGCAACTCAAGCCAACTCAAGATCGGGTCCAAGTGTGTCCAATGTAATATTTTCCTTTTTCTTGAGTCAATTGTAATGTAACTGATCCCCTAGCTAAGTAACCTTGCACACACACACTCAGGGGGAGAGCTTGAGTGAATTAGAGTTTCTATTCAAGTTTTTATTCAGATCGTCCTGGACAATTTTCACATCATCCTGGACGATCAAGTAAATATAGAAACCCTAATTAGGGCGACCAAGTTAAGTGTGTCTGATTAAGCAGATCATCCTGGATGATCATTGCATCGTACGGGATGATAGGCTCAAATCAGAGATTCTCAGCCGCCAGATCAAGTTAGGCAAGTTTTTATTTTAAGATATTTGGTCTGATTGTCCCGGACGATACGTGTATCATCCTGGATGACCAGTACAATAATGCCTAAATTAGTCTGGTAATTAAGGAAAGCAATTAATACTTGATTGATACGATCATATCGTCCTGGACGATCGCAGGATCGTCCCGGACGATCCTGATCGTCTAGTGCATTTCAGTTGTACGACCCGAACTGTGTTCAGGATGATTTTGGCACTTTTTGAACTAATCATACAGGATGATACCCGTATCGTCCTAGACGATCAAGTCATTTCTTGGTCATCCAACACAAGTTTCTCTTGACGACCAGAACTATCTTCTGGATGATATTCCTCGATTTACACTAATCATCCCGGACGATCGCAGGATCGTACGGGACGATATGAACAACTTTTTCTACTGATCGTCCAGAAGAACCAGATCGTCCAGGCTGAAACAGCTAATTTTGAACTGATCGTATAGGATAATCTATCGATCGTCCTGGATGATCTTGGCCGACTAGTTAAAAATTTAGGGCTATTTTTGAGCCCTCATATAAAAGATCTTTTTCTTTGAATAGAAAAAATCTTTTGCCACTTTCCTGTGTAGAGAAACCGTAGAGAGAGAGAGAGAGAGAGTTTGGGAGAGAGAGAGAGGATCTAGTGAGGGGGAGTTTGTGAGGGATTCATAAAGGTTGCTCCAAGCACGGATCAGAGTCGTCTTCTCCGTTCTTCGTCTCTTGTCTTTGTGGGTGTTCTTGGAAGGATCGTCGCAAGAAGATCCGGGTTCTCTGCCAGCTTCAGGTGGAAGTAAAAGGAGTCCGGGTTCTCTGCCTGCTTCAGGTGGAAGCAAAAGGAGTTTGGGTTCTCTGCCCGCTTCAGGAGGAAGTAAAAGGAGTTCAGGTTCTCTGCCTCACCGGGTGGTGGAAAGGAGATTTTTGTACAGGCTTCTCCACCTTGCTGAGGGAGCTAAAGGAGAGTCACTTTCTATTTAGTGCAATACTCGGAGGAGAGGCTCCGGGGAGTGGACGTAGGTCATGTTGACCGAACCACTATAAAATCTGGTTTGCTTTTCTGATTCTATTTTGCACTTTACTTTTTTGATATTAAACTGCTTGGGTGAATATCTGTGATTGATCTTTTTGTTCTTGTTTACTTGTTTCTGCTGCAAAGTATCGAAAAGATTTTTCTGTTGCTCGTGAAATTTTTAAATAACCAATTTACCCCCCCTCTTGGTTAGCCTCGGGACTAGTTCATTAGGGCTTAACATCCCTATCGAAGTTTCAAGTGGTATCAGAGCCGGATTCAAAATTTCAGTTTAAAAACTTTTGAATTTGATCAATGGCTAACTATAATAATCGTAATACTGCTGAAGATTATTCTATTACAAGACCACTGTTATTTGATAACATTCCTTTTGATTTTTGGAAAACACACATGTCTACTTTTCTTCAGTCAATTGATTATCGTATGTGGATGTTAGTGAAAGATGGTTATGAAGCACCACATAGACTTGTTAACGGTACTAAAACTGAACTCCTATTTGCAGATTGGACTTTTGATGATCATGATTTAGCACAGTTAAATGCAAAATATTTGAACTGTTTCTTCTGTGCTTTAAAATCTGAAGATTATATGCATGTTTCTACGTGTACAACGGGTAAAGAAATCTGGGATAGATTGTGTATAACATATGAAGGTACAATTAAAGTAAAAAAGTCTAGGTTAAACATCTTGTTACATGATTACGAACTTTTTTGCATGAAACCTAGTGAGACGATTTCAGAAATGTACACAAGGTTCACTCAAATCATTACCTCTTTGCATGCTTTAGGTAGAGAACTTACAAACTACGAAAGAGTGAACAAAATTCTTAGATATTTGCCTTCTTCATATGATGCTAAGATTACTGCGATCACAGAATCTAAAGATTTAAATACTTACTCTATTGACAGCTTACTTGGATCACTCATTTCTTACGAGCAAGGGGTGAACCAAATGCAACTTGATGCAGGTGAATGAAAGAAGGAGAAAATAGTGGCACTAAAGGCCAACGAGAGTGATTCTAGTTCTTTCGGGTCTGATAGTGATGATGTTGCCTTAATCACTAGGCAATTCAAAAGCTTTCTAAGGAAGAAACATAAGAATTTTCAAAAGTGGAACAAAGGTAAGACCAGTAGAAACTTTAAAGGTTCATCTAAATCTGTTTGTTATGAATGCAGGAAGCCTGGTCACATAAAGGCGGATTGTCCTACACTCAAGGCTCACCCAAGCAAGGAGAAGGGTGAGGAGAAACTAAAGTTCAGAAAGGATAAGAAGCAGATATAAAAGGCGTTCTGGGCCGATTCTGCATCCGACTCCTCAGAAATTGAAGCTGAAGAGGAGGAAACAAATTTGTGTCTGATGGCTGATGATCACCCTGGTCAATCCAACCAGGAAGAGATATGTGAGCTTACATACGATCAATTATTTAAAGTTTATAAAAAAATTCATACATCGTATAGGAAGCTTAAGAAAACTCATGCTAGTCTGAAATTATATTATTTGACTTTGCAAAAAGAGCATGATATTTTAATTAAAGATCATTCCACTGTTGATTCCAATCACATGTCTTTGCTTGATGAATTCGATGAGTTGAATAAAAAATATTCTGATTTAGTTACTGAGCATGATTATTTGAAAACCACGCATGTTAATTTGAAGAGAGCTTTTAAAGAATTAGATTCCATGGCATGTGAAGTAGAAAGTAGCAATGGTGCTTTAAAATTTGAAATTGCAAGTTTAAATAAAGAGAATGAGTTTTTGAAAGTAAAAATCAGTGCTTTTGAGAAAAACTAAACACCTCCTACTTTTGAACAGTTTTATGCACCTCCACCTTTTGAAAAATCTGTTGGAAATTCATTAAAGCATGTTTCATACACATTTAGGAATAGGCACTGTCACTCACGTAGATTAGTTAATCTTTTTCCTGGTATTAGATGTTTTTCATGTGGCATGTTAGGACACATTGCTCACACCTGCACTGTTCATCGTAGTACACATTGGGTGTGGAGGCCCAAATTGCTTGTTTCACAGCACAGCACACATGCATTGCATTCTTCTTTTCATAAGAAGGAACCCAAACTTATTTGGATTCCTAAGACTAACATTTGATGATTTTATAGGTGTGCTCTCACACAAGACCTCGTGAGAGCATATGGTACCTGGATAGCGGATGTTCTAGACACATGACTGGAGATGCAAATCAGTTTATTTTGCTGGAGGCCAGGGCTGGAGGCAAGGTTACACTTGGAGATAACACCACCAGGAGGGTGGTAGGTTCAGGTATAATTGGTGATTCAAAGAATTTTATGATTGATAATATTTTGCTTGTAGATGGACTGAAACATAACCTGCTGAGCATCAGTCAACTTTGTGACAAAGGATACATCATCAAATTCCTGCCCACTGGTTGCATTTTAATCTTAACTGATAAAGTTGTTTTGCAGGGGCAAAGGATCAACAATGTCTACAAGCTGGATGTAAGTTGCATTAAATCTGAGAATTCAATTTGCTTAAAAATTACTGCTGATGAGTCTTGGTTGTGGCATAGGAGATTGTGTCATGCAAGTATGAAAATCCTTAGGAGAGTCACCCAAAAGGACTTAGTTAGAGGTGTGCCCAAGATTAAGTTCACTAACGATCACCTGTGTGATGCCTGTCAGTTAGGGAAGCAAGTCCAGTCCTCCTTTCACTCTGTTAAGGACATTAGCACCTCTAGACCTTTAGAAGTCCTTCACATGGACCTTTTTGGACCCATTTGCACTGCCAGCTTAGGGGGGAGAGTCTATGGTTTTGTGATTGTAGATGATTATTCGAGGTTCACTTGGGTTAAGTTTTTGTCACATAAATTTGAGTCGTTTGATGAGTTTAAAGCTTTCTCTATTTAGATTCAGAAGAAGTTAGGATGTGAGATTATTACCATCCATAGTGATCACGGAGGGGAGTTTGAAAATGAAAGATTTGGAATTTTCTGTGAGGAGAAAGGGATTAGTCACAATTTTTCAGCTCCTAGGACCCCTCAACAAAATGGGGTAGCTGAAAGGAAGAATAGGACCTTAGTGGAAGCCGCTAGAGCCATGCTTGCTAAGTATTCACTTTCTAAATACTTTTGGGCTGAAGCTGTGAACACTACGTGTTATGTGCTGAATAGGGTGAATGTGAGAGTCAATCTGAAGAAGACACCTTATGAGATCATTAAGGGTAGAACTCCAAACCTGTCCCACCTCCATGTCTTTGGTTGTAAGGTTTTCATTCACAATAATGGGAAATCACCTTTAGGAAAATTTGACCCCAAATCTGATGAAGGAGTGTTCTTAGGATATTCAAGTGTGGGTAAATCCTTTAGGGTGTTCAATAAGAGGACTTTGATGGTGGAAGAAATGACCCATATAGTGTTTGATGAATCTGATCCTAAGGAGTCTAGATCTGAAGTAGAAGATGAAGAGATTATTGAGGTTACCCAAGGGGTTGGAAATGCAAATCTGGAGGAGAGGGTAGAACCTCAAACCACACTGCCTAGAGATTGGAGATATTCTTCGAGTCATCTTAAAGAAATGATCTTAGGAGACCCTTCTGAAGGTGTTAGGACTAGGCATGGACTTAGGAAGGAAGTAAACCATTCTGCCTTTATATCAATGACTGAACCCACCAACATCAATCAAGCCATTCGGATGAGTTTTGGATTGTAGCAATACAAGAAAAATTGAATCAGTTTGTAAGAAATGATGTTTGGGCGTTAGTAGAAAGACCTAGAGATCAAAGTGTAGTGGGAACCAAGTGGGTCTTTAAGAATAAAATGAATGATTTTGGTGTGGTGGTTAGGAATAAGGCAAGATTAGTGGCTAAGGGGTATAATCAGATTGAAGGGATTGATTTTGAGGAGACCTTTTCCCCTGTAGCTAGATTGGAAGCCATTAGAGTGCTACTAGCCTTTGCCTGTTATAAGGGATTTAAGCTGTTTCAAATGGATGTCAAGAGTGTCTTTTTAAATGGGGTAATAAAAGAGGATGTTTTTGTATAATAACCCCCAGGTTTTGAGAGTTTCCAATATCCAAATCATGTTTACAAATTAAAAAAGGCCTTGTATGGATTGAAACAGGCACCCAGAGCATGGTACGAGAGGCTTAGCACATTTCTGTTAGAAAGGGAGTTTATTAAGGGGAGCGTAGACACCACCATTTTTCTTAGGAAAGTAGGAGATGATCTACTCATTGTCTAAATTTATGTTAATGATATACTTTTTGGATCTTCTGATAAAGACCTATGTGATGATTTTTCTAAAACAATGAGTAAGGAGTTTGAGATGAGTATGATGGGAGAGTTGTCCTATTTTTTGGGATTTAGCATAAGAAAATTGGATGATGGAACCTTCTTGAATCAATCAAAATATACTAAGGACATCTTGAAGAAATATTAAATGGATAAAGCTAAGCCAATCAATACTCCCATGAGTTCTAGTGTTCAGTTGGACAAGGACCCAAATGACAAATCTGTTGATCAAAAGAAGTTTAGGGGAACAATAGGATCACTACTTTGCCTGACTGCTAGCCGACCTAATATCATGTTTAGTGTTTGTCTTTGTGCTAGTTTTCAAGCTGATCCTAAAGAGTCCCACCTGACTGCTGTTAAGAGAATTCTTAGATATCTTTTAGGGACCCTAAACCTAGGAATTTGGTACCCTATGCACAACACTTCTTTTGAGATTATTGGATATTCTGATTCTGATTTTGCTGGGTGTAGAGTTGATAGAAAGAGCACTTCTGCTACTTGCCAATTTATAGGACACTCATTAGTCTCCTGGTCTAGTAGAAAGCAGAACTTAGTTGCACTTTCCACTGCTGAAGCTGAGTACATTGCCTTAGGGAGTTGTGTAGCCCAAGTCCTTTGGTTGAAACAACAAGATTTGGATTTAGGATTACCTATTGGCACAATTTCTATTTTGTGTGATAATACTAGTGTCATCTATATTTCTAAGAATCCTATCCAACATTGTAGAACCAAACACATTGACAAAAGGCATCACTTTATTAGGGACCATGTTACAAAAGGGGACATCGAGCTACATCATGTGATAACTAAAAATCAACTGGCTGACATATTTACTAAACCACTGGCCTTTGACTCATTCAGTATTTTAAGGACCAGACTTGGGGTGATTGACTTAAACGCTTGATCTTGATGAATTCTGATTTTTGATTTGACTGATTTAACAGATTTGTTTCTATTAGTTAGTTGTGTGATTTGATTATCTATTTTCTGTTTGTTATTATTTTTACTATTTTTTATTTTACTCATGTTGTTAGTTTTTATTTTGAATATGTATTCTAATTTGATTTACTACTTGCTTTTTGATTTATAATTTTTGATGTTAAAAAATTCGATCACTGGTCACTTGCTGATAAACTGAATCTCTTACTGTAAGTTTTTACCTTATTTTTGTTTGAAAGCTTGTAAGCAGTAATCGACTCCTTTGTATCTGTTAAAGGGAAGAAACGTTGATAATTATTTCTCCTCCTCTAACTCCTTTGGTGGTGTATGATCTCTTTTGGATAAAAATCTTTTTCAAAATTAAAAAGTTGATTTTTGAGATAGAGATTTATTTTATTCTCATACAGTAATCTACCTCATATGAGTAGTGTTTTCAAAGTTTGAATCAGTGTTAGGTTTTCTTAATCAAGTGATTGCACTTTTCATATGACTTATGGTTTTTGTTTTGTGAATTATCTTCCCTACTGTAGAGAATGTGTTTTTTTTTCTTTCTCTTAAGTTTGGACGGTATTTTCACAGCTGAGATTCTTTAATGATTATGAAAGGAAGCAAGCTTACAAAAGATGCGCAGTGCGCCAACCAAATTGAAAAAGAGACATAAAATGAGCCCAAAACTAAAAAGCTGCAAAAATGCCAAATACACAAAATGTATCAAAAATCAAAAGATGCGCAGTGCGCCAAACAAATTGAAAAAGAGGCACAAAATGAGCCCAACCTAAGCTTTCTTCTCTTTCAGATCTTTAAATGTCTTAGAAAAATTCGTGTGCCACTTAATATGTTCAAAAGCTTGAGATTGAAAATCATGATTTCTGATTCCTTACTTCGTAATACTATTTTATCGGTTATTTTTTTTGGAACGAGGCTTGAAAGGATCTCTTTTCGAATCTAATGTATTCTTTTCTGAACTTGATTTTTATTTAAAAAGGATTTGAGCCTGTAGGGTGTACGAGGTTGGAGTTACGAAAGTCAATTTTTCCAAACTTTTCTGGATTTCAGCGTTGTTTATTGTCTTCTTATTAGTTTTTGAATTAAAAACTTAAGGAAAACTTCTATTTACTGGAGCAGCTTGATCGAGAAAATTTTTTTTTTTTGCTTTTGTGTTCTCGTTTCACATTTTATTTTCTTTGGGTTTATTTTTTTTTTCTTTTTAATGGTTGTGTTTTTGGGATCCTGATCGTTCATTTCCATCCTCCTTCTTTTTCCTGTTTTCTGCCCATCGTCCTGGACGATTCACCGATCGTCCTGGGCGATCCATTCAAAATCATCCCCACTCTGACCATGCAGCTGAGAAATTCCAATTATTGGTGATCGTCCTGGACGATCCATATATCGTCCTGGACGATATGATCCATATCTTTCTGATTTGATCAAACGACTGATATTGCACCAATTATTGTCCATCATCCTGGACGATCCATTTTATCGTCCTGGATGATCCACGTGTCAGCCGCTGGATGATTGGAATTCGGCCCGTACCGTCACACTTGTTATACATCGTCCGGTATGATCCACCTAATCGTCCCGGATGATCGGACTGCCTTTTTGACCAATCGTCCAGGCCGTAATAATTGTACATATCATCCTGGACGATCTCGCGATCGTACGGGACGATCAGGACAAATTCTATTTAAACAGCCGAATTCTTAAGGTTTTTCCACTCCTTTCTTTCACACATCTCCCTCTACCTTCCTTCATTGTTTCTTTCAAATGGCTGGTGGCAAATGTTCACGAAAAAAGGGTGCAAGTTCGTCCCGTGGGCATGTTGATCCTCGCTTCCCAAATTCAGCCGATCAGGCTGCTTTCGAGTGCTATCGTGACGTGGGGATCACGCATTCTAAAATAGTAAATCCTCACACCCTCACCTATCCTATTCTTGATCTATTCGCACACACCTCTCTCACCTTCATCCTTACACTAGCCTTTCCATTTAATCTTGAACTCCTTCAAATTTTCTTTTCCAATTTGCACATTTCCGCAGACTATTCCACTCTTCGTTCGTATGTCAATCAACGCCCCGTGGAACTTACTACCCAAGACTTTCACAACATTCTCCAACTTTCTATCACTGGCGACAAACTCCACTCTCTTATCACTGACCTTGACTATGATTGGAGTGTCACCAATCACTTCCTTCGCAATACGAATGCCCTTATCATGACAATGCTTGCACTTCACTTCTTAAGGACGCACGGACAATTCAGCACGTCCTTCGTTCCTCCATCATTCCAAAGGCGGGGGATCAAATTCACATCACCCCGTTACTGTCCTTGACCACATACTACATCTTAACCCGCAGGGAGTTTAATGCCACTAACCTTATCATCCGATATATCGAGCACCTCACCACTATTAAGAATTTGGGACATAGGCTAACATTTCAGGTACAAAAGATCAAATGCAATTCAAGCCAACTCAAGATCAGGTCCGCGTGTGTTTAAATATAATTTTTTCCTTTCTTGAGTCAAATGTAATGTAATTGATCCCTTGTCTAAGTAACCTTGTACACACACACTCAGGGGGAGATTTTTTTGTGAGTTAGAGTTTCTATTCTATTTTTGATCATATTATCCTAGACGATCGCCGTATCATCCTGGTTGATCCATTGAAAATAGAAACCCTAATCAGGGTTGTCAAATTAAGTCGATCTAATTAAGCTGATCATCCTGGACGATGCTCCCATCGTACAGGATGATAGGCTCAAATCAAAAATTCTCAGCCGCCAGATTAAGTTAGACATGTTTTGATTTCTTAGTTCATCTATCTAATTATCCTGGATGATACATGTATTGGCCTGGATGATTCACAGCAATCATGCCTAAAATAGCCAGGTCATTAAGGAAAGCAATCAAGGATTAATTTGATTAATCACATCATCCTAGACGATCACAAGATCATCCCAGATGATATGTTAAAAATCCTCTTCGTGCAAATGACTTCACCTGAACTACCCGTATAATGTGCTGGATGATATAAGCCTATTTGTTCTAATCATCCAGGATGATACAAATATCATCCCGGACGATGAAGTCATTTTCAATCATACAGCATGTTTGTACAGGACGATCCGAATAATGTGCAGGATGATTTTGGTCATTTTTGAACTAATTGTACGAGATGATAGGCATATCATCCCAGACGATCAAGTCTTTTTCTTCAGATCATCCAGTATTTTCTCTTGGATGACCTGAATAATCCTTAAGATGATTTTCCTGAGTTAAATTAATCATCCTGGACGATAATAGGATCGTCCCAGATGATCTGAACAAAATATGTCCTCTAATCATCTAGAGAAGTCAGATCGTCCAGGCCAATTGGTGAAGATTTACACTGGTCGTACAGGATAATCCATCAATCGTCCAGGATGATCTTTGACGACAATTAAATTTTAGGGCAATTTTTTGTGCCTTTCTATAAAAACCTTTTTTTTTGTTATTGGAAAAACTTTTTGCCAAAGTCCGTTCCTGAGAGAGCTTTGAGAGGGAGAGGGAGAGCTTGGGAGAGAGAGAGAGAGAATCTTGTGAGGGGGAGTTTATGAGGTGTTCACAAAGGTTACTCCAAGCAAGGATTTGAGTCGTCTTCTCCGGTTGTCATCTCTTGTCCCGTGGTGTCTCTGTGGGAAGGATCATCAGCAAGAAGTCAAGGTTCTCTACCTTCTTCAAGAGTAAGAAAATAGAGGTATGGTTCTCTGCCTTCTTCAGGAGAAAGCGAATGGAGTCTGGGATCTCTGCCTGCTTTAGAAAAAAAGCCAAAGAAGTCTGGGTTCTCTGCCTCACCGGGTTGGGGAAAAAGAGTTGTGTAAAGGCTTCTACGCCTTGCTGTGGGAGGAAAAGGAAAGTCACTGATTTGAGTAGTGCAAAACCTAGAGGCGAGGCTCCGGGGAGTGGACGTAGGTTAAGTTGACCGAACCACTATAAAATCTGGTGTGTTCTTTCTGATTATTTTTCGCACTTTATTTGTTCTGTTGTTATTTGCTTGGGTGAAATCTGTGATTGATCATTTTATTATTATTTTTTTTTATTTCTGCTGCAAATTATAAAAAGATCTTTCTTGTGGTTAAAGAAGGTTTTAAAACTACCAATTTACCCCCCCTCTTGGTTAGCCTCGGGCTAGTTCATAAGGGCTTAACATCCCTATCGAACTTTCAAGTGGTATTAGAGAGGGATTCAAAAATTAAGTTTAAAAACTTTTAAATTTTGATCCATGACTAACTTTGGTAATCGTAATACTGCTGAAGGTTATTCAATTACACGACCACCATTGTTTGATAACATACCTTTTAATTTTTGAAAAACACGCATGTCCGCTTTTCTTCAATTCATAGATTATCGCATGTGGATTCTTGTTAAAGATGGTTATGAAGCACCTTTTAGACTTGTTAATAATGTTAAAATTGAACTGCTATTTACTGAATGGACATTTGATGATCGTGATTTAGCATAACTGAATGCGAAATGCTTGAACTATTTTTTCTATGCTTTAAAATCTGAAGATTACATGCGTGTCTCTACTTGCACTATTGTTAAAGAATATGGGATAGACTATGCATTACTTATGAAGGTACATCTGAAGTTAAGCAATCTAGATTGAATATCTTGCTTTATGACTACGAACTCTTTCGCATGAAACCTAGTGAATCAGTTTTTGAAATGTATACTAGGTTTACTCAAATTGTCACCTCTCTACATGCTTTAGGAAGAGAACTCACCAACTATAAAAAAGTGAATAAAATTTTGAGATGTTTGCCTTCTTCTTATGTGCCAAGATAACTATAATTATTGAGTCCAAAGATTTTAATACTTATTTTATTGATAACTTATTTGGGTCACTCATTGCTTACGAGCAAGGAGTGATCCAACGACAAATTGATGCAGGTGAGAAGAAGAAAGAGAAGACTGTAGCCCTGAAGGCTAATAATTCTGATTCTAGCTCTTTAGAATCTGATGATGATGATGTTGCCTTAATCACAAGGCAATTCAAAAGCTTTCTGAGGAAGAAACACAAGAACTATTAGAAGTGGAACAAAGGTAAGAATAGTAAAAATTTTTAAGGTTCTTCTGATACAGTTTGTTTTGAATGCAGGAAGCCAGGGCATATGAAAGTGGATTGTCCTACTCTTAAGGCTCACGCAAGAAAGGAGAAGGGTGAGGAGAAACCCAAGTTCAGGAAGGACAAGAAAAGGATTCAAAAGGCTTCTTGGGCAGATTTTACATTTGACTCCTCTAAGATTGAAGTTGAAGAGGAGACTACGAACTTGTGTTTGAGGGCGGATGATCATCCTGGTCTGTCTAAGCAAGAAGAGGTATGTGATCTAACCTATGATCAATTGCTTAATGTTTCTAAGAAAATTCATTCATAGTATAGGAAACTTAAGAAAACTCATGCCAGCCTAAAATTGGATTTCTTGAATTTGTAAAAAGAGCATGATGTTTTGATTTAAGATCATTCTACACTTGATAGCAATCACATGTCATTACTTGATGAATTTGATGAGTTAAATAAAAAGTATTCTAATTTGATTATTGAGCATGATTCATTAAAAGCATCACATATTGAATTAGAAGCTACATTTAAGGAATTAAAAACTCATGCAGATGATTTGGATAGTAGTGAACTTGAAATTTGAAATTACAAGTCCCAAGAAGGAAAATAAATTTCTAAGTGTGAAAATAGTAGATTTGAGAATAATGAAATACCTCCTACTTTGCACAATTTTATGCACCTCCATCACTTGAAGAATCTAATTCAAAATCATCAAAGCATGTTTCATTCAAATATATGAAGGGGCACTATCACCCACGTAGATTAGTTAACCCTTTTCCTGGCGTTAGATATTTTTTTGGTGGCGTACTAGGACATATCTCTCATACCTGCACTATTCATCATAGTACACATTGGGTGTGGAGACCCAAATTGTATATTTCACAGCACAGCACACTTGCATTGCACTCTTCTTTTCATAAGAAGGAACCCAAACTTGTTTGGGTTCCCAAATCTGACATTTAATGATGTTGTATGTGTGCTCTCAGACAAGACCTCATGAGAGCATGTGGTACCTGGATAGCAGATGCTCAAAATATATGACTAGAGATGCAAATCAATTCATTTTGCTAGAGGCCAGGGCTGGAGGCAAGGTTACACTTGGAGACAACACCACCAGGAGGGTGGTAGGAGCAGGTATAATTGGTGATTCAAAAAATTTTATTATTGATAATACTTTGCTTATAGATGGATTGAAACACAACTTGCTCAACATCAGTCAACTCTATGACAAAAGATACAACATTACATTATAAGCTTAAACGACAAAATTATTTTACAGGAAAAAAGGATCAATAATGTCTACATGCTGGATGTAAGCTGCTTTAAAGCTGATGTTTCAATTTGTTAGAAACTACTGCTGATGAGTCTTGGCTGTGGCATAGGAGGTTATATCATGCCAGTATTGAAACCTTAGGAGAGTCACCCAAAAAGACTTAGTTAGAGGTGTCCCCAAGCTTAAGTTCACTAAGGAACACCTGTGTAATGCCTGTCAACTAGGGAAGCAAGTCCAATCCTCTTTCCACTCCATTAAGGACATCAACACCTCTAAATCTTTAGAAGTCCTTCACGTGGATCTCTTTAGACCCATTAGCACTTCTTGCTTAGGGAGAAAAGTCTATGGATTCATGATTATGAATGACTACTCAAGGTTCACTTAGATTAGATTTCTGTCACATAAGTCTGAGTCATTTGATGAATTTAAATCCTTCTCCACTTGGATTCAAAAGTAGTTAGATTGTAAGATCTTGACCATCCATAGTGATCATGGGGGGGGGGGGGGGGGGGGGAGTTTTAAAATGAGAAATTTGGAACCTTCTATGAGGAGCAAGGGATTAGCCACAACTTTTTAACTCCTAGGACCCCTCTGCAGAACGAGATAGCTAAAAGGAAGAACAGGACCTTAGTGGAAGCCGCTAGAGCCATGCTTGCTGAGTATTCACTTCCAAAATACTTTTGGGCTAAAGCGGTAAACACTATATGTTATATGCTAAATAGGGTGAATGTTAGATCCAATCTGAATAAGATATATTTTGAGATCATTAAGGGTAGAAATCCAAACCTATCCCACCTCCATGTCTTTGGCTGTAAGGTTTTCATTCTAAATAATAGGAAATCATCCTTAGGAAAATTTGACCCAAAATTTGATGAAGGTATGTTCTTAGGATATTCAAGTGTAGGGAAATCCTTTGGAGTGTTTAATAAGAGGACATTCATGGTGTAGGAAACTACTCATATAGTGTTTGATGAATCTAATCTCAAAGAGACTAGAGTTGAGGAAGAAGAAGATGTAGGAGAGATTACCCAAGGAGTTGAAAATATAAATCTGGAGGAAAGGGTAGAACCTCAAAACTTTTTTCCTAGAGATTGGAATATTCTTCAAGTCATCCTAAAGAATTGATCTTAGGAGACCCTTCTGAAGGTGTTAGAACTAGGTATGGACTTAGGAAGGAAGTAAACCATTCTGCCTTTATCTCAATGACTAAACCCACTAATATCAATCAAGCCCTTTCTGATGAATTTTGGATCTTAGCTATGCAAGAGAAATTGAATTAATTTGTAAGGAATGATGTTTGGGAGTTAGTAGAAAGACCTAAGAATTAAAGTGTAGTGGGAACCAAATGGGTCTTTAAGAATAAGAAGAATGATTCTGGTGTGGTGGTTAGGAATAAGGCAAGATTGATGGCTAAGGGGTACAACCAAATATAAGGAATTGATTTTGAGGAGGCCTTTGCCTTTGTAGCTTGATTGGAAGCCACTAGAGTGCTACTAACCTTTGCCTGTTATAAGGGATTTAAGCCTTTTCAAATGGATGTCAAGAGTACCTTTTTGAATGGGGTAATAAAGGACTCAGACTTATGTGAGTTCATCTGTTCAGTTAGATAAGGAGTCAAGTGAAAAATCTATTGATCAGAAGAAGTATAGAGGAATTATAGGATCACTAATTTAGCTGACTGCTAGCTGACCTGATATCATGTTTAGTGTTTGTCTTTGTGCTAGGTTTCAAGCTAATCCTAAAGAGTCCCACCTGACTGCTGTTATGAGAATTCTTAGATATCTCTTAGGGACCCCAAACATAGGAATCTGGTATCCTAGGCATAGTACTTCTTTTGAGATTATTGGATATTCTGATTCTGATTTTGTAGGATGTAGGGTGGATAGAAAGAGTACTTCTGGAACTCGCCAATTCATAGGATAGTCTTTAGTCTCCTGGTCCAGTAGAAAATAAAACTCTGTTGCACTTTTCACTACAGAAGCTGAGTATATTGCCTTAGGTAGTTGTGTGGCCCAAGCCTTTGGTTGAAGCAACAAATTCTAGATTTAGGATAACCTATTAGCATAATTTCAGTTCTATGGGATAACACCAGTGCCATCTGCATTTCTAAGAATCCAATCCAATATTTTAGAACTAAACACATTGATATAAGGCATCACTTCATTATGGATCTTGTTACTAAAGGAGACATTGTGTTACACCATGTAACAATTGAAAACTAACTGGCTGACATCTTTACTAAACCACTGGCCTTTGACACATTCAACATTTTAAGGACCAGATTGGATGTGATTAACATAAATGTATGAATCTGATGATTGCTGATTGCTAAATTTTTTTTTATTTCTTCTTCTTTGTTTTTGTTTTATTAGTTTTCTTTTAGATCTTTTATTTTTCTGCTGATTTTAGGTTCTTTGATTTGCTTATTTAATCTAGTTATCTCTTTTTATGAGTTTTTCCTTGGTTTTGGATTTACTGTTTACTTAATTAAGAATCAGATCACTGCTCACTATTGCTGATAAACTAGTTTTCTGACTGAGAGTTTTGCCTTGGTTTTTATTTGAAAGCTTGTAAGCAATGAATTACTTCTCTAAACTAATTAAAGGGAAGAAATATTGATGCGTGTTATCTCTTCCTCTAACTCCTTTAATGGTGAATTTTTCTCTTTAAACAAAAATCTTTTTCAAAATTAAAATATTAGTTTTTGAAATAGAGATCTATTTTATCTTCCTACAGTAATCTATCTGATATGAATAGTATTTTCAAAGCATTGAATCATTATTATATTCTTCTAAATCAAGTGATTATATTTATCATATGAGTATGATTTTGTTTTGTGGATTACTCTTCCTGATTATAGAGAGTGAGCCTTTCTTCTCTTATATCTAGAAGGTAATTTCACAACTGAGATACTTTAGGAATTATGAAAAGAGACAAGCTTGCAAAAGAAATAAAAAGAGGCACAAAATGAGCCCAAAACTGAAAAGATGCACAATGTCGCCAAAAATGGAAGGATATATAAAGTGTACCAAAAATCAAAAGATGCGCAAAATGTGCCGAACAAATTAAAATAGAGGCACAAAATGAGCCCACAAGGAAATAAGCTTCTGCCCTTTCAGATCTTTAAACACCTTGGAAAAATCAATGCACAATCTAATATTTTCAATCATTTGAGAATGAAACTCATGATTTCTGATTCCTTCCTTTGTAATACTATTTTATCAGATATATTTATGGAATGAAGTTTAAAAGGATCCTTTTTCCAAATCTAATTTCCTCTTTTTTGAATTAGATTTTTGTTTAAAAGAAATTTGAACTTGTAAGGTGTCCGAGATAGGGTTTACAAAAATTAATTTTCCAACTTTTCTGGATTTCAGTTCGTCAATTTCTTCTTATTGGTTTTTAAATGAAAAACTATGGAAAAATTCTGATTTACTAGAGCCGATCTATTAAAAAAAAATGTTTCTGTATTTCTGGTTGTTCTCGTCGTTTGTTTCACCTTGTTTTCATTTAAAAAGTGTTTCTTTTTCTTCCTCCTTTTTGTGATGTCAAAAGGGGGAGTTGTTTTTATGTTATTAGTAATTTCTTTTGTTATTTTTGCATTGTAGTTGTTTCTTTTGTTGTATTTAGTGTCACTGTTTGTCAATGTTTAGTAAAATTTGCAATGATAAATCTTCTCTCGTATGTGCGTTGATTATTTCTATTTGCTTTATTTGAAACTACTGAATAAATATTTGCAATCATAAAAAGGGGGAGATTATTATAAATCTGGATTTAAGGATTATAGTTTTGATGATAATAAATATTTTTATGTTCTATTTTGATTGGCTAACATTTCAGGTACAAAAAATCAAATATAATTCAAGCCAACTTAAGATCGGGTCCACGTGTGTTTAAATGTAATTTTTCCCTTTCTTGAGTTAAATGTAATGTAATTATTCCCCTAGCTATGTAACCTTGCACACACACACTCAGGGGGTGATTTTTTGGTGAGTTAGAGTTTCTATTCTATTTTTGATCACATTATCTTGGATGATTGCCATATCATCCTTGATGAACCATTGAAAATAGAAACCCTAATCACGGCTATCAAGTTAAGTCGATCTGATTAAGCTGATCATCCTAGATGATCCTCCCATCGTACAGGATGATAGGTTCAAATCAAAAATTCTCAACCGCTAGACAAAGTTAGGCATGTTTTGATTTCTTAGTTCTTCTATCTAATCATCCTGGATGATACGTGTATTAGCCTGGATGATTCACAGCAGTCATGCCTAAATTAGCCAGGCCATTAAGGAAAGCAATCAAGGATTAATTTGATTGATCACATAGTCCTGTACGATCGCAAGATCATCCCGGATGATATGTTAAAAATCCTCATCATCTAAATGACTTCACCTGGATGACCCATATAATGTGCTGGATGATATAAGCCTATTTGTACTAATCATCCAGAGTGATAGAAATATAATCCCAGACGATCAAGTCATTTTCCATCATACAGTATGTTTGTGCAGGACGATCCGAATAATGTGCAGGATGATTTGGTAGTTTTTGAACTAATCGTACAGGATGATGGCATATCGTCCCGGATGATCAAGTCTTTTTCTTCATATCAACCATCATTTTCACCTGGACAACCCGAACAATCCTCAAGGTAATTTTTCTAAGTTAAACTAATCGTCCTGAATGATCGCAGGATCGTCCCAGACGATCTGAACAAAACTTATCCTCTAATCGTCCAGAGAAGCCAGATCATCCAGGATAATTGGTGAAGATTTACACTGATCGTACAGGACAATCCTTCGATCGTCCTGGATGATCTTTGACGGTAGTTGAATTTTAGGGCAATTTTTTTGTGCCTTTCCATAAAAACCTTTTTGTTTGTTATTGGAAAAACTTTTTACCAAAGTCCTTTCCTGAGAGAGCTTTGAGAGGGAAGGGGAGAGCTTGGGAGAGAGAGAGAGAGAGAATCTTATGAGGGGGAGTTTGTGAGGTGTTCACAAAGGTTACTCCAAGAAAGGATTCGAGTCGTCTTCTCCGGTCGTCGTCTCTTATCCCATGGTTTCTCTTTGGGAAGGATCATCAGCAAGAAGTTAAGGTTCTTTGCTTGCTTCTGGAGGAAGTAAAAGGAGGTAAGGTTCTCTACCTGCTTTAGGAGGAAGCAAAAGGAGTCTGGGTTCTCTGCCTGCTTCAGGAGGAAGCAAAAGAAGTTTGGGTTCTCTGCCTCACCGGGTTGGTGAAAAAGAGTTATGTAAAGGCTTCTCCGCCTTACTGTGGGAGCAAAAGGAGAGTCACTGATTTGAGTAGTACAATACCTGGAGGCGAGGCTCCATGGAGTGGATATAGGTCAAGTTGATCGAACTACTATTAAATCTGACGTGTTCTTTCTAATTATTTTTCGCACTTTATTTTTTCTGTTGTTATCTGCTTCGGTGAAATCTGTGATTGATCTTTTTATTATTATTTTTATTCATTTTCGCTGTAAAATAAAAAGATCTTTCTTGTGGTTAAAGAAGTTTTTAAAACTACCAATTCACCCCCCCTCTTGGTTAGCCTCGGGCTAGTTCATAAGGGCTTAACATCCCTATCGAACTTTCAAGTGGTATCAGAGAGGGATTCAAAAATTAAGTTTAAAAACTTTTGAATTTTGATCCATGGCTAACTTTGGTAATCATAATACTACTGAAGGTTATTCAATTATATGACCACAATTATTTGATAACATACCTTTTGATAACTCGCATGTCCACTTTTCTTCAATCTATAGATTATCACATGTGGATACTTGTTAAAGATGGCTATGAAGCACCTTTTAGACTTGTTAACAATGTTAAAATTGAACTACCTTTTACTAAATGGATATTTGATGATCGTGATTTAGCACAACTAAATGTGAAATGCTTGAACTATTTTTTCTGTGCTTTAAAATCTAAAGATTACATACGTGTCTCTACTTGCACTACTGGTAAAGAAATCTGGGATAGACTATGCATTACTTATGAAGGTACATCTGAAGTTAAGAACTCTAGATTGAACATCTTGCTTCATGACTATGAACTCTTTCGCATGAAACCTAGTGAATTAGTTTTTGAAATGTATACTAGGTTTACTCAAATTGTCACCTCTCTACATGCTGACATTGACATTGACCATAAAATGAACTAACACCGCAGTGCTAAAGGATTTATGTCGTTATGGTACTTGCTGATATTAACCAACTGTTTAGTGAATAGACACATTACTTTAATGGTTTAGATCATGTCTTGAACAATTACAACTGTAGTGCAGCAGTACTACTAATGGTAGAGCACCACGGCATCTATGTGGCACTCCCCTTAGCTTCACGGAGCTAGAAATTGGCACTATAACACTATGCATATAGAGACTGGGCTTTGCAACATGAACTCCTCTGATGCTGCGACACTGTGAAATAGATACTTATTGTCGCCATGTCCATATTATGCGCTCTAGTAGTGTCTATGAAGGCATCAAAGTAGTATAATTTCCGACGCCGCGGTGCTATACAATATTTAAAATTTTTAAACATTTCCTGCACTTTCCTGTTCAAACACAGCTAAAACAAAATGATTTTACTAGCAATTTAACATAAAATATGAAATTATTTATGCTCATCACCTAGCTTAGATCCAAGGAAATAGGAAGCTTAAGGATACACACCTATTTTTAAAGTATCGACATTTCTATGATTTAGATTTCCTTTAGATCTTAGTAAAGGAAGTACATACACCCAATCTTAAGATATTAAATATGACTAGACCATGAAAGGGCCAATAGGCTTAATCCAACAATAGCTAGTCTAGGAGATAGAAAGCTTAAGGACTCACATCTACTCCTAAAAATGCCTAAGATAATTTAATTTTAATGGTAGGATGGTGCCACGAGGGATTGCTCCAATAATAACATATTCAATCCTATGGAAAGGAAGAACGAGGGCTCACAGCTAACCTTTAATAGACTATAAGGTACCTAAACTATGATGGGGCCTAACTGACTTAAATCGACCACTAGTTACTTAAGATCCTTAAAGGTAGGAAGCTCAGGGACTCAAACCTACTTCTAATAGATCAAGATTTAGGTTTACAATGACTATCCTAGATAGAAGGCACGGAGGCTCACATCTAGCTAGGGGAACTAGTCTAGGAGATAGTCTACCTAAACTTCTTGAGATTTAATAAAATCTATCTAAGTTTGATTTGATTTTGATGAAAGGATAATGCTACGAAGCGCTTGCTCCAACACTAGCAGATATAATCCTAAGGAAAAGAAGCACGGGGACTCACAAATATCCTTAAGTACTTGAACGGATTTCTAATTTTGAATTTAAGTTTTGGATTTGATTTGGATTGAGATTTAGATTGATTCTAATTTCTTATTGGAATTAAGAGTTTTTTATTTAGATATGTATTGAAATTTTGAATTTGATTTGAGAGATTTTGAATTTGAAAGATTTTTAATTTTGAATTATAAATTTGGAGAAATAAATTTGAAGTTTTTTTAATATAAATAATTTTCATTAATTTTGAAGTTTAATTTATATCATGTATAATATTTCCTACCTATTAATAGAAAGTGTTACGTGGTATCCTTTATAATAAATCAATCGATCAGAATCTCCTGCATATACTATCTCTATAATAAAATATCCCACCAACATTGGTTCAAACTTTTTATCAATTTTACGATGGACTAAAATAGGTTTTTGAACAACCAAGACCAAGTCCCTTACTTAGAAAATTATCAGGTGAAATAATTTATCATGAGCTTGAATCATTCGTGACTTATATAATTCTAAATTTTCTTATGCTTGTAAGCGACATTCTTTAAGTCCTTAAGGTTCCTCCAATTAGAGTTGTGCATTTTATTCAGTTGTAATTTAATTTTGCATAGTAATTCTCAATAGAGGAATATGCACCTCTAAGGGTGGCACATCCTCAAACCCATTAACAAAAGAAAATGGAGTAGATTATATATGTGTTTGATAAGTGGTTTGATAGGCCCACAAGTCGTCCACCAACCTCTCATGCCGCTAGTGTTTGTTGTCAACTAGTGTCTTCTTTATAATTTGCACCAAAGTTTTATTGAAGGCCTCAGGCAACCCATTAGCCCAAGGATAATTGATAGTTAAGTATCTCTAATCAATACCATAGTGTATGACAAAGCTATTTATTTTAGTTGACTTGAATGTGGTCATATTATCAGATATGATTATATGGGGTACATTGAATTTGTATTTGATATGGTCACAAAAGAATTTCATAATATGATGTGATGTTACTTGATATAGGGAATTGCTTCGCCCATTTAGAAAAATAATTAGTCGTGACTAAAATGAAGCGATGAACCTTCAAAGATGGATGACCAATAGGCCTGATAATATCTGTGCCCCAAATTTTGAATGGCCTTAAAGTTATCATGGAATGCAATACATTAGGCTGTTGATGTAAAACCACACCATGTTCTTGGCATTGATGACCACATCTTACAACATTCATGAAACCAATAATCATCAAAGGATAAAAACATCAAAGTCTCTTAATTTTTATTTCCATTTTGGTACCAGATTGTTGAGCTCCACACAATCCAATTTATATATCATTCATGATCTTCAAGGCTTCACATTTGCTTAAGAAACACATCCACATCTGATTATATGAATGATGATACAAAGATTCATTGATGAGTGTATAAGATAAAGCTTCCTTTTTAGTAAATTTGCAAGGAATTCGTTGTGTGGGAGTTTTCCTTATCAAAGTTAATCAAGGAAAGGCTTCCACCAGTCACTTTCTTCACCATAGGTTACAGAGGTAGATATGATTTCAAAAGATTTACTGGCATTATATTCCAAACCTATAGGAGCTAGAATCTAATAATTCTGAATCCTTTCCTAGATAGTCAAATTCCTTTGCGAGGTTTGCCAAAGAATCTGCTATGTAATTGCTTCCACATGGAATTCTATATAAAATAACAATGACAATTTGCTCGAGAAGATGCATCATGTGTTAATAATATTTGAGTAGTTTGGGATTTAGAACCTTATAGGTTCCAATAATCTGATTAATCACCAATTGAGAGTCTATGAAGATTTTATTTTCTTTGAATTTCATCAAAACTATAAGTTCAAAACTAGTTATCAAAGCATGATATTCAACTTTAATATTCTTGTAAGGCTCTAATAAATAATCAAAAAATGCATCATTCCCTTTTCTAGTTTTATGAAGACCTAGGCAACACTAGCTTTTTTGGGAAGAGTAGATTTTTATAATGCATTTTTTTATAAGATGCAGCACCGTCAAAATATAATTCCTAGGTTGAACTATTTGATTCCCATAAATTCAGGATTTAGTCATCGGATAAAGCACTATTTAGGGGAGATACAACAGGAATTGGGTGTGCTATAAGGATGTCGACAAAAACCTTCCCTTTCACAACATGTAGGGGAATGAATATAATGTCAAACTGAAGCAATATTGTAGACCACCCTAACAAGCATCTTACAAGGTAGGGTCACAAGACATTACAATGGATTTTCATGTGAAATAAAACTTACCTGATGAGAAAGCATGTAATATCTTAGCTTTTGGGCTGTGAAAATTAAGGCAAGATAATGCTTCTCAATCTAGGGATATATAATTTCTATCAAGATGAATCACCGACTAAGATAATATAATGCCTTTTCTATTCCATATTCATCAACTTATCCCAATAAAGCACCAAGTGACTCATCCAAAGTGGCAGTGTACAAGATCAAAGGCTTTCCAAAAATTGGGGCCACTGAGACTGGAGAATTGGTGACGTATTCTTGCTACTCTCAAAGGCACTTTAACATTTTTGATCCCAACTAAATTTGGAATTTTTAATTGCCAAAAAAGAAAATGGTTGACACCATCCATATAGATTTGAAATGAAACATTTTAGATACGCTAACCTTCCCTGAAGGGATTTTAATTGAGTGAGGCTTTGGGAGGTGGCATGTCTAAGATGGCCTTAATGATAGCTAGATCAATTTCAATTCCATGATCTTGTGAGGGGGAGTTTATGAGAGGATTCACAAAGGTTACTCCAAGCAAGGATTTGATCCTCTTCTTCCTACTTCATCCTTGGTTCCTTGGTGGCTCTGGGGAGATGATCATCATCATCAGATCTAGGTTCTCTGGCTACTCCAGGTGGAATGAAAAAGATTGTCAGGTTTTCTAGCTACTCCAGGAGGGAGTAAAATAATTTTGCGGTTCTTAGCCAAGTCCAGGTGGGAGTAAAGGATTTCGAGCTCTCTGCCTTCACCAGGAGGGTGAAAAAAAGATTCAAGGTTCTCTGCCTCACTGGGTCAGTGGAAAGATTTTTTAAGGGCTTCTCCGTCTTTCTGTGAGGCAAAAAGGTAAGACACTAATTGATTAGTGCATTACCTGGAATGGGTGGTTCTGCGGAGTGGATGTAGGTTAGGCTTGATTGAGCCACTATAAAATTCTATGTGCTCTTTCTTATTACTTTTTCTACATTTTTTTTCTGCACTTTTTTGTGATTTATTCTATGGTTAAAATCTTTAATTTTGATATCTGCTTATGCTCAAGATTATTTAGTTTTAAAATACTTAAAAAGGCAAAAAAGATTTTTCATTTTTGTTCAAGAATTTTTAAAACACCGATTCCCCCCCCCCCCCCCCCTTCCCCCCCCCCCCTCATGGTTAGCCTCGGGCTAGTTCTATAGGGTTTAACCACACTCACAAACTTTTAAGTGATATCAGAGTAGGATACATAAGATTAAGTTTTAGAAAATTTTAAATTTTAATCAATGGCTAACTTTAGTAATCGCAACACCGTGGTAGGTTATTCAATTACTTGACCACCTCTATTTGATAATAATCCTTTTGATTTTTGGAAAACTCACATGTCCACCTTTTTTTAATCAATTGATTATTGCATGTGAATGCTAGTTAAGGAAGGTTATTCTGCACTTTTTAGTTGATGGCATAAAAACTGAAATTCCTTTTTCTGAATGGACATTAAATAATAGAGATTTAGCACAACTTAATGCCAGATGTCTGAACTACTTCTTTTGCGCCTAAAAATCTGAAGATTACATGTGTGTCTCTAGTTTCACTACTGGAAAAGAAATTTGGGACAGATTATGCATAATGTATGAAAGAACAATTGAAGTTAAACAATCTAGACTGAACATTTTTCTTCATGACTATGAACTCTTTCGCATGAAACCTAATGAATTAATTTTTAAAATGTATACTAGGTTTACACAAATTGTTTCATCCCTCCATGCCTTAGGAAGAGAACTCACAAACTCTGAAAAAGTGAATAAAATTCTGAGATATTTACCTTCTTCCTTTGATGCAAAAATTGTTGCCATTACTAAATCTAAGGACTTGAATTTTTATTCAATCGATAACTTACTTGGATCACTAATTGCTTATGAGCAAGGAGTGAACCAAAGGTAGCTTGATGCAGGTAACAAGAAAAAGGAGAAAACTATGGCCTTTAAGGCTAATGATTCTAACACTGATTCTTCTAGTTCTGATGATGATGACATTGCTTTAATCACAAAATAATTTAAAAGCTTCTTAAGGAAAAAACAAAAGCATCATAAGAAGTGGAATAAAGGTAAGAAAAATAAATAATCTAAAGTTTCTTTTGATATTATTTATTTTGAATGCAGGAAGCCAGGGCATTTGAAGTCTGATTGCCCAACTCTAAAAACTCACCCAAGTAAGGAGAAGGGTGAAGAAAAACCTAAGTTTAAGAAGGGCAAGAAAAGGACCCAAAAGGCTTTATGGGTGGACTCAGCATCAGACTCCTCTAAAACTGAAGCTGAAGAGGAGGTAATAAACCTGTGCTTAATGACTAATGATCATCTTGATCACTCTGATCAAGAGGAGGTATGTGAGCTTACCTATGAATAATTGTTTGAAGTTTCGAAAAAGATTTATTCTTCATATAGGAAGCTTAAAAAATTACATGCAAGCCTCAAATCTGATTTCTTAATTCTACAAAAAGAGCATGAATACTTAGGAAAAGACCAGTCCACTCTAGATAGCAATCACATGGCCTTATTAGGTGTATTTAATGAATAAAATAAAAAGCATTCTGATTTAACTACTAAGCATGATTCATTAAAAACATCACATGTTGATTTAGAAAAAGCTTTCAAAGAATTAGAAACTATTGCATATAATTTAGATAATAGTAAGCATAAATTGAAACTGGAAGTGTCAAGCTATGAAAAGGCTAATGAGTTTCTAAGGGAAAAAATCATTACAATAGAACCAAATAAAACACTACCTTTACTTGAAGAGTTTTATAAACCATCAATAAAGCATGCATCATTCAAACCTATAAAGAGGCACCAAAACCCAAATAGATTAGAAAACCCTTTTCCTAGTGTTAGTTATTTTCTTGTGGCATGCTATGACATATCTCCACACTTGCACCATTCACCATAGAACACATTTTGTATGGAGACTAAAATTGCAAAATTCATAGCATATCATGCATGCATCTCATTCTTATTTCCATAACGTGGGACCCAAACCTGTTTGGATTCCCAAATCTGACATCTGATGATTTTATAGGGCTACTCTTATAAAAGGCCTCATGAGAGCATGTGGTACCTAGATAGTGGATGTTCAAGGCATATAATTGTAGATACAAATTAATTTATTTCACTAGAGGCCAGGGTAGAAGGCAAGGTAACTCTTGGAGATAACACCACCAGGAGAGTGGAGGGATCAAGTATTATCATTGAAAATATTTTGCTTGTAGATGGACTAAAACACAACCTGCTCAGCATCAGTTAGCTCTGTGATAAAAACTTCTGCATAAAATTTTTGCCAACTAGTTGCATTATAGGTTTAAATGACAAAATTTTTTTGTATGCAAAAAGGATCAACAATATTTATATTCTAGATCTAAATTACTTTAAAGTTGATATTGCTCTTTGCTTAAAAATAATTGCTGATGAATCATGGCTGTAGCATAGGAGATTGTCTCATACAAGCATGAAAAACCTTAAGAAAATCACCCTAAAAGATTTAATTGAGGTGTCCCCAAACTAGAGTTCACTAAGGACCACCTCTGTGATGCCTGTCAGTTAGGAAAGCAAGTTAAATCCTCTTTCCACTCAATCAAAGATGTTAACACTAGTAAACCCTTAAAAGTCCTTCACATAGATCTCTTTGGATCTGTTAGCACGTCAAGCCTAGAAGGGAAAGTCTATAGGTATGTGATAGTCGATTATTACTCGAGGTTTACTTGGGTTAGATTCCTATCTCATAGAAGTGAATCATTTGAGGAGTTTAGATCTTTTTCCACTTATATTCAGAGAAAACTAGGTTGTGAGATCTTAACCATTCGGAATGACCATGGTGGAGAATTTAAGAATAAAAAATTTGAATCTTTCTATAAGGGGCAAGGGATAGATAATAATTTTTGAGCTCCTAGGACCCCTTAGCAGAACAAGGTGGCTAAAAGGAAGAACAGAACCCTAGTAGAAGTCGCTAGAGCCATGTTAGCTGAATACTCACTTCCTAAATACTTTTGGGCAGAAGTAGTGAATACAGCATGTTATGTTCTAAATAGGGTTAATCTTAGATCTAAGCTGAATAAGACACCCTATGAAATCTTTACGGGTAGAACACCTAACCTCTATCACCTTCATATTTTTGGATGTAAAGTGTTCATTCTGAATAATGGGAGTCTCAACTAGGAAAGTTTGACCCAAAATCTAATAAAGGAGTGTTCCTAGGTTACTCAAGTCTTGGGAAATCCTATAGAGTCTTCAATAAAAGAACAATGGTAGTTGAGGAGACCACTCATGTTGTGTTTGATGAATCTGATAAGTTTTTAGGGTCTAAGGAAGAAGAAGAAGAGATTGTAGAAGTTACGCAAGGAGTATAATTTGTAAATCTGGAGGAAAGGGTAGAACCTAAAATTTTGTTGCCTAGAGAATGGAGATATTCTTCAAGTCATCCTAAAGAACTAATCTTAGGAGACCCATCTGAAGGTGTTAGAACTAGGCATGTACTTATAAAAGAAGTAAACCACTCAGCCTTCATTTTAATGACTAAACCCACCAACCTAAATCAATCCTTATCTGATGAATTCTGGGTCCTAGCCATACGGGAAGAACTGAATCAATTTGTAAGGAATGTTATTTGAGAGCTAGTTGGAAGACCTAAGGACTATAGTGTGGTTGGAACTAAATGGGTTTTCAAAAATAAAATGAATGACTCTACTGTAGTGGTGAGGAATAAGGCAAGATTGGTGGCTAAAGGGTATAATCAGATAGAAGGAATTGATTTTGAGGAGACTTTTGCCCCTGTAGCCAGATTAGAAGCCATTGGGGTTCTACTAGCCTTTGTCTATTTTAAGGGATTCAATATGTTTCAAATAGATGTTAAGAGTACCTTTTTGAATAGGGTGATAAAAGAAGATGTGTATGTTGAACAACACCTAGGGTGTGAAAATTTATAATTTTCTAATCATACGTTCAAATTAAAAAAGGCTTTATATGGACTAAAATAAGCACCCAGGGCATGGTATGAAAGACTTAGCACATTTCTACTAGAAAGAACCTTTGTTGGGGGGAGCATAGACACAATCCTATTTCTAAAAAAGGTAGGATATGAATTACTAATTGTCCAAATCTATGTTAATGATATTTTGTTTGGATCTTCTGATGAAAAATTATGTGTTTAATTTTCAAAAATAATGAGTAAGGAGTTTGAAAAGAGTATGATAGGAGAACTGGTATTTAACATAAAGCATAAAAATGATGGAACGTTTCTTAGTTAGTCAAAATATATTAAGGACATTCTTAAGAAATATGAGATGGATAAAGCCAAGCAAATCAATACTCGTATGAGTTCTAGTGTTCAGTTAGATAAGGATTCAAATAGAAAATCTATTGATCAAAAGAAATATAGAGGAATAATTGGATCACTTCTTTACTTGACTACTAGCATACATGATATTATGTTTAGTGTTTATCTCTATGCAAGATTTTAGGCTGATCCAAAGCAGTCCCACCTGGATGCTATTAAGAGAATCCTTAGATATCTCTTAGGGACCCAAGACTTAGGAATTTGATATCCTAAGAATAACACCACTTTTAAGATCATAGGATATTCTGATTCTAATTTTGTAGGATGCCAAGTTGATAAAAAGAGCACTTCTAGGACATTTCAATTTATAGGACAATCCTTAGTCTCCTGGTCCAGTAAAAAGTAAAATTCAGTTGCCCTATCCACTGCTGAAGCTGAATACATTTCCTTAGGAAGTTCTGTGGCCCAAGTATTTTAGTTAAAGCAACATATTCTAAATTTAGGATTACCTACAGGCATAATTTTAATCCTATGTGATAACACTAGTGCTATCTACATTTCAAAGAATCCAATCCAACACTTCAGGACCAAATACATTGACATAAGGCACCATTTCATTAGGGACCACGTTATTAAGGGAAACATAGAGCTATAACATGTAGCCACTGAAAACCAACTGGCAGATATCTTCATAAAACCACTAGCCTTTGAAACCTTTAGCACCTTAAGAATAAGATTAGGTGTGATAGATATTCATGCTTGAAAATGATGCCTTCTATTTATGTTTCTGCTCTTCGTGTTTTATTTTGATTTGCTTATTTCTTTTTGTGAGTTTTTATTTTTATGCTTTTGATTTCCTAATGTTTATTTTACTTTTGGTATTTTAAGAATCAGATCATTATTTACTTTTGCTGATAAACTTACTTTTAAATGACATTTTTATCTTATTTTTATTTAGAAATGTAAGCAGTGATTTACTCCTCTAAAACAGTTAAAGGAAGAAACTCTGATGATTATTTCCCTTCCTCTAACGCCTTTAATGTTATATTTTTCTTTTTAAATCAAAATCTATTTCAAAATTAAAAAGCTTGACTTTGAAATAGAGATCTATTTTATCTTCCTACAATAATCTATCTCATATGAATAGTGTTTCAAATCATTGAATCACTTTCGGGTTTTCTTAATCAAGTGGTTGCATTTATCATAGGAGTATGATTCTATTTTATGGTTTACTCTTCCTTATATCAAAGAGTGATTTCTTCCTCTCTTATATCTGGAAGATAATATCACAACTGAGAGTCTTTAGAGGTTATGAAAGGAAGCAAGCTCATAAAAGAAATGAAAAATGCACAAAATGGGCCCAACACTGAAAAGATGCGCAATGTTCACCAATTAATTACAAGATATATAAAGTATATTAAAAATTAAAAGATGCATAAAGTGTGCCAAGTTATAAAAAAAAGAGGCACAAAATGAGTCCACAAAGAAATAAGCTTCCTTCTCTTACAAACCATTAAAAATCTTAGAAGAACCCATGTGTCACTGAATATTTTTAAACACTTGAAATCGAAAAACATGATTCTTGATTCTTTACTTTGCAATACTATTTTATCAGATATTTTCTTGAACGAAGTTTGAAAGGATTACTTTTCTTATCTAACTTCTTCATTTTTGAATTAGATTTTTGTTTAAAAGGAACTTTAACCTGCAAGGTGTCCGAGGTAGGGTTTACAAAATTGAGATTCTAACCTTTCTGAATTTCAGCATTGACGATTCATTTCTCTCAGGTTTTTAAATCAAAAATTGAGGTAAATTTTTAATTTATTGAAGGTGATCAAAAAAAACTTTGATTTTATTTTTATGATTAATTTTTTGTATTTTTTTATTATTTTAGTTTGTTTGTCATTGTGTTTGCCTTTGATAAGGCAAAGCAAAATTCAAGTAAGGTCAATAGGGATGGAGATTTCAACCCATGAACCACCATTTGAATACTATTCTCTATAACTCTCTCATCCCTCTTTATAATATTATTTTTTATTTATTTATAGTAGTTCCTAAAACTACTGAAGAGGGAATCATTTAAACATCCTTCTGTGATGTCTACAACTCAATCATGAGGATCAAGCTCTAGTTTCTTGGTGGAAACTATTGAAAAAGCTAGAAATACTTAATCATGACTTTTTTAGAGGTTCGGGATAGGGCAAAATCCACCATCTATAAACATAGAAGGAGGAGTAAGAGGCTGACCTTATATGACTTTCATTGGCCTCTAACCTAGATCTAAGAGATCCCTTAGGGTTGATCACATTCCCCTGCTTGTAGTTCCGTTCCAACCAATCTTTGAAAGTAAAACAATCTTTAATTATGTGGCCTTACATGTTATAGTGAGGGTAGAAATTAGGGCTATCCCTTTATTCGCCTCTTCTAGCTTCTTGGCGTTTGACAATTTGAAGTTTTTTTCTTAATATATATTTTTTTAATTTTCTTAACCGATTATCTTTAAAATGGATACATCTTATTCAATTTATCTTTAAAAGGTGTCTATAAAGGATATCTAGAAGGATAAGAAGATACTTGAAGTGGTCGAGGAGGTTGATTTTCTGGTTAAATTTTAACTAATTGCTTCCCTTTATCCTTAGCTAACACTGATGTAGGCTTCATTTCAAAGGCCTTTTGAGGTCTAATTCTCTTCTTAACATCTAACTAATTTTTCCAAAATGGTAAATAGGACACCTTTTCTTATAAACTATTAGCCTTATTCAACAGTTTTTCAAATGTATGGATAGTGAACCCTTTTAACAAAAACTAAATAGGACCATGGATATTCTTCAAAATGATCACTACTTCATGCCGTTCCTACAACTGTGAGAAACACTTCATGGATAAATTCCTCCACCTCGAAATGTTCTCCACCAAAGACTCATGGGGCTTTTACTTCTCTATCACTAATTCTCCTATGGTGATATGATGCTAAGCCTCAACAAATCTTTTTAGAAATAAGCATTCTAACTCTTCAAAAGTATTCACTGATCGGGTGGGTAGATCTGTATACCAATTAAAGGTAATGCTAGCCAAATTACAAACAAATTATTTGAATAATAAAGTATATATACCCCCAACATTACAACAACTCACTCTAAAGTTAGCTAAATGATGTCGGGGGTTCTTCGTACCATTGAAAACTTTGTTATCTCTATTATTTGTTTTAGATCAACATCAACCAGGGATACGTCAGAATTCTTACTCAACCCTTTCTCTTTGCTTTTTAATGCTGGTTTATTCAAAACATTCACTATTGAAGGATGATTATTATTTTCTAGCTTAGTTTTCAAATTCTTACTTTGTATTTTTTTTCCATTTTTATCATCATTTCCTTTATTTTCTTCTCTAATCTACATATATTATCATCCATATCTTTTGACTTATCATCAACTCAGGAGCTGAATCAATGCTGACTTCTTTAACTTCTTCCATGCCATTCTTCCTACCCATGTAATTCTTCAATGAAGAGACTCTAGTGTCTACCATTAAAATATCTACATCTAGAGTATTATCCTCATCATAATATAATGAAAATCATTTTCCTGAAGGTTTAAGGCTATAATTATGTCTTCCTTCTTCTTATTTGGGAGATCCCTAATCTCCTGTACAACATTATCAATGGATTTTCCTTCAATCTCCTTTGGATCAATAGGATGAAACTCCCTGTCCCCCAAATCAACATCTCCCATACTCTTCGATTTTAAACTTTTTAATTACTTGATTACATTCTTCAAAAATCTCTTCTACAGTTTTACCATTCGACATCTCTTTTTCTTCTTCTAAATTTTCCCTTCTGATTACTTCTTCCTCAGTAATCTCAAGGGTGGCACTCTCTGTGGGCATATACAACTCCTCTTCTATGGATGGTAGAATGTTATGTAGGGGTAACTTAGTTCTATCTAAGAGAGTGGAAGGTTCATAATTCTCTATGGGCATATAGCATGAGGTTCATTATTTGATGTAGACAATTCATCATTGATCTTCTTTGGAAATAACTCTTTCTTAATATCTCCAGACCTCTTAAAATTATGCTTACAACTACCTTTGTTAATTAAACTAACAAAAGTAGAAGGTAGTTTAATATATTTTATGTGAGGTAATGAAAGCTTACCACTAATATTTTTGTTCTCACTAGACTGAACTAAAATAATCTCCTCATACATTTTAGAAGGTTTCCTAGGGACACAATGGTACCATCAACTAACATTGAAGCAACTGTCTTCCAAGCAAACCTCCTAGTTTTCTTATGAGAGTGGGGAGTCAACACCTTAACATTGGACTTTTCTTCTTTTAAGATTTCCTTCAAAATATTATGGGAAATCATACCCTTCATCTGTTTAAAAAATTCTTCCTTTATTTCACCAGCTTGTCCAGCACAAGCATGCATAATATCCTGAAAGTTTTACTTTTTTGGATCCTCTCCTTCTTAGGAGTCTTCTCAAAGCAATAGTCTAGTGGGTGTGGTGGGAAAAGATCTATCCTACCTACATTCTCCTACCCTTTTATAGCAGAAAGGGGGTGGAAATGACTTCCACCAAGGAAAGGAGAAGTGGCAGGAATAGGTGATTCTTCACGAGCCACAATCTTGTATTTCTCAATAAATTCTAACTTAGTTGTGTTCCTTTCTTTCTCAACCTTCCTTCTGACTCTCCTAAGATAATTCTTCTTCTGGGCCTTACTTTTTAATGACAATTTAGACTTGGAGGTAGAGCCAATCTTAAACATAAAAGATACTACACCAACACCATCAAATTTTAGTTTCTTATCCTCCCTCAGTAGTGCAGTGATGGGTACAGGGGCTATAACATCCCCTTCTTTGGGATGAGGGAATCAGACTCTGATCTAATCACTAACTCCACTAAAGGAGCCTCCATTTTACCATCAGCAATCAAATCAACCACCTTTTCACCATTAACTAACAACATAATGGATTGAAACTCCATACCAAATTGAATAGTACTGGCTGATTTAGTTTCCTTAACAATGTGGGTCTTATCAAAAGAACTGATCAGTTTACCAGCCATTTCTCTCTCAATAATTAAAAAAAAAAAAACCACAAATTAATTTATTTAGAAATGATTAATTCTTGAATTTTGAAAATTTTGCAATCTCATTATATCCATTGAGTTATAAAGGGCTATAACTACAACATATACTAATAAGGAAGGGAAAATTATTTTAAAATAATTATTTTAGATTTTATTTTTTAGAAATTTTTAGATTTATGATCCAATATACTTGACTTTTATCTAATACAAGGTTCCTAGAATCTACAAATATTCAATGAAGATTTCGAAACAAATTTGCTTAGTGCTCTCCTTACGCTAATTGACTTAGCAAGGGATGCTAAAGTCTTAAGTTTTTATTATTTAAAGTTCCTTCGCTCACCTCTCATACATTTTAGAAGCTGATCACACTTACTCGAGGAGGAAATGGATAAGGAAATTGATGGAAGAAAGGTGGTCTTAAAAACTATCGATATAAAAAAATATTAGCCACTACTAAAGATGGAAAGAGGAACCTTCTCCAGCAAATTTACTAGAAAAATCTATGGGAAAATAAAATTTTAGTTTAAAATCCACACAGATTAAGGGTGCTCCTATTCTAGTGTTCGAATATGACTTTGAGAGTAAAATACTATCTCAAAAGATAGATAAATATTCTATAATAAATTCTAATACAAATGTAGGGTTTTAGAAATAATTCATTTTCATAATTAAATATAAATAGAAAAATAACGTATCATCTCGAAAGACTTAAATGTCATTTATAATAGTATTTAAAGATAAAAATGGGCTTTTAAAAATTCTTCATTTTTATTATCAAACATCATAATGATCATATCATATAACCTCGAAAGGTGAAAATGATACCCTGCGAGGTGGTTTGAATACAAAATTGGGTTTCTAAAATTGTCTATATTACCAAAGATTTTCCCGTACCATACAAAAATAAGATAGGGTTTATTTTAATCTGGTGTTATAAGTATCCCAAAAAGGTAAGCCTTTATGGTTAATTACATACTAGAAAAATTAAATCGTCTAAGAATACCCGATTAAAGTTGTCGCAAAATTTTCTTTAGATTTCAATGATTAAGATGAAGATAAGAAGTGAAGAATTTTCAAAGGAGATTAGTTCAATATGAAACATTTCTTTCTGGAGGCCAAACGATTGAAGAATAGGGAGCACTTTAAGATTTTGCGACCTCCTAGAAGCACTGCAATCATTCCTATATTAGCCTTTAATATTTTAGAGAGAAGATTTTTTTGGACAAATTTAATTTAACATTTAAATACAATGTCATTAAAGATTTGCTTTAAATTTATATTTTAAGTTTCATTAGTCAAATCTGTATAAATTGATATTATACCATCCCTAAGGATAAACTAATGTTTAACTATCAAATTGAGAAGAGAATCTTTGTATTCATGATTGAATACTATAAAAGGAATATTTAATTATCCCTGAAGGATAAAAGAAACATTAACCTATCTTTTTAATTATGAAATTAATCTAATATTTAAAGCTCAGGTCTGCATTTCACCAATCTTTCCCCTACCTTAGAAAGAAATTAAGATAGTTTATTTTATACTAGCTGTAGACTCTCTATAGGGGCAAACCCCTATAGTTAATTATATATTCTAAAAAAATACTCACGACTAAAGAGAAGACTAAGATTTTCTAAGACATATGAATCTAAATAAATATTTGGGCTAACAAGATTTAAGATATAAACTTGAGAATATAAATTCTCTAGTTTTCCTCTGAAATTAGATTTTTTGTTTTTAATTTTTTAAAGAATTAAATTTGAATGTATAAAGATTGAAGAGGTGTTTATAATCTAGACTTATACTTACTTGGAGATAGTTGCCCGTTAACAATCCTAATATGTAATCAATCATCTTAGATGTAATGCATGAGAGGCTAAGCTCTATCCTAAGAAGTCAAAGGATGAATCAGACTCTTAAATTCATGACTCATGGTGAGTAATTTTAACATTTAATTTCAACGACACTAGCAAGAAGACTAACTTATAATCTAAAATTTATCTTGTTTAATTTACCTAACTAAATTTTTAACCACCAAAATTTGTTGATATTTTGGAAGCATAATGACCATATTTCATGAAAAAGTGTAGCATCCCCGAGCACAGTAGGGACCCCGCTACCTTGCCCAAAATTGGTATAAAAGTTTGGCTTAACATTTGTTGCAATCCAGGATCCCTAGCATGTGATTTTGATAATAATAAACATTATTGATTGAGTTTTTAATCCTCCTAGAATATATATACTAGATATTATGTTTGCTTATGCACACTAATATTTTAGGTACATCATACACCGCTCAAGATTACTGAAGGCTAAAGTTTGAGTAGAATAGGATGTCAATCAAAAGAGACTATAATTTTAACTTTATTTTATTTTTTTATTTGTTGAGTCCGGCCATGTATTAGTGTATGAGAAATTGGTGACCGTGCACATATATAGGAGTGAGGAAAATTTGAGACGTAAATTATTTGAACTAATCATTCAATATGATTATAATTATACTATATGATCAGTTATACGAAGAAGTAGGGTAATAACTAATTAAATTTTTAATATTAATGATCTAATCATACTGTATGAACCCATTTCATAGTGTACGATTTGTCTTGATCTGAGAAACTCTAGCTGCCAAATAAAATAAGTAAGAATTTTTAAAAAATGAATTTTAAACTAATTGTACCGTATGATTACAATCGTATTGTACAATATTTGAAATCTTAATTAAATTATACCCTATAATTAGTCAATTAAATCATGATTAATTAAATATGGCTAATTGGACTATATGATCTTGATCATACCTAATGTTAACCTAAATGAAATCTGGTCATCCCAGAGATCGTACTAGATGAAACCTTGATTTTAAAATAATTGTGTGGTACAATATCTATATGGTACTGTATGAATTTTTGGTATTAAGATAACTGTGTTATATGATGTGAATCATACTGAATGATTGAGAGAGATGATTTTTAATCATCCCTGTGATTGTCCTGTATGAATAGAGAAAAATCAAACTAAACCTATTGTATGAAGTTACGATCATACTATACGATATGTTTACTAAAATTGAACAGTTCATCTAAATGACTATTAATATCATACTGGATGGGTCATGTTTTTGATCTAATTGTACTATATGAACACAGATCGTACTATACAAATAGAGATAGCCATGTTGAAAAATTAGGGTTTTTTTTTGAAGCCTAATACTTAAGGAACCTTTTGAATTCTTTTTCATAAGGGCTTTTGCTGTTAAAGGAACTCTAAGGGAGATTTTTTCTTGAGAGCTTTGGGGTTAGAATGGAAGAAGAAGATGAGATTTTATGTAAGGGAGAAGTATTATGAGGGGTTGCATATGGTTTCTCTAGGCTAGCCTATACCTAGCTTCCTCCTATGGCCCTGGAGAGTTCTTGAAGATTCTCTTGGGTTAGAAGCTTCAAAGTCATGAGTTTAGGGTTCTCTTTCTTCACTAGGAGGGTGAAAAAGGATTGTGGTTCTCTGCCATCACCAGGAGAGTGAAGAAGGATTCCAGGTTCTCTTTTTTTGTAGGAGGGAGAAAAGGATTCATGGTCTGCTACCATCACCAGGAATGTGATATAGCTTCTGGTTCTCTACCGCACCAGGTTTGGTGGAAGAGATTTTTAGAAGGGCTTCTTCACCTTACTGTTGGAGAAAAAGGATAGTCACTATAATATTAGTGCAATACTCAGGGCGGAGGACTCTGGAAAGTGGACAAAGGTCAAGGTTGATTGAACCATTATAAAATCTCTGGCATGCTCAATCTTAATTGTGTTTTACTTTTTTGCATTTTTATTTTTCTAATTTAACTTTACTGCACGAATCTCATTATTTACTGTCAACTATAATTAGGTTAATTTGTGGTTTGAAAAAAGGAAAATTTTCATATCTCGATTGATATATTTGTGCCTTAAAATAAATAGTATTTTAAACTCGAATTTGATTCTGCATGTGCAAAGTTACTTATTTAGAATTATTTTCAAAATATTTCTCTAGCAAAAAAAACTATTATTGATGTAGCATTTTCTTTAAAAGTATCATTTCATCCCCCCCCCCTCTTGGTGCACCTCAAGATAGTTCATTGAGGTCTCGTAACCTCCCTAAACTTTTTAGTGGTATCAGAGCGGTTCTTGAAATTTAATTTTAAAATCTTCAAGAAAAGATCTTGTAACACCCCATTATCTAACTAAAAGAACATATTTTTTATTCTCTATTTATTTTTTTCTTCAATCATTTATCAAGTAGATCAATACAAATGGTATCAGAGCATAGTTGTTGGAAGAATTGATTGTTACTAGAGATGTAGGAGTTGATTAAGAGTTGGGTAGGATGGATAGTTTAAGGTCCATTAGTTTGCATGCATAATTGAATGACATGTGATAGAATGAACTACATGACTGTATGATTTTTGATGAGTTTGAGTTGATTTTGATTGATTTGAGTTTTGATTGTACGAATTTAGTTTATCTCAATTTTATGTCCGAATCCTTAATGGAAATGTCGGGGACGACATTCTCTTAAGGTGGGTAGATTGTAATAGCCCGCATCTTGACTTTGCCAATTTTTTATGGAGTCATTATAACTCCAAATGACAAGCTGTCTTAGCCATAGTATTTTGATTATAATATTTTACTTGTACAAATTTTTATGTAATTTTTGGGCACCGATGAAAATCTTTAAGAAAATGGTACCACTCGGTACAAGTGGGGATTTCAGGACCATCTGGTGTCCATTTTATAAATCAGTTTCATCGATATTTAAAAAAAAAGATTTATTTTATGAATATTTTTCTATAATTTTTGAGGTCCTATAATTATTTATTGGAATTTTATATTAAAGAAATTGATTAAATTATATTATTATATTAAATAATTATATTATATTTTAATCAAGAAAATCTAAAGGCACTAAAAAGTTTTCCTCCTTAAGATTTCAGCAATAGAGAGGTTTTAGAGAAAAAATGAGAGAAACGGTAAGAGAGAGAAAAAGGAAACCTAGATTTGGAGGCCATGGTGTGATTTTTGTCCGCTGTGCCTGTTAGGATAATTGCTCATCTTGCTGTAAGGAACCTTTAACTATTTTTGATTTTAAAGATTTTATATTTTTTATATTTTTCTAATCAAATTTGTGTTTCCCTTACCAAAAAATATAAATAACTTGGTATTGGCAAAATTTCACCTCATAACTTTTTGTATGTTATAGAGATCATGATTTTAAACATTTTGAGTATTTATTTGAGATTTTGAAAATACAATAATTTTTTCGACCCAAAAATTTATTTTGACATCTAAAAATAGTAGTATAGTACAATAAAAGTCTTAAAACATCATTTTATACAATTCCTAGTATTTTGGTAATTTTTTAAAAAATGTGCATTTTTGCCTAATATGATTCTTTATTGTCTATCATTATGACATTTTGTCATCTTCTTACTTAAGCTCAATTATGCATTTTTTGCTGCAATGCATTGAAAACTATATGGATATATACTTGAGTAATGGCTGGTCTCTATTATTGTTATAATATTTTAATAATAATATGCTTGGTGAAACAAATGAGTAAATATTGGTTAACCCGTTGGTTGGAGACATATTGACTTATACAGGATGGTGGGCCGAGGGGCTTTCCTTTAAATATTCTGGTTTGGTGTTATCCTCTACTAATTCACATGATACACTGGTTGGGTGTTATAAGGAGATTATTACTGTGACGATGGGCAAAGAGTGACAACTCTATTAACTGAGCCAACGATTTACTAACATAGAAAAATACCATGATAGCCAGGACTTCTTATTTGTTTAGTGTGACTACTGAAATGCATGTTTTTGAGGCATTATTTTTATTATTGTATGGATTTATTGTTATTACATAGATTTACTATTATTACATTATTCTACTACTCTTGCCACTGGATTGTTACTATTACTGATATAGATATAAATACTATTTGCTACTACTGATTCACTGTATAATAAGCATGTGACATACTGAACATATAAAATACTAATTTGATACTAATATAGAATAACTGGATAGCATGTGTATAATCCTATATAATTTTACTACATTTATTTAATTTTAATAGTCTTTACTAATATTTTGATCTGATACTTTATCCAATTTCTTTACTTATTGGTATTATGGATACAATGATTACTTTATAGATTTGATACTCATACTGGTTTCTTTTTTTTACTATCTTCCATACTATAATATTTTACTGTTTACAGATTCTACTACCACTGTATTGAGTTTTGCTATTCCTGCACTTATTCAATAATCATATGACTGCTACTCCTATGGTTTGATCCTTAACATGCATATTTCTCTTTTACCATGCTTTGAATTCAGTTATAGGTTTTGGTGACCTGCTGGGCTTTTAGCTCATTATATGTGGTTAAATAAATTCAGGTCAAGGCAGGAGAGTAGGAGTGTGAGGCTGGTCAGGTTCTTTAGGTTCTGTTTCTATTTATTTTTCTTTTGTACTCAGGACAGAGTAGATATTTGATGATTGTGTAGATCCTAAGTTGTATATGTGACTGGTTGGGAATGAATACCGAAGTGTATATTCATATTTTGAATTATGGAATCTATTTTATTGTTTATTCTTGATAGATTATATTAGATAGCTTCGATTATTATTTATTAAAAGATTAAAAGAATAATTCTTCTAATTTAGATTCTAGGGCATCACAGATCAAATGGCATAATTTGGAAATAAAAATACTCTAGGGGGTTATTCAATAACCCATCCACCATTATTTGTAAATATTCTTTTCAATTTTTAGAAAATTTGCATGTCTATATTTCTACATTACTTTGATTATAGAATTTGACATGTAATTCAAACAAATTATTCACTTTTATCTCGAGTAGTTAATGGTGTCAAAACTAATATTCCATTTACTGAATAGAGTCGTGAGGATATAGAATATGCTTAATTGAATGCTAAATGTCTTTTTTTGTGCTTTGAAATCTGAGGACCATATTGAAAGTTTGATGTGCGCCAAAAGAGGGGATGAATTAGTATTTTAAAAAATATAAATCCTAACAAGAGTTCTAATCTTTTAATGGATTTTTCTTTTTCACTTTTTTTTAAAATTTTAAATTAGAAAACTAAACTGATCAAGTGCGGAAGCAAAAGATACATTCACAATTACGATAATGGTGAGACAATTTCAAATATCACAGTACATAATTAAAATTAAAGTTTTCACCAAGAAGTTAGCATAGTAGATAAATGCATAAAAAATTAAAGTGCAAAAATACAAAAAAGCACACTAGAAATTTTTATAGTGGTTCGGTCACTTGACCTACATCCACTCCCCGGAGTCCTCCACTCCGAGTATTACACTACTAAAAGTTGACTCTCCTTCTGCTCCCAGAGCAAGGCGGAGAATCCTTTACAAGACTCACTTTCACCTTCCCCGGTGTGGCGGAATACCAGACGCTATGTGACCCTCCTGATGATGGCAACAGACCTTCTCCTTTTTCTCCCTCCTGGAGATGGCAGAGTACCTTGAGGACATTGACCTTAAAGCCTCCCTTCCTAGAGAACCTTCACAAGACTCACCAAGGCCAGAGGAGGAGCAAGCGTGCAGCTAGCTCAGAGAAATCGTGTGATCCCCTCACACTCTTTCTCCCTCACGCTCAAGCTCATCTTCTCCTTCCTCTCATAAACCCTCATCTCTTCAAAAGCTCCCTCTCAAGAGTTCCTTCCTCTATCAACCACAGCCTCAACAACTTCTAATTGCATAAGAAAATCTCCTTTTTAAATTAGGCTTTAGAAAACCCTAAAAATTCCAATTTGATGATTCTATTCATACAGTATGATACAATATTATACAGTACGATTAGTGCAAAAATAGATCTGTCCAGTGCAATTGCAAACGAACATATCACAAATTTCACGAATATCATACGATACTATCTAAAGATCGTATTGGACGATTATTTTATTTTCAACAGTTCGTACGGGATGACCTCTAGGACAAATGAATTCATCTCTGTTCATCATCCCACACTATCCCATTCATACAATATGATTTGTTCATTCTTAGATAATCATCCATTACGATGTAAATATCATCTGGAACGATCAGTACAAAAAATTATGGTTTCGTTGGGTATGATCTATGGGACGACCAAAATTATCTCTATTCATCATACAGTACAATTAACATCATACAATACGATCAAGAGTAATTAAGAAACCATGATTTAATTACCTGATTACGGGGGATAATTTTGGCAAGATTTCAAATGTTCGAACTGTACGATTGGGATCGTATTGTACGATTAGTTCAAAAAATTAAATTTAAAATCTTACCTAAGCTGTCATGGCGGCTAGGGTTTTCATGTTGAAATAAATCATACAGTATGATCACGATCATACAATATGATTAGTTTACAAAACTAATCATCCGAAATTAGCTGTTAAGCTTGAGTTTAAATGACAGATCATACAATACGATTAAAAATCATATAGTACAATTTTGTAAAAAAAATTTAAATTATGTTTAAAAAAAATTTAACTCTCCCCCTGTGTATGTGTGCTTGGTCACCCCTTCTGCGTATATACTTTTGTGGCAGACTCAACAAAATAAAAAATTAAAGAAAATAAAATTACAAGTTCTTGCACATCCTAGTCTACCCAGTCCTGAGTCTCCAGCAGTCTTGAGCGGTGTGTATCTTACCTGAAATATTAGTGCTCACAGATAAAAATAAACATTTATATTTTTGGGAATGAACATATTAATTTAGTCAATATTATTTGTCATCATCAAAATCAACTGCTAGGGATCCCGGATTATAATAATCTCCCTCTTTTTGATGATGTCAAATAATGTTATCTAATAGGCAAGATAAATGTTATTTCTATCTTAGCTCCCCCTCACTAGATGATGATTTTAAAAGATGAGAGGGTTTTCAAAAAAAAGTTTTTAATTTTTTCCAATTTTTAAAGTTAAACTGAAACAGAACATATCGAGATTAATAGAAAATATGATAAAAATAACAACAATAAAATTTGAGCATAACATAGAACAAGTAACATTGAACTTAAGAACATCAGAACATCACAGAACTTGTCCCCCTTTTGAGAGTAGTAAAAAGGGAAGAACACTCTACACAAGCAAAAGCATTATAAGAAAAAATAGTACAAAAGCGGAAGAACTACAAAACACAAATAAGCTAAGTATTTAAAAGTCGGGATCCCGATCCGATGGAGGTTATGGTGGAGGTGGCTGAAAGTGCTGATGGATGGACGTAGACTGTTGTTCAATTGAGGCGAATCGTTTAACAAACCATCACTTATCCTCTTTATGTTGGCAGTGTTCGTGGTCAATGTGATAATCCAGTCGAGTTTCTAGTCGATCAAGCCTTTGAATAATGTTATCCTGAGGGTAGGCTGGGTTGGCAGGTCCAAGTGGTGGTATGGGTGGTAGTGGAGGTCCTTCCGCAGGAGCAGCTTCATCATCTACATCAAAATCGGTATCAACATGCACGTTCCCCCGATGGAAAAGAATACAGAAGGAGGCATCCGTGTAAAAAATAGGATGATTATCATGAGGAATAGGGTAGTGGGGTATACATTTTGCGTCGAGGATGTATCCTATGACATGGCCTAAGGCAACATTTTGCTTTCATCGGGCACTATGATAGTGAAGGGAAAACAATGTATGAATGTAGTCAAAGATTATTTGAGCTTCATCAAATTTGGTGGCTGACATGATTAAGTAGGTGACTACAGATAAAAGTGGGGTAATGTGTATGCGATCTCTAACTTTGGGTATAATGGATGTTCGAATAATGTGCTGGATAACACGGGCATTCAGATTGAGGCTTTAGATAAGTGGTAGGTGTTGATTTATGGGCACATTCCTAAGAAGCATATTAACAGAGGTCTAGTCATAATCATTAGTGAGGAGAGATTGGGGATGAGGTCCATCAGTAGAGAGGCCAATGTGTTCTTCTATATCATCTTTAGTGATAATGACATTGCGTTTGCATACAAAGGAAGTCAATGTTGTGCATTCAAAGTCTATTTTAAGATTGGCTAAGAATTCGTAGAGGAGTTTAGAGTGAAATGGAAAAGCCAGGGTAAGAAGAAATTGGAGAGTGGTGGAGGCAAAGAGATTCATAACCTCAAAGTTTAGAGCGGCTTGATTAAGCATGCGGGAAGGAGTGATCTTTGCCTGTTTGAATTTGTTGTAGGCTTTTTCGTCAGTGGTAGAGAGAAAGTGGTCATCGAACCGCCGAGAGGAGGAGGAGCTCCCCTCGATCAGCCTTCCTTGTTTACTTCCACCAGCCATAGAACAGGAATCTTGAAGGGATCAGGGATTTGGAAGAATTATGAGTGAAATAAGCAAAGGATCCCTCTAATTTATAAATATTCTGGCTAATTATACAGTACGATAGTGGTTTATATAGTACGATCGGGTGATTTAATTCATCTAGATGACTTATCAAAAAAAGCGGTTAAATCATACAGTACGATCAGAATCATACTAGACGATCTAGAGAGAGGTCGTTTGTCCTAAGGAGTCGTCTGAATGACTTTTGACAAAAGTATGTTATGATTTGTGTAAATCCGTTCATTCAAGTGAATTTCGATACAAGTTATTTTTGATGATTACAAAAGCTTATTATTTGTTTTATTCTTCTCTTAATAAATATTGGAATTTTTTTTGTTGTGTGTACTAACATGTTTTTCAAGAAATTCACACTCCAGATTGCTGAAGACTTCAAGTTCATTTATTAATGTTTACTAAAAGTGAAGTTTATATTTTTTTTTATTTTCTTGAGTCTAAGAGAGTGTGATTGTAAGTTGGAAAACTGTGCACACATACAATGGGGGAGTGAAAATTTTATTTTTAAACTGATCGTACAGTACGATATTAGATCATATGGGATGATCTGTATTATATGTCCTCCACAAAGAACCTATCTATCTTAAAATTTTTTTTAAGTTCAGTTCGTATAGTACGAAATAGAGTTCGTACATGAGATTTTGAGGTACGAACGGCTCTGAGTGAGGTTCATACTGGATCCTACGGGACAAATTATTCAATTTTTTAACTATTCGTACAGTCGAAATAGAGTTTGTATAGGAGATTTTGAGGTATGAATGACTCTGAGTTAGGTTCGTACGGGAGAAATCATTCAATTTTTGAACTATTTTTATAGTATAAAATACAATTTGTATGCGCTATTTTGAAGTACGAACTGCTCTGAATTGGGTTTATATGGGATCGTATGGGATGAATCATCCAGTGATTTGAACTATTTGTACAGTATGATGTGAGATTGTACAGGATGATCATCACGTGTGAAACTTGAAATTTTTAAGTTTTGGACGGTTTTTCTTGTCCTAAGTACTTAAGGGTCTTAAAACTGATTGAAGGATAAATCCTTTTGTGAAAATCTTTTTGAGAGTGAAAGGAAGAGTGATTGGGAGAGTGTTTGGGAGTATGTTTTAAGAGATTATTGAAGAGAACAATTGTGAGGGGATTCACAAGGTTATCCAATAGTGAGGTTCTCATTATTTGTACTTCAAGCATCTTCCTAATCTCCTTGGAGACTCTTGTAAGAGAATTGTTCGAGAGGGTTCCAGTTCTCTGCCGTCACTTGGAGGGTGAAAAAGGATGATTGGTTCTCTTCCAACACCTAGAGGGTGTAAAAGGACGTGTATGGTTCTCTGCCTTCACCAGGAGGGTGAAAAAGGACGACGGTTCTCTACCACACCGGGTTGGTGGAAGAGAGTTTGTAAAAGCTTCTCCGCCTTACTGTGAGGGCAAAAGGATAGTCTCTTGATTATAGTGCAATACTTAGAGAAGGAGTCTCTAGGGAGTGGATGTAGGTCGTGTTTGATCAAACCATTATAAATTCTGGTGTTATCTATTCTTGCTTTTTACTTTTCTGTATTGTTACTTTTATGCAGTTTTATTTTTTTGTGGTTGAATTTCTGTGGTTGAAGAAAGCAGTAAAAATTATCTATGTTCGTACTGTCTGAAGCTAAATTGTACAGTATGATTTGCTTAAGTTTTTAAATTAAAATTTTTCCAAAATTCTAAGAGAAATTTTTAAAAAAGGACCAATTCACCCCCTCTTAGTTATCCTAGTGACGTAAGCAATAGGTCTGATAACCTATTCACACTTTCAAGTGGTATCAGAGCCAATTTTAAAAATCTCTGTTAAAATACTTTTTAAAATTCGATCATGGCTAATTTTAGAAACTGAAACACTTTAAAAGGTTACTCGATCACTAGACCACGTTTGTTTGATAATATCCCATTTGATTTTTAGAAAACTCGTATGTCTACTTTTCTACAATCTTTTGATTATCGTATGTGGATGTTAGTACATGAAGGATATACTGAACCCACTAGAATTATAGAAGGAATTTGAATTCAAACACCTTTTGCTGAATGGACTATAGAAGAACGTGAGTTAGCTCAATTGAATGCTAAGTGTTTGAATAGTTTCTTTTGTTCTTTGAAATCGGAAGACTACATGCGTATTTCTACTTGTAAATTAGGAAAATAAATTTGGGATAGGCTTTGCATTACTTATGAAGGTACAAATGAAGTGAAGCAAATTAGGTTGAACATTCTTTTGCACGATTATGATCTACTTCGCATGAAACTGAATGAATCAATCTCAGATATGTATACACATTTTACACATATAGTCACTTCATTACATGCCTTAGGTAGGGAATTAATAAATGTAGAAAAAGTAAATAAGATACTTCGTTGCTTACCTACTACTTATGATGCAAAGATAACTGCTATAACTGAATCAAAAGATTTAAATGTCTATTCTATTGACAATCTTCTTGGATCACTAATTACTTACGAGCAATCTGTGACTCAAAGATAGATTGATGCAGGTGAGAAGCGAAAGAAGAAGAATATAGCTTTGAAGGTGGACAATTCAGAAAGTGATCAGTCACTACTTGAGGATGAAGAGGACATTGCCTTGATGATAAGGCAATTTAGAAGTTTCCTAAAAAGGAAGCAAAGAAGACGCCAACAGTGGAACAAAGGTAGGTTCCAGAAGAATATTAAGGCTTCTAATGGAGTTATTTGCTATGAATGCAGGAAGCCAGGACACATAAAGATAGAATACCCCAATCTCAAGGGAAATCCTAGCAAGGAGAAGGCCGAGGAGAAACCAAAGGAAAGAAGGGGTAAAAAGAGACTTCAACGAGCTTTTTGGGCGAACTCAGCTTCAGATTCATCAAAAACAGCACCTGAAGAGAAAGTCACAAATTTGTGCTTAATAGCCGACAATCTTGATCATTCAAATCAAGAAGAGGTATGTGACTTAAGTTAAGATGAACTATTTGAAGTTTCTGAACGCATTCATTATGCATATAGAAAAGTGAAAAAGTTGCATGCTAAGTTAAATTTAGATTATCTAGAGCTGCAAAAAGAGTACAAAATTCTTAGGAAAGATCATGCTTTAATTGATAGTAACCACATGACTCTATTGGATGAATATGATAATTTAAACAAACAACATGAACTTTTAAAATTATCACATACAAAACTTGAAAATAATTTTAAAACTTATATGAATGAATCAGATACTAGAGAGCATAATTTAAAGATTGATAATTTGATTCTAGAAAGTGTTAATGCTTATCTTAAAGTTCAATTAAAAGCACTTAAAGAAAATAAGAAACCACCAAAGCTTGAAGATTTTCACAAATCCTACTACAAGACCACTAGTTCAAAGCCTAAGAAGAAATCTTTCAGGATGAATAGATTGGTGAATCTTTTTCCTGTAATAAAGTGTTTTTCTGGTGGTATGATAGGTCATATTTCTCACACCTATACTATTCATCGTAGAACACACCTAGTATGGAGACCTAAGATGCATAAATCATAGCATATCACACATGCATCTATTTTAAAAATGTTTAGAGGTGAACCCAAACTTATTTGGGTTCATAAGTATAACGTTTGATATTTTTGCAGGAACGCTCTCACACAAGACCTCGAGAGAGTATTTTGTACCTGGACAGTGGATGTTATAAGCATATGACTGGAGATACAAATTAATTTATAATACTGGAAGTCAGGAATGGAGGCAAGGTTACACTTGGAGACAATACTACCTAGAGAGTGGTAGGTACAGGTATAATTGGAAATTCTAAAAATTCTACGATTGAAAATGTTCTATTGGTTGATGGTTTAAAATATAATCTGTTGAGCATAAGTCAATTGTGTGACAAAGGTTATCATACAAAATTCTTACCTACTAGTTGTGTTATTAATCAAAGTGGAACTGTTGTGTTACATGGTGATAGAGTGAATAATGTTTATATGCTAGATTTGATTTCTGTAAAACCTTCTACTGCTCTTTGTTTGAAAATTTTATCTGATGAATCATGGTTATGGCATAGAAGGCTTTGTCATGCTAGTATGAGAAATCTTAAGAAAATCACCTAAAAGGAGATAGTTAGAGGTGTACCCAAATTGGACTTTACTAGACCATTTGTGTGATGCATGTCAATTAGGAAAATAAGTCAGATCCTCTTTCAGTTCATCAAGGAAATTAGGACTAGCAAGCCCTTAGAAATTCTTCACATGGATCTATTTGGACCCCTTAGTACCTTAAGTTTAGGAGGAAAAAGATTTGGGTATATAATTATGGATGATTATTCTAGGTTCACCTGGATTAGATTTTTGAATCATAAGAGTGAATCATTTGAAGAGTTTAGAGATTTTACCACTTGGATTCAGAAAAAATTAGGTTTTGAAATTGTAACTATCCAAAGTGATCATGGGGAAGAATTTGAAAATAAATTGTTTGATGCTTTTTGTAAATCTCATGGGATTGAACACAACTTCTCAGCTTCTAGGACACCTCCAAAATATTTCTGGGCTGAAGTAGTTAGCACAGCGTGCTATGTATTGAATAGGGTGTACATAAGGTCTAAATTAAATAAGACACCCTATGAACTTCTTAAAGGTAGAAGTCCCAACCTCTCACATCTACATGTTTTGGATGTAAAGTGTTCATTCATAATAATGATAAAACTCTATTAGAAAAATTTGATCCCAAATCTGATGAAGGAATCTTTCTAGGTTATTCAAGTGTTGGAAAATCCTATAGAGTTTTTAATAAAAGAACATTGGTAGTTGAGGAGACCACTCATGTTGTTTTTGATGATTATTATAATAGTGAAGGGTCTAAGTTGGATGAAGATGAGATTGAGGTAGTAACCCAAAAACATGAAAATTAAAAAGTTTAAGAAAGGGTTGAAAAGGAAGAAGAAAACCAATTGCCTTAAGAATGGAAATTTATTAGAAGTCATCCTAAAGAATTGATTTTAGGAGAACCAAGTGAAGGAGTTCGGACTAGGCATGGTTTGAGGAAAGAAGTAAATCATTCAACTTTTATTTCAATGATTGAACCCACTAATATAGATCAAGCACTTTTGGATGAATTTTAGATTTTGGCCATGCAAGAAGAATTAAATCAATTTAAAAGAAATGATGTTTGGGAGCTAATTGAAAGGCCAAAAGATCAAAGTGTAGTTGGGACTAAGTGGGTATTCAAAAATAAAATGAATGATTCAGGAGTTGTAATTAGAAATAAGGCTAAATTAGTTGCTAAGGGGTATAATCAAATAAAAGGGGTTGATTGTGAGGAGACATTTGCCCATGTAGCAAGACTTAAAGAAATTAGGGTACTATTAGCCTTTGCCTATTTTAAAGATTTTAAATTATACCAAATGGATGTTAAAAGTGCCTTTTTGAATGGGGTGCTAGAAGCGGATGTTTATGTTGAGCAACCTCCAGGTTTTGAAAATTCTAAATTTCTAAATTATATTTTTAAATTGAAAAGGCATTGTATGGACTAAAATAGGCACCTCGAGCATGGTATGAGAGGTTAAGCACTTTCCTATTAAAATGATCATTTGTTAAAGGAAGTGTGGACACCACTTTATTTTTTAAAAGAATTGAGAATGAAATACTCATTGTACAAATATATGTGGATGACATCATTTTTGGATCAACTGATAAAAATCTATGTGATAAATTTTTAAAAATAATGAATAGTGAATTTGAGATGAGTTTGATGTGGGACTTGAGTTATTTTCTTAGTTTTGGCATAAAGTAAAATGAGGAAGAAACTTTTCTTTGTCAATCTAAGTATGTTAATGACATCCTCAAGAAGTATGAAATAGATAATACTAAACCTGTAACTACACCCATGAGTTCCTCAGTACTATTAGATAAGGATCCTAAGGGAAAATCTATTGATCAAAAGAAATTTAGAGGAATAATTGGATCATTGCTTTATTTGATAGCTAGCCGACCAAACATTATGTTTAGTGTTTGTTTATATACTAGATTTTAATTTGATCCAAAGGAATCACATTTGACAGCAGTGAAAAGAATATTAAGATATCTTTTGGGAACTCAAAATTTAGGGATTTGGTATCCTAAAAATAGTTCTTATTTTGAAATTATTGGATACTCAGATTTTGATTTTGCAGGCTGTAGGGTTGATCGGAAGAGTACTTCTGGGACTTATCAATTCATTGGAAATTTTTTAGTATCTTGGTCCAGTAGAAAACAAAATTTAGTAGCACTTTCTACTGCTGAAGCAGAATATATTCCCTTAGGGAGTTGTATTGCATAGGTGCTTTGGTTGAAATAATAATTGGTTGACTTAGGATTTTCTATTGGTACAATTCCAATCTTTTGTGATAACACTAGTGTCATTTACATTACAAAGAATCCTATTCAACATTCTAGAACAAAGCATATTGATATAAGGCATCATTTCATAAGAGATCATGTAGCGAAAGGGAAATTAAACTACATCATGTCGCTACTAAAGATCAACTTGCAGATATTTTAACAAAACTCTTAGCTTTTCACACTTTTAGCATGTTAAGGACAAGGCTAGGTGTGATTGATCTTAATTCTTAATTAAAAATTTTACAAATTTTGTTTTGTATATATTCATTAGTTTGTTTTTAGTCTATTGTGTTTTGTGGTTATCCTGTGTCTTCTTTAAAAATTAAAAAAAAAAAAATTGACTTGTGTTTATTTTTATTTGAGTGTTGAAAACCTGTAGAGTTGAAGTGACAAAACTTTATTTTCTTTGTCTGTTCGTACTGTACGATGAGGTCATCGTAGTGTATGATTGTAGAAGTTTCATCTATACGAATGGGAAGGGTTCATGGTTAGTGTCAGTTATTAGTGTTGATCATCCCGGACGAATATATTTTTGTCTGTATGATCCATGTGTCAATTTGGATAAGGACAAACCTAACCATCGCCTGAACAATCCTTTAATATCTTGATCATCCCGGACGAATACGTCATCGTCTGTACGATCAGGAAGTTAAAAAGCCTGTATGAAAGGATGCCTCGGGACGAGCAGTTTATGAAGAATTGTTTCATTCTTGACCGCTTTCGTTCGTCCCATGTGAAATTTCATTCATCCTGGATGAAATTCATTTCATCTTGTATGAAAGTTTTTCATACAGTATGATTGTTTGCTTTTCTATATAAAGGAGGGTTATTTTCTTTCATTTCACTTTCATTTTCAAACCCTTCGGAGCATAGAATAAAGATGTCAGGCAGTGGAAAGAGAGCAAGAGTGGCTAGGGATCATTATCTAGGAGGGATTGGGATGACAAATTTTTGAGTGCTCAAAATGAGGAGGCATACCTTAGGTATGCCGCATCTAAAATTACCCCTTCCCGCATTCTACTGCAAGAAAATTTTCACTTTGCAGTAATGCCATTATTTGACTCGACCCAGTTTTCTTTTCTTCATACTCTGATCTTTACATACAACAAAGATTTTTTCCATGTGTTTCTGGCCAATATGACTTTTAATCAGGCCCATAATATAATCTCTTCCTATGTCCTAAAGCAAAGAGTTGAAATTACAAAGGAGGACCTTGGAGAATATCTTCATTTAAGAACTCAAGGGATACGGGCACATACTCTATCTTCTCGATCAACCTATGATTGGTCCGAAGTCAATCAAGTCATTAGAGGTGTAAGCCAACCTACTCACGTTCCTCGAGTTGACACCTTGAATCAAAATGCTCGAGTAATCTAGCATGTTCTTAGGACCTCCATCATTCCTAAGGCCGGAGATAGAGTAAACATGACTCCTCTTCTTTCTTCTATCACTTACTTGATTATGTCTGGCCAACCCATCGATGAAGCTAAATTAATCTTGGACTATATATTTTATCTCACTGATATTGGCCATCCTAGTGTCAAATGAATGAGGAACATTGCCCTAGGACATATTATCTGTTTCATTCTTGAGAAGAAGTATAATTTGGTTCATCCTAACGGACCTTCTGAACTCCCACTCTATTTTACTGATGCTTCTTTTCGGGCATTATTTGGGAAATATAGAAATGTTGATAGTTCTGAGGATGTACCTGCTCCTGCACCTGCACCTGCACCTGGACCAAATCAAGACTTCTTTTAGGATATGGTCAAGCAGTTTGATAGGCTTGATCAAAGATTTGATCATATGGAGGCACACCTGAAGTAGCAAAATGATCAGTATAAAAAGGATAGGGGGTGGATTAGAGGACAGTTTGATTCTATGAACACCAATATTACGACACTCAATACTATTTTGCTATATTTGGTGTTCCTCCACCTCCTCCAGATGAAGGTCCTTCAGACTTTTAGATTTGTTCTTCTTGTTACTTGGCTTGGTTGTTGTTTTGATGTTCTATTAGCTATTGTTGGTTGTGCTTGTTGTTCTTATTAGTTATATTTGATTGTTGTATGGATATTAGCAACCTTATTCTTATGAGATGTGATTGAATGTAAAGCTTGCTATGTTATATATTTTAATCTAGAAGGAATGAAGATGTTCAGTGCTTTGTGCATATTATTCTGTGATAGTGATTATGACTGGAAATTAACTAATCTCTAACACTCGATTGTAGTTGATTAAATTTCTAACATGTTAATTGAGGTTATATTACAATAGAAAATTCTGTGCATTCTCAAAATATTTAGATTTCATTATGATTTGGTGTATATTAGAAGATCTTACTTTATCTTATTTTAGACATGTGTTACTTAGCCTAAATTGTTACATATTTGATGTCTTAATATTACTCTTAAAATCTATATCAAAGTGTTCATTATTATAATTGTGACCAAGGAATAGTGTTGTTGGAAAGAATTTTATGAAATAAAAATCAAAAGAGCAAAGCTTGAAAAGATGCACAAAGTGTGCCATATAATAAAAGATGTGCAATATCGCCAAAAATTATAAAGAGGCTCAAAATTAGCCCAAATATTGACTAAGTGTACAAAATGTACCCCTTCATTTGAAAGATGCATATATCGCCAATTGTTCTTTCCTTTAATATTTTCTCTAAGTCTACTAATCAATGATTGTCACTTCTGACTTAGAAATTTGGTGATTTTATTTCATCTTATGTGCAAAAGTTGTGGTTACTTAATCTGTCTATTACATTACTCTCCTAGATCAACTTTTCTTCTCCTTATTATAGTTAATAATATAGACCTTTTTGAGTCTTTACTTCTTGCATTTGATTTTAATATTGTACTTAATCTTCCTTCAATATTTTTCAAATCTTCAACTTTTTTGAGTGTCTTCCCTTTTTGTTGTTGTCAAAAGGGGGAGTGTTGTATTGTTTCACTTTCTTTGACTTGTTACATTTTACATTATTCTTATTTGCAGATTTTATTATTTTTCGTTATATGTACTTGTATGTGCTTGTGTTGCATGTGCTTGTGTGCCTTGTTTATTTTTCCTACACTTCCCTTTGCTTATTCCGTGTCAGATCATCTAACCTCCTTTTATCCCTTGTTTGGGATAGGTCATTTCTTTAGAGGGAGCTTAGGAGATCATTTATTTAGGGAGAGTGTACATTTAGTAGAAGCTTAGGAGACATGTGAATTTAATAGTTAAATCAAACAATAAATATTTTGCCATCATAAAAAAGGGGGAGATTGTTATGATTTGTGTAAATTCGTTCGTTCAAGTGAATTATGATACAAGTTATTTTTGATGATTACAAAAGCTTATTATTTTTTTTATTCTTCTCCTAATAAATATTGGAATTTCTTTTGTTGTGTGTACTAACATATTGTTTAGAAAATTCACACTCCAGATTGCTAAAGACTTCAAGTTTATTTATTAATGTTTACTGAAAGTGAAGTTTATATTATTTTTATTTTATTGAGTCTAAGAGAGTGTGATTGTAAGTTGGATAACTGTACACACATAATGGGGGAGTGAAAATTTAATTTTTAAACTAATCGTACAGTACGATATTGGATCGTACGGGATGATCTGTATTATATGTCCTCCATAACAAACCGATCTGTCTTGAAATTTTTTCTAAGTTCTATTCGTATAGCATGAAATAGAGTTTGTACAGAAGATTTTAAAGTACGAACAGCTCTGAGTTAGGTTCATACTAAATCATACGGGATGAATCGTTCAATTTTTGAACTATTCATACAATACGAAATAGAGTTCGTATAGGAGATTTTGAGGAACAAACGGCTCTGAGTTAGGTTCGTACTAGATCGTACGGGATGAATCATTCAATTTTTGAACTATTCGTATAGTACGAAATACAATTCGTACGTGATATTTTGAAGTACGAACGGCTCTGAATTGGGTTCGTATGGGATCGTACGGGAAAAATCATTCAGCGATTTAAATTATTTATATAGTACGATGTGAGATCGTACGGGACGATCGACATGCGTGTGAAATTTTTAGTTTTTGGACGATTTTTCTTGTCCCAAGTACTTAAGGGTCTTAAAACTGACTGAAGGATAAATCCTTCTGTGAAAATCTTTTTGAGAGTGAAAGGGAGAGTGATTGGGAGAGTATTTGGGAGTAAGTTTTGAGAGATCTTTGAAGAGAAAAATTGTGAGGGAATTCACAAGGTTATCCAATAGTGAGGTTCTCATTGTTTGTACTTCAAGCATCTTCCTAATCTCCTTGGAGACTATTGCAAGAGGATTTTTCGAGAGGGTTCCGATTCTCTGCCATTACTTGGAGGGTGAAAAAGGATGATTGGTTCTCTGCCGACACCTAAAGGGTGTAAAAGGATGTGTGTGGTTCTCTGCCTTCACCAGGAGGGTGATAAAGGATGACGGTTCTCTGTCGCACCGGGTTGGTGGAAGAGAGTTCGTAAAGTCTTCTCCGTCTTACTGTGGGGGCAAAAGGAGAGTCACTTGAGTATAGTGCAATACGTAGAGAAGGAGTCTCTACAGAGTGGATGTAGGTCGTGTTTGACCGAACCATTATAAATTCTGGTGTTATCTGTTCTTGCTTTTTACTTTTCTGCATTATTACTTTTACGCATTTTATTTTTCAATAGTTGAATTTCTGTGGTTGAAAAAAGCAGTAAAAATTATCTTTGTTCGTACTGTACGAAGTTAAATCGTACAGTATGATTTGCTTAAGTTTTTAAATTAAAAATTTTCCAAAATTCTAAGAGAAATTAAAAAAAAAAGGACCAATTCACCCCCCTCTTGGTTAGCCTAGGGACATAAGCAATAGGTCTAACAACCTATTCGCACTTTTAAAGTAATCATACAGTACGAATAGGTGTTCGTACAGTACGAACAACAATAATGATCGTATCAACCTAGTTTAAATTTGTCCCAATCCAGTTTGACATGTGGATCATACAGTACGAGCAGTGATTCATATAGTATGATTGTCAATAATGTGAGTTATACAGTTTGATGGTGATTCATACAGTATGATATATGCACCAACAGGTATATCAGGATCGTTGATGGAATTAAAATCTGTGATTTTTCTATCAGAATGGATTATACAGTACGATGTTGAATCGTATAATACGATATGTACAAAAATATAGAGTTTTGTTGTCAAAAGATAAGTGTGAGAAGATCAGGAATTTCCTATATATATTTTTTATTTTTTGTTATAATAAAAAAACACACAAAGAAGCACAAAACACATGAATTTTTTTTTGTTTTTTCTTAATTAAGCATGAATGTCTATGACACCCAGTTTTATTCTCAAGATGCTAAAGGTGTCATAAGCTAATGGTTTTGTGAATATGTCAGCCAATTGAACTCCAGTAGCAATATGGTGCAGTTCAATATTGTCCTGGGCTTCATAATCTCTTATGAAGTGATAACTAATATATATATGTTTTGATCATGAGTGCTGAATCAAATTCTTAGATATGCAAATTACACTAGTATTGTCGCACATTATTGGGATGGTTCCTACAAGTAGTCCAAGATCTAAAAGCTATTATTTTAACCATAAAATTGGAGCAACACAGCTTCCTACTGCTATATATTTAGCTTCATCCATTGAAAGAGCTACCGAGTTTTATTTTCTGTTGGACCAAGAAACTAAGTATTGTCCTATGAATTGACAGGTACCATAGGTGCTTTTTCTATCTACCCTACATCCTGTAAAATTGAAATCTGAATATCCTAAGATTTCAAATGTAGCACTGTGTCTCGGATACCATATTCCTATGTTTGGGGTCCCTATTAGATATCTAAGCATTCTCTTTACAACAGTTATGTGAGATTCTTTTGGGTCAGTTTGAAATCGAGTGTAGAGACATACACTAAACATTATATCCATTCTGCTGGAAGTTAAATAAAGAAGTGATCCAATTATTCCCCTATACTTTTTGTGGTCTACTGACTTTCCATTTAGATCTTTATCTAATTGAATGTTAGAACTCATGGGAGTATTCATGGCCTTAGCATTGTCCATTTCATACCTTTTTAGAATATCCATGATATACTTAGATTGGCTAAGGAATGTTCCATCTTCCATTTGCTTTACACTAAAATAAAGGAAGTAATTAAGTTCTCCCATCATACTCATTTCAAACTTGTCACACATTATTTTTGAAAATTCATCGCATAAGGTTTTCTCTGAAGAGCCAAATAAGATGTCATCCACACAAATCTAAACAATGAGTATCTCATCTCCTACCTTTTTTAAGAAAAGGGTGGTGTCCACATTATCCTTAATAAAGCCTCTATATAGTAGGAATGTACTAAGTCTTTCAGACCAGGCCCTAAGTGCTTGTTTTAACCCGTATAGTGCCTTTTTCAATTTAAACTCATGATTTGGAAATTAAGGGTTTTCAAAACTGGGGGGTTCTTCTACATAAACATCTTCTTTGATTACCTCATTAAGGAAAGCACTTTTAACATCCATTTGATATAGTTTGAAACCCCTGAAGTAAGCAAGGGCTAAGAGTACCCTGATGGCTTCTAGTCTTGCTACTAGGGCAAAGGTTTCCTCAAAAATATATTCCTTCAATTTGGTTATACCCCTTTGCTACTAACCTAGCCTTATTTCTCACTACTATTCCAGAGTCATTCATCTTATTTTTAAAGACCCATTTAGTTCCAACCACACTTTGTTCCTTAGGTCTTTTGACTAAATCCCACACATCATTTCTAACAAATTAGTTTAGCTCTTTTTGCATTACTAGGATCCAAAATTCATCTTCCAAGGCTTGATCTATATTGGTGGGATCAATCATCAAAGTAAATGTAGAATGAATAACTTCCTTCCTGAGTCCATGCCTAGTTTTCACACCTTCTTATGGGTCTCCTAGGATTAATTCTCTAGGATGACTAGAAGAATATTTTAATCTCTAGGCAAGCTTTCCTGAGGTTCTACTCTGTTCTTTATGGCAATGGTTTCTACCCCTAAAGTGACCTCAACTTCTTCTTCTTCAAGATTAGGTTCAAATTTCTTATCCGACTCATCAAATATAACATAAGTAGATTCTTCTACTATAAGGGTCCTCTTATTAAAGATTCTATAGGCTTTACCTATGGATGAATAGCCTAAGAAGATGCCTTCATCCGATTTGGGATCAAACTTTCCTAAGGGTGACTTACCATTGATTAAGATGAAGAATTTGCAACCAAAAACATGTAAGTGAGAAAGATTAGGTGTCCTACCCTTAAGCAGTTCATAGGGTGTCTTATTTAATTTTAGTCTAATATTTACCCTATTTAAAATATAACAAGCAGTATTCACTGCTTCTGCCCAAAAGTATCTAGGGAGAGTGTATTCAGCTAGCATTACCCTAGCAGCTTCTACCAAGGTTCTATTCTTTCTCTCAGCTATTCTATTTTGTTGAGTCCTAGGGGCAGAGAAGTTATGTTCTATTCCTATCTCTTGAAAAAACCATTCAAATTTATCATTCTCAAATTCTCCACCGTGATCACTATGGATAGTTAAAATTTCACATCCTAGTTTTCTTTGAATCTAAGTGGAGAACATTCTAAATATTTCAAAGGACACATTCTTATGTGCTAAAAATTTTACCTAGGTAAACCTAGAGTAGTCATCCACTATAACAAATCCATAAGACTTCCCTCCTAGGCTAGCTGTACTAATAGGTCCAAATAGGCCCATGTGAAGAATTTCTAGTGGCCTAGTGGTGTTGATAACCTTGATTGAGTGACATAATGATTTTACTTATTTTCTTAGTTGGCAGGAATCACATAGGTGGTCCTTAGTGAAGTCTAACTTAGGTATGCCTCTAACCAGGTCTTTCTGAGTTATATTCCTAAGTATTTTCGTGCTAGCATGGCATAGTATCCTATGCCATAGCCAAGAGTCTTCAGCTAATGTTTTCAAACATAAAGGATTTGAGTTTTTAGTGCAGTTTAGGTCTAACATATAAACATTATTTATCTATTTTTCTTCTAACACAAGTTTATTGTCTAAGCTAATCATGCATTTGTTAGATAGAAACTTTATATCAAAACCCTTATCATATAGTTGACTTATACTTAAAAGATTGTGCTTTAAACTATCAACTAATAGGACATTTTCAATTACAAAATTTTTAGAGTTTCCAATGATACTTGAGCCCATCACTTTCTTGGTGGTGTTGTCTCCTAAAGTCACCTTGCCTTCTGACCTGGCCTCTAGTGTCATGAACTGCTTCACGTCTCTAGTCATATGTCTTGAGCAGTCACTATCCAGGTACCACATGCTCTCACTAGGTTTTTTGTGAGAGCATCCCTACAGTGTCAATCAAAGATTAGTTTTGGGAACCCAAGTGAGTTTGGGTTCCTCGTTATGCTTGAATGAATGGGATGAATGCATATTATGCTGTAATGAATGCAGCTTAGGTCTCCATACTAGAAGTGTCCTATAGTGAATTGTGAAAATGCAAGCTATGTGACCTAGCATGCCACAAGAATAACACCTAACACCGAGAAATGGGTTCAGTAATCTACATGGGTGATAGTGCCTCTTCCAAGATTTGGATGGTACATACTTTAATGATTTTGAATGAGATTCTTCAAGTGATGGAGCTTTATAAAATTAAGTAAATGTAGGTGGTGTTTCATTATTCTCAAATGCATTAATTTTCACACTTATAAATTCATTTTCTTTTGTAAGACTTACAATTTCAAATTTCAATGCATGCTCACTACTATCTAACTTAGATGCAGGTTCTTCTAATTCCTTAAATGTATTTTCTAATTCAACATGTGATGATTTCAAAGAATTATGTGTAGTAGTTAATTCAACATGCTTCTTGTTTAATGCATCAAATTCATCAAGCAGGGACATGTGACCTCTATCCAAGTCAGAATGTTCTTTAACTAAACTAGCATGCTCATTTTGTAAAATAATAAAATCAGTATTAAGACTAGCATGCATTTTCTTCAATTTTCAATACAAATTATGAATTTTTTCAGAAATAACTAACAGTTCATCGTAGAAAAGTTGACATACCTCATCTTGATCTAATTGATCAAGATTATCGTTAGTCATAAGACACAGATTCGTTACCTCCTCCTATGCTTCTTCTTCTGATGATTCTAAAGTAGAGTCAGCGCAAAAAGCTTTTTGTGTCCTTAGTTTTCCTTTCTTGAATCTTGACTTTTCCACGCCCTTCTCCTTGGTTTGATGAGTCTTTACGTTAGGGTAATCAGCTCGGAGATGACCGGGTTTCCTGCACTCAAAGAAAATTATGTCAGATATAACTTTAGTATTCTTTGAGCTTTTACCTTTGTTCAAGTTGTTTTGATGACACCGTTGCTTTCTCTTTAGAAAATTCTTAAATTAACAAGTCATCAAGGCTATGTCGTCAACTTCCTCCGCTGAAGAACTGTCACTTTTAGAATTGTTCACTTTTAGATCCACAGTTCGCTCCTTCTTCTTTTCACATGCATCACTTTGCCTTTGACTCACTCCGTGTTCATAGGCAATGAGCGACCTAAGCAAATTATCAATTGAATAAACATTTAAATATTTGGATTCAGTTATTGCAGTTATTTTTGCATCGTAAGTTTTGAAAATAAAGCATGCAAGAATGTCACAATCTGGGTGAATCTAGTATACATTTCAGATATAGTTTCACTAGGTTTCATGCGAAAGAGTTCATAATCATGTAGCAGTATATTTTAGCCTAGATTGTTTGAACTCACTCGTTCCTTTGTATGTGATACACAATCTATCCCAAATCTCCTTACCAGTACTTTAAGTAGACACTCACAAATAATCTTCTAATTTTAATGAACAAAAGAAATAATTCAAGCATTTTGCATTTAATTGTGCAAGTTCTCTGTCCTAATTACTCTATTCATTAAATGATAAGTCAGTTTTAATTCCATTCAAAATATAAAATGGTGCAGAGTAACCTTCTTGAACCAACATCCACGTGCGATAGTCTATAGATTGTAAAAATGTAGACATACGAATTACAATAGTCTATAGATCATATGTTTCTAGGTTTTTTAAAATATTATTTTGAAACCCCTCTCTGATATCCCTTGAAAGTTCGATGTGTGCCAAGAGGGGGGGGGGGGGTGAATTGGTATTTTAAAAAATATAAATCCTAACAAGAGTTCTAATCTTTTTTGGATTCTTCTTTTTCACTTTTTTTTTTATTTTAAATTAGAAAACTAAACTGATTAAGTGCAGAAGCAAAAGACACATTCACAATTATGATGATAGTGAGACAATTTCAAATATCACAGTACACGGTTAAAAGTAAAGTTTTCACCAAGCAGTTAATATAGTAGATAAATGCATGAAAAATTAAAGTGCTAAAAATACGAAAAGAGCTCATAAGAAATTTTTATAGTGGTTCGATCACTTGACCTATGTCCACTCCCTGGAGTCCTCCACTCTGAGTATTGCACTACTAAAAGTTGACTCTCCTTCTGCTCCCAGAGCAAGGTGGAGAAGCCTTTATAAGACTCACTTTTGTTGAAATCCAGGATCCCGAGCACTTAATTTTGATGGTGACAACTAAAACTTACTGAATCCATATGGACTTCCTTAAGATTACAAATATTTATCCTTGTATATGAGCACTAACATTTCAGGTCAGATGCACACTGCTCAAGATTACTAGAGACTCAAACTGGGTAGAATAGGATGTTGAAAATTCTGTAATTTTTAATTTCTTTAGTTTTTATTTTTCTTGAGTCTGTAATAGAAGAATGTATGTGAAAGGAGCAACCATGCACACACACAGGCGGAGATTTATTTTCATGTTAATTTTTTTTTAAAAATATTGTACTGTACGATTTTAAATCATACAATACGATTAATTAATAATACTCAGGCTAACAGCTATTTTTCAGATGATTATCTTTATAATCTAATCGTACTGTACGATATTTATCATACTGTATGATGAGATTCAATTGAAAAATCCTAGCTGCCAAAATAAGTTTGGTAAGTTTGTAATTTTGATTTGTTGAACTATTCGTACTGTACGATCCAGATCATACGGCATGATTAATTGAATACTTACCAAAATTATCTCTCATAATCAGGAAATAAACGTTGGTTTCTTATTTAAAGTCGATCGTACTGTACGATAATATATCGTACCGTACGATAGACAGAGACGATTTCATTCGTCCCTTCGATCGTACTAGACAAAACTAAGGTTTTTTTATTTTATTCATCCTGGACGATATTCATATTGTACAGGATGATAGCCTAAAATGAACTAATTATACCGTACGATTAGTGGAGTGCTGGACGACTGACTGAGACGAATTCTTTCATCCCAGGGATCGTCCCACAGATCGTCATGTATGAAAAGTAGAAATCAACATGATCGTCCTGTACGATATACATATCGTACAGTACGATATGTATAAAATTTGAGAACTGTTCGTCTGTGCTCGTACTGGACGAAGCTGTATTTGAACTGATCGTACTGTACGATGATATATCGTACTGTACGAACAGAGATATAAAAGTTGGAATTTTTAGGGTTTTCTGAAGCCTGATATAAAAAACAACTTAATTTTTTTTCTAAGAGTGTTGTTGATCTATCTTCTTGCTGTGAGAGGCTTTGAGGGAGGAAGGGACTCTTGAAGGAGAAGTTTTTCTTTGGAGAGATGCAGGGCATACGAGAGGAAGGTGAAGGTTAGCTTGAGCGTGAGGGAGAGGTAGTGTGAGGGGATCACACGGTGGCTCCAAGCTAGCTGCATGCTTTGATCCTCTTGTGGCTTGGGGAATCTCGGGAAAGTTCTCGAGGGAAGAGTCGCTTCAAGATCAACATCGTCAAGGTACTCTGCCATCTCCAGGAGGGAGAAAAAGGAGAAGGTCTGCTGCCGTCACCAGGAGGGTGACATAGCATTTGGTATTCCACCGCACCGAGGGAGGTGAAAGTGAGTATTATAAAGGCTTCTCCGCCTTGCTGTGGGAGCAAAAGGAGAGTCAACTTTACTAGTGCAAATCCCGGAGTAGAGGACTCCAGCGAGTGGACGTAGGTCAAGTGATCGAACCACTATAAAAATCTCTAGTGTGCTTTTTCCATTTTACCATACTTTATTTTTTATGCTTTTAATTAGTACTTTAAATTGCTTGGTGAAAAATCATATTTTAAATCTTGTATTGTGAAAGTTACAATTGTATCACCAATATCATCGTTGTGAACGTTTTACTTGCTTTCGCACTTTACTCGTTAAGTTATCCTTTAAAAAATTACAAAAAGTAGAACTCTTGTTTAGGGTTGATTTTTTAAAATACCAATTCACCCCCCCCCCCCTTGGCGCATCTCGTACTTTGAAGTAGTATCAAAGCGGGGTTTCAAAATAGTGTTTTAGAAAACCTAGAAACGTAAGATCCATGGCTCAATTTGGTAACCGTAACACTGCGGAGGGTTATTCTATAACCTGTCCACCTTTATTTGATAATATACCGTTTGTTTTCTGGAAAATATGCATGTCTACATTTTTACAGTCTCTAAACTATCGCATGTGGATGTTGGTCCAAGAAGGTTATTCTGCACCATTTTATATGTTGAATGGAATTAAAACTAAAATATCATTTAATGAATGGAGCATTGAGGATAGAGAACTTGCACAGTTAAATGCTAAATTTCTAAATTATTTCTTTTGCGCATTAAAATCAGAAGACTATATGCGAGTATCAACTTATACTACTGGTAAGAAAATTTGGGATAAACTGTGTATCACGTACGAAGGAACTAGTGAGGTCAAACAATCTAGGTTAAACATACTACTACATGATTATGAACTATTCCGCATGAAACCTAGTGAAACTATATCTGACATGTACACTAGATTCACCCAGATTGTAACATCTCTGCATGCTTTAGGGAGAGAGTTGTCTAACTCGGAAAAAGATAATAAAATACTGTGATATTTGCCTAGCTTGTATGATGCTAAAATCATTGCACTAACTGAGTCAAAAGATCTGAATGTTTATTCTATTGATAATTTACTTGGGTCACTCATTGCCTATGAGTAAGGAGTGAGTCAACGATAAAGTGATGCAAGTGAAAAGAAGAAGGAGCGAATGGTATCTTTAAAAGCAAACAATTCTGAAAGTGACAGCTCAGCAGCGGAGGAAGATGATGACATCGCCTTGATGACTCGTCAGTTCAAGAATTTTTTGAAAAGAAAGCAGCACCGCCATCAAAGAAATTCGAACAAAGGTAAAAGATTAAAGCATACTAAAGTTGCATCTGACATAATTTGCTTTGAGTGCAGGAAACCTGGTCATCTCCGAGCTGATTGCCCTAACGTCAAAACTAATCAAACCAAGGAAAAGGGTGAGGAAAGATCAAAGCTCAAGAAGGGCAAATTTAAGACACAAAAAGCATTTTGGGCCCACTCTGCCTCAGAATCATCGAAAGAAGAAGCAGAGGAGGAGGTAACGAATCTATGTCTTATGATTAATGATAATCTTGATCAATCAGATCAAGATGAGGTATGTCAACTATCTTACGATGAACTGCTTTTTATTTCTGAAAAAATCCATGACTCGTATAGAAAGTTAAAGAAAAAGCATGTTAGTCTTAACACTGAGTTTAGTACTTTACAAATGGAGCATGCTAGTGTAGTTAAGAATTTTTCTAACTTGGATAAAGATCATATGTCTTTGCTTGATGAATATGATGCATTAAACAAGAAGCATATTGAGTTAACCACTGCACACAATACCTTGAAATCATCACATGTTGAACTAGAGAATGCTTTTAAGGAACTAGAAGAACTTGCAGAGGAACTAAGTAGAAGTGAGCATACATTGAGATTTGAATATGCAAGCCTTAACCAAAGTAATAAATTTTTAAAAGAAAAACTTCATGCATTTGAAAATAATAAAACACCTCCCACGGTTGCTGAGTTTTTTCAGCCTCCACCATGTGAACCATCTCATTCAAAACCTGCATAGCATGCATCATCCAAACCCAGAAATAGGCACTACCACCCCCGTAGATTAGTGAACCCATTTCCCGGTGTTAGATGTTATTCTTGTGGCATGCTAGGTCACATAGCCCGCACTTGCACAATTCACCATAGGACACATCTATTGTGAAGACCTAAATCACATTCATCACAGCATAACATGCATACATTTCATTCATATAAGCATAGGTTGGAACCCAAACTCACTTGGGTTCCCAAAGTTAACCTGTGATTGACATTGTAGGGATGCTCTCACAAAAGACCTAGTGAGAGCATGTGGTACCTGGACAGTGGCTGCTCGAGACACATGACAGGAGACATGAAGCAGTTCATAACACTGGAGGTCAGGATATGAGGCAAGGTAACTCTGGGAGACAACACCACCAGAAATGTGGTGGGCTCATGTATTATTGGAAACTCTAAGAGTTTAATCATTGAAAATGTATTATTAGTTGATGGTTTAAAGCATAACCTTTTAAGTATTAGTCATCTATATGATAAGGGCTTTGACATTAAGTTTTTATCTAATAAATGCATGATTAGCCTAAATGATACACTTGTGTTAGAAGGAAAATGCATAAATAATGTTTATATGTTAGACTTAAACTGCATTGAAAACTTAAACTCATTGTGTCTGAAAACAATAGCTGATGACTCTTGGCTATGGCATAGGAGACTATGCCATGCTAGTATAAAAACACTTAGGAACATCACTCAGAAAGACCTAGTTAGAGGCGTACCTAAATTAGAATTTACTAAGGATCATCTTTGTGATGCCTTCCAATTACAAAAACAAGTTAAATCTTCATTTCATGCAATCAAGGATATCAACACCACTAGGCTACTAGAAACTCTTCACTTGGACCTGTTCGGACCTGTTAGTACAGCCAGCCTAGGAGGGAAGTTGTATGGATTTGTAATAGTGGATGACTACTCTAAGTTTACTTGGGTAAAATTTCTAGCTCATAAGAGTGAAACATTTGAAGAGTTTAGAATTTTCTCCACTTGGATTCAAAGATATTAGGATGTGTAATTTCAACAATTCATAGTGATCACGGTGGAGAATTTGAGAATGATAAGTTTGAATCATTTTGTCAAGAGATAGGAATAGAACATAATTTCTCTGCCCCTAGAACTCCTCAACAAAATGGAATAGCGAACAGGAAGAATAGAACTTTAGTTGAAGCTGCTAGGGCAATGTTAGCTGAATACACTTTACCTAGATACTTTGGGGCAGAAGCAGTCAATACTGCCTGTTATGTTCTAAATAGGGTAAATGTTAGGTCCAAACTTAATAAGACACCCTATGAATTGCTTAAGGGTAGGACACCCAATCTTTCTCACTTACATGTGTTTGGTTGCAAATGTTTCATCTTAATCAATGGCAAGTCACCCTTAGGAAAGTTCGATCCTAAATCTGATGAAGGGGTTTTCCTAGGCTACTCATCTGTAGGTAAAGCCTATAAAATCTTTAATAAGAGAACCCTGGTAGTAGAAGAGTCTACCCATCTGGTATTTGATGAATCCAATAAGACCTCTGAATCTAATGATGAAGAAGAAGAAGTTGAGATTATATGGGGAGTAGAAACCATTGCCATAAAGACTAGAGCAGAACCTCAGGAACAATCACCTAGTGATTTGAAATTTTTCTTCTAATCATCCTAGAGAACTGATCTTAGGAGACCAATTATAAGGTGTGAAAACTAGGCATGGACTTAGGAAAGAAGTCAGTCATTCTGCATTCATTTTCATGGTTGAACCCACGAATATAGATCAAGCCTTAGGAGATGAATTCTGGATCCTAGCAATGCAAGAAGTGTTGAACCAATTCGTTAGGAATGATGTATGGGAATTAGTCAAAAGACCTAAAGAACAAAGTGTGGTTGGAACTAAATGGGTCTTTAAAAATAAGATGAATGACTCTGGAGTAGTAGTGAGAAACAAGGCTAGGTTAGTAGCAAAGGGGTATAACCAAATTGAAGGAATAGATTTTGAAGAAACCTTTACTCCGGTAGCTAGACTAGAAGCCATCAGGGTACTGTTAGCCTTTGCTTATTTTAGGGATTTTAAGTTGTATCAAATGGATGTCAAGAGTGCTTTCCTGAATGGGGTAATCAAGGAAGATATTTATGTGGAGCAACCCCGGGATTTGAAAACTCACAATTTCCAAACCACGTGTTCAAACTGAAAAAGGCACTATACGGGTTAAAACAAGCACCTAGGGCCTGGTATGAAAGACTTAGTACATTCCTACTAGATAGAGGCTTTGTTAATGGTAGTGTGGACACCACCTTATTCTTGAAGAATGTAGGAGTTGAGATACTCATTGTTTAGATTTATGTAGATGACATCTTATTCGGATCGACGGAGAAAAACTTACGTAATGAATTTTCAAAAATAATGAGTGATGAGTTTGAAATGAGTATGATGGGAGAACTTAATTACTTCCTTGGGTTTAGTGTAAAACAAATGGAAGGTGGAACGTTTCTTAGCCAATCTAAGTAGATAAATGATATTCTGAAAAAATATAAAATGGACAAGGCTAAGGCTATGAATACTCCCATGAGCTCTAACATTCATTTGGATAAAGATCCCAATGGGAAGTCTGTAGACCAAAAGAGGTATAAGGGAGTAATTTGATCACTTCTCTACTTGACTGCAAGTAGACCAGACATAATATTTAGTGTGTGTCTCTGTGCCCGCTTTCAAGCTGACCCGAAAAAATCTCACATGACTGTTGTCAAAAGAATTCTTAGATATCTACTAGGCACCCCAAACTTAGGAATTTGGTATCCTAGACACAGCACTACTTTTGAAATCTTAGGGTACTCAGATTCAGACTTTGCAGGATTTAGGGTAGATAGAAAAAGCACTTCTGGTACTTGTCAATTCATTGGACAATCATTAGTTTTATGGTCAAATAGAAAATAGAATTTGGTAGCCCTATCAAATGCCGAAGCAGAATATATAGCGGTAGGTAGCTGTGTTGCACAAGTTTTGTGGTTAAAACAACAACTTTTAGATCTAGGACTACATGTAGGAACCATCCCAATTATGTGTGACAACACTAATGCTATTTGTATATCCAAAAATCCAATTCAACATTCACGAACAAAATATATCGACATTAGACATCATTTCATAAGAGATCACATAGCCAAAGGAGATATTGAACTACACCACATTTCTACTGAAGATCAATTGGCTGACATTTTCATAAAACTATTAGCTTATGTCACCTTTAGCACCTTGAGAATAAAATTAGGTGTCATGGACATTCAAGCTTAAACAAAAAAAAAATTGTGTGTTTGTTATGTTGTTTTGTTTTCTTAAAAAATAAATAAATAAATAAATAAATAAAAGGGTTTCCTGATCCTCTTACATTGCTGATGACAAACCTTGAATTTCACTGCACATCATACTGTACAATCACATATCGTAGTGTATGATTATCTAAAAATCACTCAAATCTCAGCCGTCCACTCCCATTCACGGTCCAGATCTCTCCTGGCTTGCACATATCGTATTGTACGACTCACTACTCGTATGGTACGATGCACATTATTGGTCATCGTACTGCATGAACCACACATCGTACTGTACGATCCACGTGTCAAATAGATCGGGATGAATTTAAGCTCGGCCGGTATGAAATATATTGCCCTTCATACTGTACGAACACCTGTTCGTACTATACAAGTTATTTTGTCAAAAGTCATTCAGACGACTTCTCGGGACGAACGCCTCTCACTCATATTCGTCCAGTACGATTCTGATCGTACTGAACGATTTGACTCTCTTTTTCTGAACGGTCATCCAGACGACATAATTGCACCTATCGTACTGTACGATACTCAATCGTACTGTACGATAGTTCCAAAATTCTATAAAATGGAGGCCTTCTTTGGCTAACATCACTCACTCCTCTTCCAAATTCCTCACTTTCTCCATTCACTTCTTCAATAATGTCTGGTGCAAGCAAGCACGGCCGAATGATCGTCGGGAGCTCTTCCTCCTCTCGGCGATTCGACGATCGCTTTCTCTCCGCTGTAGATGAGAAAGTATACAATAAATTCAAAGAAGTCAAAATCACCCCATCTCGAATGTTGAATCAAGCCGCTCTGAATTTTGAGGTGATGAACCTTTTCGGCTCCACCACTCTCCAATTCCTGTTGACTCTAGCATTTTTCTTCCACTCCGAACTACTTTTTGAATTTCTTGCAAATCTAAAAGTCAACCTAGAGAACACCACCTTCACTTTCTATGTCTGCAAACAGCATGTCATTATCACCGTCAACGACATAGCTGCACACATTGGGCTATCCACTGACGGCCCTCATCTCCAATCTATGATCTCACATAATTATGATTGGACCTCAGTTAACATGACCCTTAGAAGTGTCCCATCCAATCAACACCTACCCCTTGTCCAAACCCTGAATCAAAATGTACGTGTTATCCAGCATGTCCTTCGCACGTCCATCATACCCAAAGCTGGAGACCGCATCCATATTACTCCACTGCTGTCTGTAGTCACTTATCTAATAATGTCATCGGGGGGCCGCTCACACTGATCGGGGGGCCGCTCACACCGATCCTGATTTTGATGAAGAAGAGGCTGCTGCTCCTGCCGACGCACCTCCACCACCATCAATACACCCGCCTGGTCCTGCTCATCCTGACTACCCTCATGATGACATCATTAAACACCTTGATAGATTGGAGACTAGGCTGGATTCCCACATTGCTCAATAACATCAAGAACATGAAAGTGATATGAAATGGTTTAGGGAGCGTTTCACCTTCATCGATCACCAGTTTGCATCCCTCCATCAGTACTACCAACTATTTCCATGACCTCCACTACCACCTCTGGATCCGGATCCAGAATTTTGAATATTTCAGTGGCTTATGTTATTTTTTTTCTAGTTTCTTGTCATTGTAGTTGTTTGTTTGTTATTCCCTTTTTGGTGCTGACAAAAGGGGGAGACATTTCTATGTTGTTCTATTTTTTACTATTAATGATATCAGTTGTTTATGTTTACTCTTCTATTCATATTATATGTTATTATCTTGTTATACTTTTTTCTATAGTTTATAACAACAACAACAACAACAACAACAACAACATCAAGCCTTTATCCCACTACGTGGGGTCGGCTACATGAATCCTTTTTCTCCATTGTGTCCTGTTAAAAGTCAAATTCTCATTTAAATCTAATAAAGAAAGATCATCTTTAATATTTTCTAACCAAGTCTTTTTAGGTCTACCTCTACCTTTCTTAACATAAGTCAAATCTAAGACCTCTACTTTCCTAACCGGGTCATCGGGAGGCCGCCGTTTTACGTGACCAAACCATCTAAGGCGACTCTCTCTAATCTTATCTTCCACTGGAGCTACTCCAACCTTTTCACGAATATGCTCATTTCGTATCCTATCTCTAAGGGTAAAGCCACTCATCCACCTGAGCATTTTCTGTAGTTTATAAAAATAAAAATAAAATTTTTTTTTTCTCTCCTCCTATTTAAGAAATAAGTTATCTTTCTGAGGGGGAGCTAAGGAAGACATAACAAATGTGGCCATCAGAAAATATTATCTGACACCATCAAAATGGGGGAGATTGTTGAAATCCAGGATCCCGAGCACTTAATTTTGATGGTGACAACTAATACTTACTGAATCCATATGGACTTCCTTAAGATTATAAATATTTATCCTTATACATGAGCACTAATATTTCAGGTCAAATGCACACTGCTCAAGGTTACTGGAGACTCAAACTGGGTAGAATAGGATGTTGAAAATTCTGTAATTTTTAATTTCTTTAGTTTTTATTTTTCTTGAGTCTGCCACAGAAGCATGTATGTGAAAGGAGCAACCATGCACACACACAGAGGGAGATTTATTTTCATGTTAAATTTTTTTAAAAAAATATCATACTGTATGATTTTAAATCGTACTATATGATTAATCAATAATACTCAGGCTAACGGCTATTTTTCAGATGATTATCTTTGTAATCTAATCGTACTGTATGATATTTATCGTACTATACGATGAGATTCAATTGAAAAACTCTAGCCTCCAGAATAAGTTTGGTAAGTTTATAATTTTGATTTGTTGAACTCTTCGTACTATACGATCCAGATCGTATAGTATGATTAATTGAATACTTACCAAAATTATCTCCTATAATTAGGAAATAAACATTGGTTTCTTATTTAAAGTCGATCATACTGTTCGATAATATATCATACCGTACGATAGACATAGATGATTTCATTCGTCCCTTCGATCGTACCAGATGAAACCAAAGTTTTTTTGTTCTATTCATCCTGGACGATATTCATATCATACAGGATGATAGCCTGAAATGAACTAATCATACTGTACGATTGGTGGAGTGCTCGATGACTAACAGAGATGAATTCTTTCATCCCAGGGATCGTCCCATAGATCATCCTGTATGAATAGTAGAAATCAACATGATCATCCTGTATGATATACATATTGTACAGTACGATTTGTATAAAATTTGAGAACTGTTCATCTGTGCTCGTACTAGACGAAGCTGTATTTGAACTGTTCATACTGTATGATGATATATCATACTGTACGAACAGAGACACAAAAGTTAGAATTTTTAGGGTTTTCTGAAGCCTGATATATAAAACAACTTAATTTTTTTTTTGAGAGTATTGTTGATCTATCTTCTTGCTGTGAGAGGCTTTGAGGGAGGAAGGGACTGTTGAAGGAGAAGTTTTTCTTTGGAGAGATCCAGGGCTTGCGAGAGGAAGGTGAAGGTGAGCTTGAGCGTGAGGGAGAAGTAGTGTGAGGGGATCACACGGTGGCTCCAAGCTAATTGCATGCTTTGCTCCTCTTGTGTCTTTGGGGAGTCTCGGGAAAGTTCTCGAGGGAAGAGTCGCTTCAAGATCAACATCGTCAAGGTACTCTGTCATCTCCAGGAGGGAGAAAAAGGAGAACGTCCGCTGCCGTCACCAGGAGGGTGACATAGCGTTTGGTATTCCGCCGCACCGAGGGAGGTGAAAGTGTGTATTGTAAAGGCTTCTCCGCCTTGCTGTGGGAGCAAAAGGAGAGTCAACTTTTACTAGTGCAAATCCTGGAGTAGAGGACTCCGGGGAGTGGACGTAGGTCAAGTGACCGAACCATTATAAAAATCTCTGGTATACTTTTTTCATTTTATCATACTTTATTTTTCATGCTTTTAATTAGTACCTTAAATGGCTTGGTGAAAAATCATATTTTAAATCTTGTATTGTGAAAGTTACAATTGTATCACCAATATCATCGTTGTGAGCATTTTACTTGCTTCTGCACTTTACTCGTTAAGTTATCCTTTAAAAAAATTACAAAAAGTAGAACTATTATTTATGGTTTATTTTTTAAAATACCAATTCACCCCCCCTCTTGGTGCATCTCGTACTTTCAACTTTCACCTTCCCTGGTGTGGCAGAATACAAAATGCTATGTCACCCTCCTGGCGATGGCAACGGACCTTCTCCTTTTTCTCTCTCCTAGAGATGGCAGAGTACCATGAGGACATTGACCTTGAAGCCTCTCTTCCTAGAGAACCTTCATAAGACTCACCAAAGCCACAGGAGGAATAAGCGTGTAGCTAGCTCGAAGAAACCATGTGATCCCCTCGCACTCCTTCTCCCTCACACTCAAGCTCACCTTCTCCTTCCTCTAATAAACCCTGGATCTCTTCAAAAGTTCCATCGTAAGAGTTCCTTCCTCTGTCAACCATGGCCTCAACAACTTTTAATTGCATAAGAAAAACTCCTTTTTAAATTAGGCTTCAGAAAACCCTAAAAATTCCAATATGATGATTATGTTTGTACAGTATGATACAATATCGTACAGTATGATTACTGCAAAATAGATCTGTCTAGTATGATTGCAGATGAATAGTTTACAAATTTTATGAACATCATATAATACAATTGAGAGATCATACTAGACAATCATTTTATTTTCAACTGTTCGTATGAGATAACCTCTAGGACGAATGAATTCAACTCTATTCATCATCCCACATTATGCCATTCATACAGTACGATTAGTTCATTCTTAGATCAACATCCGATATGATGTAAATATCATCTGAGTCGATCAGTACAAAAAATCCTGGTTTCATCTGGTACGATCCATGGGATGACCAAAATCTTCTCTATTCATCGTACAGTACGATTGACATCATACAGTATGATCAAGTATAATTAAGAAACCATGATTTAATTTCCTGATTACGGGGGATAATTTTGCAAGATTTTAAATGTTCGTACAGTACAATTGGGATCATAAAATACGATTAGTTTAAAAAATCAAATTTAAAATCTTACCTAAGCTGTCCTAGCGGCTAGGGTTTTCAGGTTGAACCAAATCGTACAATATGATCACAATCGTACAGTATGATTAGTTTACAAAACTAATCATTTGAAATTAGCCGTTAAGCCTGAGTTTAAATGATAGATCGTACAATATGATTAAAAATTGTACAGTATGATTTTAAAAAAAAATTTAACTCTCCCCCTATGTGTATGTGCTTGGTCACCCCTTCTACGTACATACTTTTGTAGCAGACTCAACAAATAAAAAATTAAAGAAAATAAAACTGCAAGTTCTTGCACATCCTAGTCTATCCAGTCTTGAGTCTCCAACAGTCTTGAGCGGTGTGTATTTTACCTAAAATATTAGTGCTCACAGATAAAAATAAACATTTATATTTTTGTGGATGAACTTATTAATTCAGTCAATATTATTTGTCATCATCAAAATCAACTGCTGGATCCCGGATTGTAATATATATGTGAGTATCTACCTGTACAATGGGAAAGGAAATATGGGATAGATTGTGCATTATATATAAGGGAACTAGTGAACTTAAATAATCTAGATTAAATATTTTACTACATGACTATAAACTATTTCACATGAAATCTAGCAAAACTGTATTTGAAATATACATTATATTCACTAAGATAGTGACATCCTTGCGTGCACTAGGTAGAGAACTTTCTAAATCTAAAAAAGTTAATAAGATTTTACATTTCCTACCTAGTTCTTATGATGCTAAAGTCACTGCTATCTCAGAATCAAAAGATTTAAATGTATACTCAATTGGCAACTTACTTGGGTCACTCATTACCTACGAGCAAGCAGTGAGTCAAAGGCTACTTGATGCAGGTGATAAGAAGAAGGAGAAAATTATGGCTCTGAAGGTAAAAGACTCAGACAGTGATAGTTCTGTAGTGGAGGAGGATGATGACATTGTATTATTGACATGTCATTTCAAAAGTTTCTTAAATAGGAAGTAAAAGCGTCATCAATAATGATGGAATAAAGGTACAAGCAATAAAATTTTAAAGCGTCATCTGACACAATATGCTTTGACTGCAGAAATTGAGGACATCTCTGAATAGATTGCCCCAACCTAAAGACTCACTCGATCAAGGAGAAGTGTGAAGAGATTGGGAAATTCAGGAAGGAGAAGAATAGGATACAAAAGGCATTTTAGGATGACTTTGCCTTAGAATCATTAAAACAAGAAGCAGAGGAGGAGGTAACAAACCTGTGTCTTATGACTAATAATATTCTTGATTAATGAGATCAAGATGATGTTTGTAAACTATCCTTTGATGAATTATTTATTATTTCAAAAAAATTAATGATTCGTATAGGAAGCTTAAGAAGATGTATGCTAGCCTGAACATTGATTTTTCTAATATGCAAAAAGAGCATACTAGTCTAATAATTGAGCATCCTACATTAGATAATGATCACATATCTTTACTTGATGAATATGGTGTATAAAATAAGAAGCATGTTTAGCTAACTAATACACATAAATCCTTGATGATAAAGCATCTTGACTTAGAAGAGTTATTTAAAGAATTAGAAACACTTTCAAGTGAATTAGATAGTGATGAGCACGCATTGAAATTAGAAGTAGCACATCTTAAAAGTATAAATGAATTCTTAAAAGTAAAAGTAAATGCACTTCAAAAAAATAAACCATCACCTACTTTGGCACAGTGGCATAACTTATCACCACAGCATCTATCATATAACCCTAGGAAGATGCACCATAACCCATATAGACTAGTGAATCATTTTCTTGATGCTAGGTGTCATTCTTATGGTGTGCTAGGTTACATAGCCTGCACTTGCACTATACACCATTGGACATACCTAGTATGGAGACAAAAATTACATGCATTATAGCATATCATACACACATCTCATTCATTAAAGCATAAGCTGCAACCCAAACTCACTTGGGTTCCCAAATTTAATATTTGAATAACTTTGTAGGAGTGCTCTCATAAAAGACCTAGTGGGAGCATATAGTACCTAGATAGTGGATGCTCAAGGCACATGAGTAGAGATTTGAAGCAGTTCATCATTTTGGGGGTGAGGTCAGGAGGCTAGGTCACACTAGGATACAACACTATTAGGAATGTCATTGGCTCAGGTATAATTAGCAACTCTAAGAACTTTATAATTGAAAATGTTTTATTAATAGATAGTTTAAAGCATAATTTACTTAGCATTAGTCAATTATGTGATAAGAGTTTTGATATTAAATTTTTATCAGTAAAATACATGATTAGCTTGAATAATAAATTAGTCTTAGAAGGGAAAAGAATAATATATATATATATATATATATATATATATATATATATATATATATATATATGCTCAATTTAAATTGCATTGAATATTCTAATTCCCTATGTTTAAAAATTATTATTGATTAATCCAGGCTATGGTATAAGATACTATGTCATTCAAGCATGAAGACACTTAGGAATATTACCTAGAAAAATCTTATTAGAGGCATACCCAAGTTAGATTTCACTAAGGATCACCTATGTTATGCTTGCCAACTAGGAAAATAAGTTAAGTATTCATTTTATTCAATCAAAGACATCAACACCTCTAGGCCTCTAGAAATTCATTATATGGACTTATTTGGACCCAGCAGTATAGCTAGCCTAGGAGGAAAATTATATGAATTTTTAATCATTAATGACTACTCTAGATTCACTGGGGTTAGATTCCTAACAAAAAAGGGTGAATTATTTGAGGAATTTAGAACTTTCTCCACCTGGATATAAAGAAAGGTATGATGTAAAATATTAACCATTCATAATGATCATGGTGGAGAGTTTGAGAATAATAAATTTTAATCCTTTTATTACGAGATAGGGATAGAGCATAACTTTTCTTCCCCTAGGATCCCTTAGCAAAATGGAATATTTGAAAGAAAGAATAGAACTTTAGAAGTTGTTAGAGCCATGTTAGCTGAATATTCTCTCCGTAAATACTTTTGGGTAGAAATAATAAATATTGCTTGTTATGTTTTAAATAGGGTGAATGTTAGATCCAAGTTAAGTAAGACACTCTATGAGCTCCTTAAGGGTAGGACATCTAACCTTTCTCACTTATATGTCTTTGGCTGTAGTGTTTAATCCTTATCAATGGAAAGTCACCTTTAAGAAATTTTGATCCTAAATTTGATGGAGTCTTCTTAGGTTATTCATCTATAGGTAAGGCCAATAGAATTTTCAATAAGAGGACCTTAGCAGTAGAAGAATCTACCTATGTTGTGTTTGATGAATCTGATAGAACCTATGAATCTTGACCAGAAGAAGAAGAAATAGAGGTCATCCAAGGGGTAGAAGCCATTGACTTAGGGGATAGAGTAGAACCTCAGGAGCCCTTGCCTAAAGAATGGAGATACTCATCTAGTCATCCTAAAGAACTTATCCTAGGAGACCCATCTGAAGGTGTTAGAACTAGGCATATACTTAGGAAGGAGGTTAGTCATTCTGCATTTATTTCTATGATAGAACCCACAAATATAGATCAAGCCCTAGCTGATTAATTCTAGATCCTAGTAATGTAAGATGAGGTAAATCAATTTGTTAGAAATAATGTATGGGAATTGGTCAAGAGACCTAAGGACCAGAGTGTTGTTGGAACAAAATGGGTTTTCAAGAATAAAATAAATGACTCTAGAATAGTCATGAATAATTAGGCCATATTAGTAGCTAGACTAGAAGCCATTAGGGTGCTACTAACCTTTTTCTCCTTTAGAGGATTTAAATTGTATCAAATAGATATTAAGAGTGCTTTTTAAAATGGGGTAATTAACGGAGACGTGTATGTTGAGCAACCCAAAGGTTTCAAAAATTCTCAATTTTCTAATCATTTATTCAAGTTAAAAAAAGGCAAAGGTATTGTATTGATTAAAATAAGCACCAAGAGTCTGGTATGAAAGGCTAAGAACATTCCTCCTAGAAAGAGCCTTTGTTAGGGTAGTGTAAGCACCACCCTATTCCTTAAGAAAGTAGGAGAAGATCTTCTCATTGTTCAAATTTATGTCGATGATATATTGTTTGGATCCATGAATAAAAATCTTTATGATTAATTTTTAAAGATAATGAGTGAATAGTTTGAGATAAGCATGATGGGAGAGCTCAACTATTTCCTTAGATTTATTGGGAAGCAAAGGGATTATAGAATCTTCACAAATCAAAATATATCAAAGATATTCTTAAGAAATATGAGATGGATAATGCTAAGGCAATGAATACTGCCATGAGCTCTACTATTTAGTTATATAAAGATCCAAATGGAAAATCAGTTGATCATAAAAAATATGGTGGGATAATTGGATCACTTCTTTATTTAACTACAAGTAGACTTAATATAATATTTAGTGTATGTCTCTATGCTAGATTATAGGCTAATCCAAAAGAATCTTACATTACTGCTATTAAAAGAATCCTTGGATACCTATTAGGCACCCAAAACCTAGCTATCTGGTACCCAAGAAATAGCTCATCCCTTGAGATCATAGGATATTCAGACTCTAACTTTACAGGATGTAGAGTAGATAAGAAAAGCACATGAGGAACCTATTAGTTTATAAAATAATCATTAGATTTTTGGTCTAGTAGAAAATAAATTTTAGTAGTCATATCCACTGTTGAGGCAGAATACATTGCTGTAAGAAACTGTGTTGCTCAAGTCCTATGGCTGAAGCAATAAATCCTAGACCTTGGACTACCTATAGGCACCATTCCTATCATGTGTGATAACACTAATGCCATTTGCATATCCAAAAATCTAATTCAATACTCTCGCACAAAGCATATAGACATTAGGCATCATTTTATAAGAGATCATGTAGCCAATGGAGATATAAACCTGCACCATATAGCTACAGGAGAACAATTGGTAGACTTTTTTATCAAACCCCTAGCTTATGACACCTTTAGCTTCTTGAGGACTAGACTAGGTGTTATAGACATTCATTCTTGATTCAGGATGAATCAAAATTTATATATCATTTTAAATCAACCATTTTTTATTTGTGTTGAGTTTGTGTCAATTTTTATTTTGTGTGTTTGTTTGTGTATGTTGCTTTATTTTTCTTTTTTCTTTTTGTTGTTGTTTAGTAGATGTACCCTAATCATCACACACTCTTCACTGGCTAAAAAAAACTAAAATTAAAAATCAAAATTTACTCACATCGTACTATATGATTCACTTCATACTGTACGATCTACAAATCCCTACACAAAACTCTATTCTAAGTTAAATTAACAATTTAGATAAGTTCAATCATTGACAATCATACTGTATGACCACTCCTTTATACTATATGATACACGTGTCAAAGGCTGTTTGACGAATTCAAGTCGGCTGGTATGATAATAATTCCACTTCATAATGCACAAATACTTGTTCATACTATATGATCCATTTAGTCAAAAAGCGTACTGATGACTCCTCGAGATGAACAAAACCTCTTAAGATCATCCAGTATAATACTAATTGTACTGTACGATTTGACCACCTTTTTTGATAGGTCATCCAGATGATTTAACTTCTTATGATCATATTGTACAATCTTAAATTGTATTGTTCGATTACCAAAAAAATTTATAAATTTAAGGGATTTCCTTAGTTCAATTTACTCAACCTTAAACTCCTTTCTTCTATCAAACCCTACCCTCATATCATTCATTCTTAAATGGCCAGAGGTAGCAAATGAGGTGGCATGACCAAAGGAGGCTCTTCCTCTCATCGCCCAATCGACGATCGATTTCAATCCGCCAAAGATGAAGCTACCTATTATAGATACAAAGAAGCTCGCATCACCCCTTCTATAATGTTAAATCAACACGCAGTGAACTTCGAGGTAATGAAACTTTTTGACTCCATTACTCTTCATTTCCTTCTCACTCTCGTGTGCCCCTTCAACTCCAAACTCTTATACCTAGGATCGGTGCCACTATACCCATTATGACTTTCAATGTGTGTCACCATCATGTAGAAATCACTAAAGAGGATTTAGTGGAATATATCCATCATTCCATAGAAGGACCTCGACTAGAATCCATAACCTCTAGGTCTGATTTTGATTTAAGTGTAGTATATCTTACAATCAAAATGTCACCCTGAATTAACACTAACCTTTAGTCCACTCTTTAAACTAAAATTCATGTGTTATCCAGCATATTCTTCGAACCTCAATCATACCTAAAGCTGGAGATCGTGTCAATATAACTACACTCCTTTCCTTGGTCACCTACTTCATCATGTATGATACCTAATTTGATGATGCTCAAATGATTGTCAATTATATCCCAAACCTGGCCCCCATTCCACTCCCCTCAACTAGGAGAAAAAAAAATATTGCCCTTGGTCACGTCATTGCAAATATTCTTGTAATGAAATATAAACTTACCTACCATGCACCTCCTGATAATGCTCCTATTTTCTTCACTGATGCATCCTTCCATATTCTTTTCAACTTTTTGTTTGGGTAGGAGCATGAGGAACCTGATTTTGATGAAGAAGGGGGAGCTGGTCCTATAGCTGCAACTGCACCAGGATTAGTACAAGCACTAATGCCACCACCTACACCAGCCTACACCTCTTATCCTTACGAAAAGATAATACAGAGATTTAATCGACTAGAATCTAACTTAGAATCACATATTCAACAATAACAATAACAGTACAAGGTAGATATGGGGTGGTTTGGGGAACAATTCTCCTTAATCCAAAAATAAATCTCCTCGTTCCACAAATATTTCCAACAACCACCACCACCACATGATCAGGGGCCTTCCTACTTTTATTTTTTTGTTGTGATGTATTTAATGTTTTATAGTTTCTTTCATATCTTCTATGTTCCTCCTTTTTGGTGATGTCAAAAGGGGGAGTAAGTGGTTGGTTGTCTTGGTTGTCTATATATTTGCACTTATTAATTTTTTTTTTCTACTTACAATTTTGTTTGTGTTTTTTTTATTTCTTATGTTTTATCTTATTATTTAAAATAAAAAAATAATAAATTATAAAAAAAATAAAATAATAATAGTAATAATTTCAAATCTATCACATAGTGAGGGGAGATTAGGAGAAAAGAATATTATTTGCTCTTCAACCAAAATTATTTGCCATCATCAAAAAGGATATGATTGTTACAATCCAGGATCCTTAGCTTGTGATTTTGGTGATAATAAACATTACTGATTGAGTTTTAATACTCCTAGAATAAATATATTAGATATTATGTTTGTTTGTGCATACTAACTTTTCAGGTACATCATACACCACTCAAGATTACTGAAGACTCAAGTTTGGGTAGAATAGGATGTCAATCAAAAGAGTCTGCAATTTTAATTTTTTTTTCTATTTCTTGAGTCCAACCATGTAAGGGTTTATGAAAAATTGGTGACCACGCACACACATAGAGTAGGAAAGAGGAAAATTTGAGAAGTAAATTTTTATAACTAATCATACCGTATGATTATCATTATACTATACAATCAGTTATACGAAGAAGAATGCTAACAGCTAATTGAATCATTAATATTAATGAACTAATTATACTGTACGAACATAGATTATACTATATAATTTTTCTTGATTTGAGAAACCCTAGCTGCCAGATAACTTAAGAATTTTGAAAAATAAATTTTGAACTAATTATATTGTATGATTACAATCATACTATACGATATTTAAAATTATACTTAAATTATCCCCTGTAATTAGTAAATCAAATCATGGTTAATTAAATATGACTAATCGTACTATATGATCTTGATCATACCATACGATTGATAGAGATGAAATCTGCTCGTCCTAGAGATCATACCAGATGAGACCTTAATTTTTAAACTAGTTGCATAGTATGATATATGTATGGTATTGTATAAACTATTGGTATTACATAAATTGTACAGTATGATGTGAATCAAATTGAACGATTGACCAAGATGATTGTTAACCATCCCCGTGATCTTCCTGTACGAATAGAGCAAAATTAAACTAATTGTACTATATGAATTTACGATCATACTATTTGATATATTTGTAAAATTAAATAGTTCATCTGAATGACTATTAACATCACACTGGATGGGTCATATTTTTGAACTGATCATACTATACGAACGTAGATCATACTGTATGAACAGAGACAGCCATGTTGAAAAAATCCTAATACTTAAGCAACCTTTTGAATTCTTTTTCTTAAGGACTTTTATTGTTGAAGGAACTCTGAAGGAGATTTTTTTCTTGGGAGATTTGGGATTAGAGAAAAACAAAATTGTGAGGTTGTGTGTGAGGGGGAAATAGTGTGAGGGGTTTCATACGATTACTTCAGGCAGGCTTGGACCTAGCTTCCTCTTGAGACCTTAGAGAGTTCTTGAAGATTCTCTGAGGAGAGAAGCTTTAAATTCAAGAGTCTAGGGTTCTTTGCCTTCACCAAGAGGGCGAAAAAGGATTGTGGTCATCCACCATCAGTAGGAGGCTGAAGAAGGTTTCATGTTCTTTGCCTTCTCTAGGTAGGAGAAAAAGGATTCAAGGTCCACTGTCATCACCAGAAGGGTGACATAGCTTCCGATTCTCCATTGTACTAGGTTTAGTGGAAGTGATTCTTATAATGGCTTCTCCTCCTTGCTGTGTGGGCAAAAGGAAAGTCAATATTATGTTAGTGTAAAACTAGAAGTGGAGGAATCCGGGGAGTGGACGTAGGTCATGGTTGACTGAACTACTATAAAATCTATGGTGTGCTCTTTCTTATTTATGTTTTACTTTTTTGCATTTTTATTTTTACCATTTAAATTTATTGTATGAATCTTTTTATTTATTATCAACTATAATTAGGTTAATTTGTAGTTTGGAAAAAAAAATTCATATCTTGATTGATATATTTGTGCCTTAAAACAAAAAGTATTTTAAGCTCTGAATTAATTCTACATGTGCTAAGTTGCTTATTTAGAAATCTTTTCAAAATTGTTCTCTAGCAAAAAAAAAATTAATATTGCAGTATTTTCTTTAAAAGTACTAATTCACCGCCCTCTTGGTGCACCTCGAGATAGTTCATTGAGGTCTCACAACCTCCCCAAACTTTCAATATTCATTATAGATATTAAAATGCATACATGTATGCATGATTGGGTAGAAGGGTTGGTTATACAATACCCAGTACTATATTATCCTAGAACTTGTATACATGTTCCTACAAAGTTTGAAACATATACACTAACAGAAACCTAAGAAAACTTCCACCCACTAATAGGAACAACCATCCATATGAATGCAATACATGAAGCAATGTAATAAATGAAAGAATGAATATACAAAAAAGTAATTAATTTATTCATTAATTTGATAATTTATAACGGACTATAATTCTATAGAAAATAAAGGTGGCCAGGCTCCACCATAATAAACCTAGATTTCTAATCCTACCATATATATAAATTCAAATATACTTGCTTATGGTCTTCAAGCTTCAAGTCTTCTAGGGAATTCCAAAAGATAATATCCTCCAAAGGAAAGGATATCATCTTTTGAAGCCCCATTTCTATATGTATAAGAAAGTATATTTAAATCATTTTCAACTTAAGATGTTATACAACTCGATCTATTTATATTTTACTTTTATAATGACTCATACATTTATACATAATTCCTAAGTACGTTCCACTTTAACTCTTGTTGGAATTTAAAGCAATATAAATGTATATAAAACCATATAAAAGGTAATGCAGTTGTGTAATAACTTGATACTTCTAATGCGGTCCTTAAAGAGCCTACGTACACCAACATGAATTTAAATTGTATGACATCCAGAGTTTTGAAAATGAATAAGCATACACAAGGTACTCTCAAAGTAAAGCACTTAGTAAAAAAAAAACAAACCATTCGCCTAGCCTAGGCTAGAGTTGGTTGTCCTAGTAAACCATCTAAGTGTGTGCAGAAAGCTTTTGTGGCATGGATGGTTCTTAGGTTTTATTAGTTATAATTATCTATAAATTAATTTATCTATTCAAGTTCTATATAAGGTGGCTTGAATTTTACTTTTAAAGATTTAGAGGTTTTAAATTTCGTTTTAAAGATGTTTGTATTGTTGAAGTTATTTAACTTTTAGTTTTAACGAACATAGTGTTCAACAACTTCTAAATGCCAGAAGCTATTGATCAGCAAGTCCTAGGATTATATCTGAGATGCTACCAGTCCTCAATGATTGAGGTATATTGATAGTATAGAGCCATTCATTTTAATTAAATGTTTTGATCCTTATAGCATCTCAATCAAATCCACCTTTTCCCTCCTTAAAGGAATCAAGCATAAGGGTATAAAAAACTATAACATCTACATGTTTTATTAATAATTTTCTTATTTTCATTAATTTATTATTTACTAATTTATTTATATTTATATTTATATTTTAATTTTTACATTCTATCAAATTTATTCATGATATTATCACGATGAGCACGAGGACCTAGGGCCTCCTAAGGACACGTAGCCCTGAAGCTCGAGGTAGTCTAGCCTAATAAATTTATTGACAAAAATGGTGGTTGTTTATTTAATATTATTTATTGAATTAATTTCATTGAATTGATGATTTACTGAAGTTTTACTGATTTAATGATTTATTGATTTTCCATATTTTAATGAATATTTTAATGCATTAAACATGGGGTCCATTTCTAAATAATTTTAATTACATTAGTTTCCAAAATTTTTATATATTTTATAAATACTAGACCAAGGGATGATTCAAATGCCTTTGAGTTTTCTCAAATTGGATATTTTTGTTATCTTTTATGAATTTAATAAGTTTGGTGTATTTTATGAAAAACGTTTGACCATAATATTTACTTTTTTATTTACAGGGAATTTTAGAGTTATTATAATTTTTATAAATACTAAACCTTCCTTTGAGTCTAATGCTTGTGAGTTTGCTCAATTTGAAGTTTTCTAAAATTAGTTATGAATTACTGAATTTTGATTATTTAATTGATTTATTTAATTATTTAATTAGGGGAGTTTTCTTATTTTTATACCAAATTAACTCCAAACCTCTTGAAATTCTCCACAATGTTAGAAATAACCTTTGAATATTATTTCAAGTGTTTAAAATTATTTTAGTAATTTTATATATTTAAAAATAATTAATTGGTGAATTCGTTTATTTTTACAATTAATTTTAATTTTTGAGGAATCTCATGGGGATTTTACTTTTCCTCTATTATGCTTTCAATTTTGAGTATTTTGATATATTATTTATAATTTTTGGATTTAAAATAAATTTGTTTTAAATTTTTAAAGTCCTAGGTCCATTATATGCATGAGTTTTAGGTTTGCTAAATGACTGACCAAATGACCTCCAAATGCAACGAAATTTGAAACATAGGGTATATGAATACATATTCTTCATAATTGCTAAATTTGGAATCATCAAAGTCTCCCTAGATTGAGAAATCAATTAACCAAGTTAAATGTATCTATAGCTTTGATAATTTATTTTAAAATCCAAAAATGTTGGAATTGGGTGAAATCAGTGGCTAACTAACCCTTACATAAATATAAACACACTATAGAAAGATGAATAACTAATTCTAAATGCACAAAGAGTTATGTATTTTTGAAGTTATGAGTTGAAAATAGATCGATACAATTGAAAATTCAATTCATAGAAAATTAAGTCATACCAAGACCCATGAAAGTTAGGGTAGATCAAGGATACCTCCTAATATCTATCATCCAAATTTGAGATCAATTTGACCATCGGTCTTGATAAATTCAAGAAAAATGTAAAACTAATCATCTCTTTTTTACTCAAGAATCCTTGGAGAAAAAGTATTAAAATTATTTTTAAAATAAACTAGAGCTCCGGAGCTTTTCGCCAAGCCCATGAACACCTAATTTGGATTTTAAATGAATCTTTTATGAATTTTTGAAGTTATAAGCATTTAATTTATTTTTTTAATTAGTTTTAAAACTTTAAACCATTGGTGCGCAATCATTGCCAATGATTATGGCCATGATGATGTCACTATAAGTTAGGATGCATGTTAGATGTTAGGAGATGACTTAACCATGTCAGGCATGGATTTGCATCGCCTGATCGGTGTTGTTCTGATCAACCGTTCCAATCACACCGCATCATCCAAGCCTCTCTACCATTTTATGCACATTTGAATCCTAATGGTCTCCTGCTTGATCTATTTCATCTGGGTCATCTGATAGGCCGATCGGGCACCTCAGACTAGACTGGTTTATTTAGTTTGAATTTTAACTAAACTTTAAATGCTACTTTTGATCCCACCGTCCAAATTTTACCAAATTTTAAATAGAAGACCATGACATAGTAGAATTTCAATCCATGGAGTTTGGAGGCTCCATGTATTAAGATCTTGAAAAAATTCAACTTTAATTTAAAACTTCAAGTAGAGATTTCTAACAAACCTATGGGTAGATTTTTAAGATCTTAGACTCTATGGAAATTTTGGAAGGCCCTCTTCAACTTCCTTGAAGACCACTTGAGCTGGATTGCATTGGATCTGAATATATCTTTAGATTATCCCTTTTCACTAGTTTGAAATTTTTGTGAACTTGAGGGGGGGTGAGAAAGACATAGAGGAGGCAAGGGAGGATGTTAGGGAGCTATGAAAATTAGTTTGATCAACCCTTGATTCTTTGAAAGATGGTCTATTTATAGATATTTAAAAATGAACCTACCCATTAGGTTGGCCACATGTATGCCATGTCATTGATCCAATAAACCTTGGGACTAATTAATAGGAGCTAATGAATCATTCTATAAAGTTTTAGCTCATTGGTCCAAGTGGCAAGGATGTTATGCTTGAATATATCATAGAAGAGAAAAAATAAGATGGAGGGTTTAGATCTTCCCACCTAGGCTAAGGCCAATAGCCATTTTAGCTAGGGTCTGAACAATATGATCTAAGGGAATGTTCTGGAGAGTTTTCTTCCACATGGTTTGTTGTTGAGGGAGTTAGGATTGAATAAATCATTTGAGAGAGGTAGCTTTGGAGATTCTTGCCACATCAGTAACCCATGTGGCATGAGATGTTTTGGGCATGTGCAATGAAGCTTCTAGAGTCCACCCTGTGCTGGGTCAAGCAAATTTGGTAGGGTAGGATTGGGTTGGGTTGGAGCTCCATTTAATGGGTTTTAGGAGGCTAGGTTCAACCAACACTTTTAACCTAGATAAAACTATGGGTTCAAACTCTTGGGGTGTGTGCATGGGGTTAATACACAAGCTACAAAAATTTCAAAATTTATTTTTATAAGGGTAGTGATTTAGAGAAAGAAAATTCTATTTTTAGAACTTGGTTCAACCCTATTGATCAAACCATGTGGACCTAAGGCTTGAAAATTTTTTAGGAGACTCATATTGACCTCATGAATAGTCTTCATGAGTTTGATTCAATGATTTTGGTCAACTAAGGTTGACATTGTTAACCAAGTTTGACCAGAGGTCAATGATGGCTTCAACTCATTCAAAAGTGTATTTTGGACGTGTTGGAGGTGGCCCCTAGGTTTGGTGGGGTCATGTAGTTTAGAATGCATGTTTAAGGGTTAAAAGTTCCCTTTGGTCAACCAGGGTTTACCATGTGTTGGAACTTATTTAAATGCATTTTAAATGAGATTTTGAGTTTGTTGGAGGTGTTCCTAGGATTTGGTGGGCTCATCATGCATGTAATGTAGTTTAAAGGGTAAAAGGGCAATTTGGTCAAACTATATTGACTTGGTCAATCAAGGTTGATTAGGGCTTGGGGTTTGGTTTAGTAGATGTCAAATGGAGTTTTAGGATTTGCACTGAATTTAATTAATGAGTTTGATTTAAATTTGATTTAGTTAATGATTTAGAAGGATTTAGAATTTTTAAATATTTAGATTATTGACAATCATCAATAATTGTCAGTGATTGAATAGGTGATCAGCTGATTATTACTAGGCACAATTTACTGATGGATTTAATACTTAATTTAGATTTAGGGTTTGAATTAATTAATTTAGATTAATGATTCAAGAATTTTTAGCTTTGCAATGATTAGATCACTGACAATCATTTGGAGATTGTTAGGTGATAGATCAGATAATCAAATGACAGTCACGGGAGATTGTTAAGTGATGATTTCATGTAGCAATGGTCGAGGCACTATACTAATGCATAGTGCTGAGTTTGATATAAGATTTATGGCATGGTTTAATGACTGATGCCTGGGTATTGGTGTTTGATATAAGGAAATTGATCTATTTAAAAATGAGGTCAAGAAATGAATTTCTAATAGTTTTAATGAACTTAAAAAGTAAATCACATATATTTGCATTGACTGAAGAGATCAACAAAATCCAGAAGATTTCCTAATATTGAGACTTGACTGGTTGAATTTATACTTGATTAGGATAGCATCTCCTAGATCAGGAAGATTGAAATCTGAATGAGATATAAGCTCTTAAATATATGGGATTTATACATGACTAGGATAGCAACTCCTAAAAAAGTGAGATTGAAATCTAAATGAGACAGCAGCTCTCAAATAGATGATATTTATACTTGACTAGTATAGTGTCTCATAGACAAGTGAGATTAAACTCTGAATGAGATAATGGCTCTTAAATAGACGATATCTATACATAACTAGGATGGCATCTCCTAGATAAGTGGATAAAGAAATCTTAATGAGATAGTAGCTCTTAAATAGATAGATTTAAATTTAACTAAGATAACGTCTCCTAGACAAGAAGATATAAAATTTGAATAAGATAGTAGCTCTAAAATATATGATATTTATACTTGACTAGGATAGCATCTCTTAGACAAGAAAGATTAAAATCTATATGAGATAGCAGCTCTCAAGCATATGAGATTTATACCTGACTATGATAGCATCTCCTAAATAAGTGGATATAAAGATTTGGATGAGATATCTGCTCTTAAATAGATGTGCTGGATACTTGACTACGATAACATCTCTTAGACAAGTGGATTTATAATCTGAATGGGATAGTGTCTCCCATACATATGAGATTTAAACTTGACTAAGATAGCATCTCCTAGATAAGTGGATATAGAGATCTAGATGACATAATATCTCTCAAATAGATGAGATTTATACTTGACAATGATAGCATCTCCTGATAAGTGAATATAGAAATTAGGATGATATTGTAGCTCTCAAATACATGAGTTGGATACTTCACTAGGATAGCATCTCCTAAACAAGTAGATATAGAAATCTGGATGAGATAGAGACTCTTAAGTAGATGAAATTTATGGTACAATTAAATTTATAAAATACCACAAAGAATTTTATAGTTTAAAGATTCTTGGGAAATCTAAAACTTATAAACATTGGTATGAACTTCAAATTCAGCTGTACCCTCTGGACCCAATTTATTTTCTAAATTTCTATACATTCAAGCCATATACAAAAGCAATGGCAAAAAATTTTTATTTGTTATAAAAGTTCTCTATTAACATTATCCATCATAATAACATTTGAGGTATCTCCCATTTATAGGTAACATTAGATGATCTCCTTCATAATCAAGCAACTGATAAGATCATCCTTGATATTCCTTTTCTATCACAAACAGAATTCCGAAGTTGGCTTAAATTTATCGCTTATCTTTTGATGGGCTAAAATGGGTCATCATAGAACCAAAAACCAAGTCTCCTTCTTGGATGGTTCTTGGATGAACAAGCTTGTCATGTGCTTGAATCATCTTGACTTTATCTAACTCAAGGTTCTATTCATCCTATAGACGCATCTCTTCTAAAACTTTGAGCTCTTCTAATATGAGTTTTTCATTCTTCTCTTCAGTTATCTTATAGTTAACTGCTAAATGTAGTGAAGGTAGATGTACTTCGAATGGGAGAACAATCACTGCTCCACATACCAAAGCAAATGGCACTGATTGAGTAGGAGATCTATATGTGGTTCTATATGCCCATAAAAACTCTCCTAAATTTTCATGCCATTGGCATTTATTATCATCTAATATTTTCTTTAGAATTTGAACTAGTATTTTATTGAAGGCCTCAGCTAATCCATTTTTCTAGGGGCCATAGATTATAAAGTACCCCCAATCAATGATGTGACATTTAGTAAAGTTATTTATCCTAGTACTTCTGAATGAAGGACTATTATCATATATTATTCAATGAGGAATACTAAATCTGTATATGGCATGGTCTTTGATGAAATTTAGAATGTGATGAGCTTTAAATTCTCTTAAAAGAACTGCCTCTGCCCATTTTGAGAAGCAACCTATAGCTGCTAATATGATCCTATGACTTCTAGAAGATGGCAAATCAATTAGACTGACAATATTTATACCCCAGCATTCAAAAGGCTATAAAGTAACTATTGGGTGGAATATATTTAGTGGTTGATGTAGAACCACTATGTACTTAGCATTGATGACAAAAATGTTCAATTTTCATGCAGTCGTTAATCATGGATAACAAATAATAACCCATTCTTTTAATTTTCATTTTCATCTTTGAACCTGATTGATGTGCACCACATAATTTGGCATGTACTTCTTTGATAACTTTAATGCTTCTTATTTTCTCAAATACCTTAACCACATTTGATCAAATGATTTTTTGTACAAGGTTTCATTAATTAACATATACGACAAAGTTGTTCTCTTGATTTTATCAGCAGTTGATTTATCACGAGGTAGCTTATTTTCTTGCAAGTATTCAATGAATGGCTTTCTCTAATCCACCACTTCATCAACTATCGTTAAAATAATTTTCACCTCAGTTGAGAATTTCTAATTTTTATATTCAAAGTCTAACGATGATAAGGCCTGACGACCTTGTACTTCTATAGGAATTGCATCCCCTTTAGGGAAAACTAGAGCAGTGGCTAATTTTGATAAATCATCTACTATAGAATTTATCAATGATGAATCTTGTATAGTGTTACATTCAGGATTTCTTTAAGGAGATGTATCGTATAATGATGGTAAGCAACCAAATTTTCTTTTATCACTTCATAAGTACCAGCTATCTAATTAATCACTAGCTATGAATCTTTAAATATTTTGATCTTTGAATTCCATTTAGGATCATCAATTCTAACCTAATAATCATTGCCTTGTACTTAGCTTCATTGTTCATACAGGATTCTAAAAAATGGTATGTGTAATAAATTACACCATTTTATGGGGCAACGAATACTATATGAATTCCAACTTTTCAAAGAAAATATGATCAAGTGTTTCTTGTTGATTAGAAGCACCACATCAAAATAAAATTTGCAGATGAATTTTTCATTTGATTCTAGCTTCATGATTTATTCATCTTGTAGTTCATCATTGATCAGGCAGTCGTCTTATATTTGGTGAGCTACTAAGAAATCTGAAATAGCTTGACATTTAATAACACATAAGGGGATGAATATTATTTTAAACTCTGATAGAATCATTGACCATTAGGATAATCTCCTTGATAATGTTAGATGAGTCATCAAATATTATAGAGGATTTATTTTGGATATATGATTTACTTGATGAGAAATCATATTGTTCCTCAACTTCTAAGTGGCAAAGATTAAAGCGAGATAATGTTCTTCTATAGAAGGATAATTTATTTCAGTTATAAGTAAATGTCTACACAGATAGTAAAGTATATTCTATTTTCCTTCCTCATTAATTTGAGCTAATAAAGATCCAAGAGATTCACTTAAAGATATTGTATATAAGATCTACGGCTTCTCAAGAATAGGACCAGCTAGAATTGGAGGATGTGTTAGATGCTACTTTATACTGTCAAAAGCTTTTTGGCAATTTCCATTCCACTAAAAAGAACATCTATCTTGCATAGAGATATAAATAGTTGACATATGCTTGATATATTTGATATGAATATTCTAAGGTTTGTTAATCAACCTTGAAAAGATCTTAATTATGTGAGACTTTTCGGTGGCAACATTTCTATTATTTTCATAATTTTACTTGCATCTATCTCAATTCCATGATATCTAAAAATAAAACCTAAAAACTTCCTTAAGTTGACACCAAAAGTGTTAAACCCATGAGCCCCATTGCGTAAATATGATATTTTGATGATAACAAACAAATTATTGGAGGATACTAATCCTTAATATGTAAGTGTGTCAGGAAATCAGAAAGGACAATCCAGTAATCAGAGTAATGGAAGTCAAATTAGTTTGGAAATGATGCTGGGTGATTTTTCCTTAATATGGCATAAAAATTCAAATTTACATGAGCATAAATGAATCATAAAGCTAAAATGTATTATTTTCGTAAGTTCATAGCTTTTCTGAATCATTCATCATAACTATCTCATGCATGATCATAACTTTGGTCATTTTTGGAAAGTTTACTATCTTGTGTTTTAAAACTTCACAACTTCTATTCATTTTATTTTGTTTATTTAATCCATCCAATAATGTTTTAAAACATATTTAATCATCTCCATACCATCAATCTAGCTTGTATATCAAACGACAATCCAATTATCCAAATTATTCATTTTCTCTTTCCTTTTACTTTTCATGTAATTTCTACCTTATCATAACACACTTTTTCATGCATGAATATCATTAGGCCAAGATTTTCTTCATTAATTACCCTAAAACTAATCAAAATATTTGTATTGATTTAATGGTAGACTTGTGAAAGATGTTGGAGCACTTCTTGCAAGAAGAAAAAATTTAATCCTAGATTATTAAATGAAAAATTAATTATTTTTATAAATTTAACTAGTGTCGAATGTTTTCTTTTAATTATGGTAAAATTAATTTAGAAAATTCTAGATTTATTAAGAATTCTTTAATGGCTTAATCACTCATTAAAAATTCTTGAATTTTTAGTTTTATTTTCAAAACTAGACTCCCTCCAAAATAACTTTCCTAAAATAAAATATCTATTTTTGTTAAGTTTTGACCTCTCCTCCTTGATGAAATTTTTTAATATATATATTTTTTAATTTAATGCTGGAATGTATTCCTAATTAAACCTACTAATTGACCACGAAATATCTTCATATAATTAGTTTGATCCATGATGAAATCTTTCCAAACTTTGGTTAAAAATACATGGAAATTGCTTAGCCTAATTTGCCATGTACTCTAATTTGTTCAATCCTCATGATCTTGTTTCATTGGATAATTCATTGAAACCTTGTATTGATGATGTGTCAATCAAATCAAATGGTTAAGCTTTAATCATTCCTTGGATGAAATCCACTTGCTTGAATCCGAACCAAATGCCTTGCCAAATCAGCTCCCTTGGACAAAATGCACATGATTTCTTTCCTATTATCCATAGCTTTGTGTAGAATGATCTAATGCATTATAAAATTCATTAGTAAGTTAAAATTATTACCTAAATAACCTCCCTACAATTCCCTCTTGAATTGGACGAAATTCTCTCAACAAATAGTGAGGTTGTCTATGTGTATTTGCTCGCTCTTGACAACATTAAAACTCTACCAAAATTTCATCTCGCTTGCTAAAACTTCTCCACCAAAGTTTCTTGGCTGAGATTTTCATTTTTCATTTGCTGATAATCAAGCCAAAGAGCCTCCCATCAATCATCTTCATCTTTTGCTCAAAGGAGATAATCTTTGGTGAATTGTTTTATTTTTTTAATATAGTTTGAAATTTTTTTAAAATAAAAATTTTCATTGTTTCATTTTTATGATTGATTTCATAAATAAAAACTTCTCATATACATATCATTTTAAATGAAGTTTGTGATTTTGCTTAATTAAAATAAAATCATTTGAGAGCTATTCAATTTGTATTATTAGTTACTTTAGTGGGATGAGAGCTAAAATATTTTAAAATAGAGAGCTAGAAGTTGGTTGTATTTTTTTTCTTTGTTTATGATCTTGTAATTATTTGTTTGGGGTTGTACTTTCCTAATGTAGGAAAGTCTGGTTTTTCGGGTTGTGCTTGCCCGGTGTAGGAAAGCATGGAAGTTGGTGTAAGCTTGAATTGCTTAGTGAATTCGTAGCCATGGGTGGCAGGCGTTGACGTAGGTCGGGTTTTGAGTTTTGATCGAACCACATAAATAAGTTACTTGTGTCCTTGTTTTTCTTTCTTTCACTTTAATTTATTGCTTGGTTGCTTGCTCTAATCATAAAATAATTAATTAATATTTTTCAAAGAAGTTTTTTATTAAAGCAAATATTAAATTTTTAGTTGATAAAAATTTTTGAAGACACACAATTCCCACCCCCCCCCCCCTGCCCACTCGGGTGCCATAGCCTTTTAATAATTTGTATTAGAGCCTCGGCTCATTATTTGGCTTAACATTGTTGAGTAGATCACTATGGCATAAGAATTTCCTAAGGGTGCACTACCTGAAGGTTAATCCAATCATTTATTACAACTTGGGCTCCCGAGTTTATGATTTTGATGATAATAATATTATTGATTGCCTCTTTATTTCTCCTAGTATTTATTGTGCATACCTATTTGTGTGTAAACTAACATTTCACGTACAACATGCATCGCTCTTTGAAGATTCAGGGCTCAAGATTGGGTAGAATAGGTTAAGTTAAAAGTGTCTGTAATTTTTATTTATTTATTTTTTATCTTCTTGAGTCAAGTCATATAAGGGTGTATGATAGCCTCGTGATCGTGCACACACACACAAGGGGAGTAAATATAATGTTAAATATTTTAATTTTTCTGTACATCATACTATACAGTTTGGATTATACTATACGATATGGTGTTATAGAAATTAATTAAAATATTTTTTTTTGAAAAAAATAATTTTAAAATATAACTATTCGTATAGTACGAATACCACATCGTACTGAATGATCTGTTATAATTAGAAACCTAGCCGTTCATAAATTATGCAAAATTTTAAATTTGAAAAGTTGTTCTATTTATACTGTACGAATCTAATCATATTACACAATGTTTAAAATATTACCTAATTTAATCTTGTGATTAGTCAATCGAATCTACTTAATTTTGATATTTTGATCATACTGTATGAGCTGGACGTATTATACGATCAATATAGATGATTTTGGTCATCCCATGGTTCATCCTAGATGAATTGTATTTAAGTTAAACTAATCATATTATACAATTGGTCATTCGTATTGATGATCGTACAACACTAATATGAAAATTAAACTATTAGTATTGTAGTTCGTACTGAATAGTACAGTACTAATAGGTCAAATTTTGCACATTATACTAGACGATCATGTGATTGTACTGTATGATCTTTTACGGCTGAATTGAATTTTTAGGGTTTTTTGAAGCCCTCTATTTTATCTTTCTCATAAGACTTTGTATGAGTCTTTTGAGCATTCATTGAGTTATTTTCTTCTAGGGAAAGCTTGAAGAGAGAGCTTTGGGCTAGGGAGAGAAAGGGTGGAGTTTTTGAGAGAGCGAGAAGATCCTCGTGGGCTTCAAGGGAGTGTGAAAGGGGGTTTTCACATGGTTGCTCTGATGAACTTGCACCTGAGTTCCTCCAAGATTCAAATTTTGTCTTGAGGGAAGCTTTGGGATGAAGACCTCTTTGGTGTCAAAGAACCTAGCTACTCCACCACATCAGGGAATGTGAAAGTGATTCTAGGTTCTCTGTCTTACCAGGAGAGTGAAAAGGAGTTCAGGTTCTCTGCCTCACCAGGAGGGTGAAAAGGAGTCAAGGTTCTCTACATGTGAAAGGAGTGCAGTCCTCTGCCACACATGGTTGGTGGAAGAGAGTTTATAAGGGCTTCTCTGCCTAGATATGGGGGCTAAAGGAGAGATACTATAGTGATAGTATAATACCAAGAGAGAAGGACTCCGGGGAGTGGACGTAGGGCATGGTTTGACCGAACCACTATAAATTTGGTGTGCTCATTCTGATTTTTTACATTTGCACTTTATTTTCTATGATAACTGCTAGGTGAAAAATCTAAGATTAATATTTTATTATGATAATTAGAATATAATCACCATATTTATAATTATTAAGAAATCATTAGCTTCCATATTTGATTAGTTTAATCATCCTTTTAAAAATTTAAAAAATCCTTAAAAATTAAAACTCTTATTTAGGATTTATTTTTAAAATACCAATTCACCCCCCCCCCCCCCTCTCTTGGCGCATCTCATACTTTCAAGTGGTATTAGAGTGGTACTCAAAATAGTATTTTAGAAAATCTAGACAAAAATGATCTATGGCACACTTTGGAAATAGAAATATCGTAGAGGGTTATTCAATAACTCGTCCGCCGTTTTTTGAAAATATTCCTTTTAATTTTTGGAAAATTTGTATGCATATATTTTTACAATCCATTAATTTCAGGATGTGGCATATGATTCAATCTGGATATTCTATACCATCTCATATTATTAATGGTGTGAAAACTGATATTCCTTTTACTTGATGGAGTAGAGAAGAAAAAATTTATGCTTAATTAAATGCAAAATCTTTGAATTGATTTTTCTATGCTTTAACTTCTGAAGATTATATAATTCTTTCTACTTGTATCACTAGAAAGGAAGTTTGGGATAAATTATGCATTACATATGAAGGTAGTATTGAAGTCAATAGATTAAATGTACTATTACATAACTATTAACTTTTTCACATGAAATCTTATGAGTCTATCTTAGACATGTATACTAGGTTTACTCAGATTGTGATGTCATTGCATGCTTTAGGTAGAAAACTTTCAAACTTAGAAAAGGTTGACAAAATTCTATATTGTCTACCTGATAAATTTGATGCCAAAGTGATTGCTATATATGAATCAAAAGACCTGAATGCTTATTCTATTGATAATCTTAATGGCTCACTCATTACCTACGAGCAAAGTGTGAGTGAAAGACTTTTGGATGCAGGTGATGAAAAGGTTATAGTGCTAAAAGCAAAAGGCACAGATAAAGATGGCTTAGAAAGTAATGAGAATGAGAAAATGACATTAATAACAAGCCAATTCAAAAGTCTACTGATGCACAAGCACAAGCGTGAACAAAAGTGGAGCAAAGGTAAAAAAATACAAATATGATAAGCTTACTTCTGACATAATTTGTTTTTGGTGTAGGAAACCTGGCCATTTTAAAAATAAATACCCCAATCTTAAGAAACACCTTGTAAAGAAAAAGAGTGAGGATAAAACAATTACAAAAAGGGGAAATGAAAAGAAGCAAAAGATCTCCTGAGCAGACTTAGCTTCTGAATCATCAGAATATGAGCAAGATGATGAGGTAACAAACTTATGCTAAATCATCAAGGATTCGATTGGTAATTCTAATCAGGTATAAGTATGTTGATGTTTATTTGTGTGTTTTATTTATATATTTTAAGTGTTTGTTTATCTATTTTGTGTGTTTTATTTTTATTATGTTTTAAGCATGATTTCATGTTTTAGTTCCTTTTTATATTTTGTTACTTTCTTCTACATGTAGTTTAACTTATGTGTTGCATTTCATCTCTTCATTTTGATAATGTTAAAGGGGGAGAATGTATTGTAGTTGGTTGTATTTGTGGATTAGTTTTTAAAATTTTTTGTTATTTAGTTTTTAAATATTAAAAAAAAAATACTTACCGTTGGTTTTTTAATATAATTCTCTTAGTGGGGGAAGACTAGGAGAAAATGTTTTTAAATTTATAAATTCAACTAATAATATTTGCCATCATAAAAAAGAGGGAGATTATTACAACTCGGGCACCTGAGTTTATGATTTTGATGATAACAATATTATTGATTACCTCTTTATTTCTCCTAGTATTTGTTGTGCATACCTTTTTGTGTGTTGACTAACATTTCAGGTACAACATGCACCGCTCTTTGAAGATTCAGGGCTCAAGATTGGGTAGAATAAGTTATGTTGAAAGAGTCTATAATTTTTATTTTTTTATTTTTTAACTTATTGAGTCAAGTCATATAAGGGTGTATGATAGCCTCGTGACCATACACCCACACAAGGGGAGTAAATATAATGTTAAATATTTTAATTTTTTAATACATCATATTGTATGATCTGGATCATACTGTATGATCTAGTGTTATAGAAATTAATTAAAATATTTTATTTTTTCTAAAAAATAATTTTAAAATATAATTATTCGTACAGTACGAACACCACATTATACTAGATGATCTGTTATAATTAGAAACCTCATCCTTCATTAAATTAGGCAAAATTTTGAATTTGAAAAGTTGTTCTATTCATATTATATGAACCTAATCATATTGTATGATGTTTATAATATCACCTAATTTAATCCTCTGATTAGTCAATGGAATCTGCTTAATTTTGATATTTTGATCATACTGTACGAACTGGATCGTATTGTATGAACTGGATCATACTGTACGAACTGGATCATACTGTATGAATTGAATCATACTGTATGATCAACATGGCTGATTTTGATCGTCCCATGATTCATCTTGGATGAACTGCATTTCGGTTAAACTAATAGTACAGTACGATTGGTCATTAATATTGATGATCATTAATATTGGATGTTCTCACTAGACATTTGCAAGAGGATGTACCTTGGTGTATGCTTTTTGCTGATGATATTCTTCTTGTTGATAAGACTAGAGAGGGAGTGGAAGGTAAACTAGAATTGTGGAGGTCAACTTTAGAGTCTAAAGGTTTTCGCTTGAGTAGATCTAAAACGGAATATATGGAGTGTAATTTTAGTAATAATAGACCTAGTGAGGGCATTGTGACTTTGGCCGATCAAGTCATTAATAAGAGTACACGTTTTAGATATCTTGGATCTATTGTTCAGAGTGATGGTGCTATAGATGGGGATATTATCAGTAGAATCCAAGTTGGATGGTTGAAGTGGAGGAATGCATCAGGCTTATTGTGTGATAGAAAAGTACCTCTCAAACTTAAGGGAAAATTCTATAAGATGGTGGTGAGACTTGCAATGCTTTATGGTGCCGAATGTTGGCCATTAAAAGAGAAGCATAATTCTAAGTTAAGTGTTGCAGAGATGAGGATGCTCAGGTGGATGAGTGGCTTTACCCTTAGAGATAGGATACGAAATGAGCATATTCGTGATAAGGTTGGAGTAGCTCCAGTGGAAGATAAGATTAGAGAGAGTCGCCTTAGATGGTTTGGTCACGTAAAACGGCGGCCTCCCGATGACCCGGTTAGGAATGTAGAGGTCTTAGATTTGACTTATGTTAAGAAAGATAGAGGTAGACCTAAAAAGACTTGGTTAGAAAATATTAAAAATGATCTTTCTTTATTAGATTTAAACGAGAATTTGACTTTTAACAGGACACAGTGGAGAAAAAGGATTCATGTAGCCGACCCCACGTAGTGGGATAAAGGCTTGATGTTGTTGTTGTTGTTGTATACTGTAGTTCTACTAAATCATACAGTTACTAACAGGTCAAATTATGCACATTATACTGGACAATTCTACGATCGTACTATATAATCTTTGATGGTTGAATTGAATTTTTAGGGTTTTTTGAATACCTCTATTTATGCTTTCTCATAAGACTTTATATGAATCTTTTGAGCATTCATTGAGTTGTTTTCTTCTGGAGAAAGCTTGAAGAGAGAGCTTTGGCCTAAGGAGAGAAAGGGTGGAGTTTGTAAGAGAGGAGAAGATCCTTATAGGCTTCAAGGGAGTGTACGAGGGGGTTTTCACACGGTTGCTCCGGTGAACTTGCACCTGAGTTCCTCCAAGAGTCAAGGTTTTTCTTGAGGGAAGCTTTGGGAAGAAGACCTCTTTTGTGTCAAAAGACTTGGCTACTCTGTCGCACCGGGGAAGGTGAAAGTGATTCCAGGTTCTCTACCTCACCGGGAGGGTAAAAATGAGTTCAGGTTCCCTTCTACACTAGGAGGGCGAAAATGAGTCAAGGTTCTCTACCTATGAAAGGAGTATGGTCCTCTGCCACACCGGGTTGGTGGAAAAGAGTTTGTAAGGGCTTCTCCGCTTAGCTATGGGGGTAAAGGAGAGACACTATTGTGATAGTGCGATACTCGGAGAGGAGGACTCCGGGTAGTGGACATAGGTCATGGTTTGACCGAACCACTATAAATCTAGTGTGCTCATTCTAATTTTTACTTTTGCACTTTATTTTCATGCATTTTATTTTTATTATAACTGCTTGGTAAAAATCTAAAATTAATATTTTGTTGTGATAATTAGAATATAATCCCCATCTTTGTAATTATTTACAAATCATTAGCTTCTGCATTTGATTAGTTAAATTAACCTTTTAAAAATCTAAAAAATCCTTAAAAATCAGAACTCTTATTTAGGATTTATTTTTAAAAAACCAATTCACTCTCCTCTTGGCGCTTCTAATATTTTCATCATTGACCACCACTAATTGAAAATGTTCCCTATAACTATTGGAAAAATCATATTAACACTTTTATTCATGGTCAATATTGTCATATGTGGCATATTTTAAGACATCAATATCGCATACCCACTGTTGAAATTAATAGTTTAAAAGTTTAAAAAACTTTTGATGAATGGTCTACTTATGAAAGAGAATTGAATGAGCTTAATGCTAGAACATGTAATATCTTACACTGTGCATTACTTCCTGAAGACTACATGAGAATATCCATGCTTACTTTTACTAAGGAAATATGAGACAAGTTAATTGTCACTTTTGAAGGTACAAATAAAGTTATGGATCCATACCTTAATAGACTTGTTCATTAATATTAATTACTTCACATGTGTCATAATGAAAACATTTCAGATACATATACTCATTTAATGATAATTATAAACAATTTGCATTCATTAGTTAGAAAATATAAAAACTATAACTTAGTTTACAAAATATTATGATGTCTTCCAAAGGAAGGCAATGCTAAGGTAATAGCTATTAGTGAAGCTAAGGATTTAACTTCTTATCCATTAGATTAATTGCTTGATTCTCTTATAGCTTGTGAATAGGTGCTTGCACAAAGAAAGCTAAATGAAGCTTCTCACAAGATGGTGAAAGAAAAAACCATTACCTTGCATGTTGAAGATTTAAATGGCAACATAAGCACAAGCTCAGAGGTAGATAATGAGGAGATTTCCATATTGTCAAAGAAGTTGAGAAATATGTTGAGGAAAAACCAAAGTTATGGCAAGTCAAAGTTTCATATATTACCCAACACAAAGCAAAATGCAGGAGAAGGAATTATCTATTACAACTGTAAGAAGCCTGGACATGTTTGAGGAGAATGCACAAAGTTGGAGAATGAAGGCCAAAAGGAGTTCCAAAAGATGAAGAACGTGAAACAACAAGTACCATAAGAAGAAAAAGATAGCATTATGGGTAAATTTAAACTTGGAGGAATCAAGTGACACCACTACGGAGGAAGAAGTTAACTTGTGTATTATGAAAAATGGAGAAGACTCAAATGAAATATGTGATTTATTTACTTATGAAGAACTTGATGAAGCATTTGATGAACTAACTAATGAATATAAAAAGCTTAAGAAAACGTATACTAGCTTAGTTAAAGAGAAGAAATGCTTAGAATTACAAATCATTTCCATGAAAGATGAAAATTGTGAATTAAAGATTATAATGAAAAGTTTAGTTGAAAAATCATTAGTTGTTGATAAATTAGAAAAAGAAAAATCCACATCTGAAAAAAAAAAACTAAGCTATCACTTATGTTCACATAGTCACACCTCATCTAGTGTAAAATCATTTTTGGAATATAAACCATCTAAGATTAGTCCTTATGTAAACACAAATGTATGGTGAAACTTTTAAAATAAAAGAGGACATGTATCTTTTAATTGCCATGCATGTAGAGCTGAAACATTTCCAAAATCCAATTTTATTTGGGTACCTAAAAATAGAAGTGCAATAACAACACATAATACACACCCTTCAATGCATGTTTTTTCTTTAAAATATGGACCCAAATAGAGTTGGGTTCCGAAAGCTAACCCTTGACATTATTTTGTAGGTATGATTTCAAAGCAAAATCAGAGAAGGCATGTGATGCTTGGACAATGGATGTTCAAGACATATAATAGGTGACAAATCAAAATTTTCTTTCTTAGAATCATTTGATTTAGAATATGTAGTTTATGGTGATAATGCTAAAGGAAAAATTGTTGGAATTGGTTCAATTACTAAAAAAATTAATTACTATATAAAGTATTTCTTGTTGATGGCTTGAAATATAATTTAATTTCAATTAGTCAAATATGTGATAAAGGTCTTAATGTATAATTCCATACATTCTTTGTGTTATTAGAGATAAAAAAAATGTTATGCTTGTAGAACATAGATATAAAAATATCTATTTGATTGATTTTGAAAATTCATGTACGACAAGTTTAAACTTGATTTTTTTTAAGCACTCATTAAGATATTTGGTTATGGGATAAGAGATTATGTCACATAAACATGCATACTTTAAATAAAATTGTAAAACTTGATTTAGTAAAAGGATTTCCTAATATAAAATTTCATTTTGATTATGCTTGTGATGCATGTATCCATGGTAAACATTCAAAACTTTCCTTTAAAAATACAAATAATGTTTTAACTTCTAGACAACTTGAACTTTTGCATATGGATTTACTTGAACCTATTAGCATTGCTAGCCTAAGAGGAAAACATGTTGGATTTGTAATTGTTGATGAATTTTCTAGGTTAACTTGGCTTATATTTCTAGCTAATAAAAATGATGATTTTGAAATCTTTAGAAAATTTCCTAAATAGATTAAAGAAGATATAGTACACCTGATTAATAGAATTCAATCCGATCATGGAGGCGAATTTGACAACAAACAATTTGAGGAGTTTTGTAATGAATTTGGCATAAAATATAATTTTTTAGCTCCTAGGACCCCCCTACATAATGGAATAGCAGAAAGAAAGAATAAAACTTTAATTGAATTGAGCAGAGCTATATTGGATGACTTTAACTTACTTAAATAAGTTTTGCCAGAATATGTTAATACTGCATGTTATATTATGAATAGAATTTACTTAAGACTATTTTTTAAATAAAACCATTATGAATTATTATTTGGTAACAAACCTAAAATTGATTATTTTCATGTGCTTGGATGTACGTGTTTTATCTTAAATAATGGAAAAGAATATTTAGGAAAAATTGATAGTAAATTTGATGATGGTATATTTCTTGGATATTCTTTGAATGGGAGATCATTTAGGGTGTTTAATAAAAAATGATTGTAAAGAATCCGTACATGTAATATTTGATGAAAACTCAATTGATTATGTTAGAGATGATGTAGTTAATGAAGAGGTAGAAAAATTTAAGAAAATCAATTTGGAAGATCAAGTTGATGATTCATTTTCTAAGGAATAGATATTTAACAAGAATTATCCTAAAGACTTAATTATAGGAGATCCCTCTCAAGGTGTTATAACTAGAAGACACTTTGAGGAAGTGATTAATCATTCAACTTTCCTATTAGAGATTGAACATAAGAATTTAAAATAGGCTCTAAAAGATCTTTTTTTGATTATGGCTATGTAAGAAGACTTGAAACAGTGCACTAGAAATGATGTTTGGGAGTTAGTTCCATCACCCTATGATAAGAATGTGATTGGAACTAGATGGATCTTTAAAAATAAGTTAGATGACTCATGTTGCATTGTAAGAAATAAAGCTAGGTTAGTTACACATGGGCACACATAAGTTTAAGGGATATATTTTGAGGACTCTTTTGAGCCAGTAGCAATATTAGAGGCTATTAGGTTGCCTCTTTCATTTTCTAGTTTTAAAGATATTAAACTTTTTTAGATGGATGCCAAGAGTGCCTTTTTGAATGGATTTATTAAATAAGATGTTTTTTTGTAGAACAACCCCCCCCCCCCCCGCCCCCCTAGTTTTGAGAGCTTATATCTGCCTCATCATGTGTTTAAATTAGAAAAGGCTTTATATGATTTAAAATAGGCTCCAAGGCTTGGTATGATAGGTTAAGTAATTTTCTAATTGACCATGGGTTTAGAAAGGGTTGAGTATACATAACCCTATTCCTTAAAACTTAAGTGATGATTTGATTATTATGCAGATCTATGTGGATGATATTTTTTTTGGAAGTACAAATGAATCTTTATGTTGTGAGTTCTCATCTATGATGTCTAAAGAATTTGGAATGTATCATGGGAGAACTCAACTTTTCCTTGGGTCTTCAAGTGAAGCAAGAAGAAAATGACACTTTTATTTGTCACCATGTACAACATGAATTGATTAAAAAGTTTAATATGAAAAGATTCAAATCTTGTAAAACACCCATCATCCACTCTACTAAATTAGACTTCGATGAATTAGGTAAGCCCTTTGACCAAAAGCTTTATTGTAGTATGATAGATTCACTTCTATATCTTGCTACTAGTAAGCTTGATATCAAGTTTGTTGTATATTTGTGTGCACATTTTTAGGCTGCTCGAAAAGAATCTCATTTTATACCAGTTGAGCATATATTTCGGTATTTGATAGGTAATACTAGGTTAGGCTTATGGTATCCTAAAATTCTCTTATTGTGTGAGCTGGTTGCTTTTTCTGAAGGTGATTTTACTGAATGTAAAATAGATAGGAATGGTACATCAAGTACATGTTAATTTTTTGGAAATTCACTTGTGTCTTGGTCTTCTAGGATGAAAAATTATGTTGCTCTCTCTACTGTTGAAGCTGAGTACATAGCCTCTGGTAGCTGTGTTGCTCAGGTTCTTTGGTTAAAGCAACAATTAGAAGACTTTGGAATTAAGTTAGAACACATACCTATTAAATGTAATAGCACTAGTGCTATTTATTTGACTAAGAACCCTATTAATAGTGCTAATAGCACTTTGCATTAAAATTTTTAAACTCAATCACTACTAGTTAGTAGGATGTTATTCGTTAGTGCCAATTTTAGGAGTTTGGTAGCATTGATTTATCACCCAACCTAAAAATACATTTTTGATTTTCTTAAATCATAATATATATAATGGAGTAAATTTGTTAATAAAAATCAAAGTAAATATAGAATAATCAAATATCAATAAACTGAATTTGTCAAGACCTTAATAAATGTAACTTATTGATTAATTCATGTTAAATCACAAAAAAGCATTCTAAAGCTTAGGTCATTCAGAACTAAATGCAAAATAAAGGGATTTCAAAACTCTTATGAAATTAAATATACACCAAAAAAATTATAAAATTCATTAAATAACTCATTCAGTTAATCCATTAATTAAGAGGTTGAACCTGTAAATTTCATAACAAAATTTATAAAAGTTTAATTCATACAAAATAAAAGAAAATTACCACATAACCTAAATGACTAACAATAAATAAATAATTAACCAATCAAATTTAAATAACTAAGCAAATTGTTATTGAATTTAAATAACCATTAAGAATTTAATAATGAAAAATAATAATAACTAATGAAGTGGAACATTTAAAAATCATTAATTAATAACAAAACTTAAATAAATTGGTGATTACTTGGTAACCCAAGCTTATGAGGCTATTAACTTAGCACCAATAAGGTTAAAATAAATCTCATAGGCCTTTTTTAACAAAAGTAATTACAATTTAATTCAATTAAATATTCACCCAAATCATTAAAAATGCTTAAAATATTTCAAAGCTCTAAATAATAAGTTATTACTCAAATTCAATTATTTAAACCCATCATAAAATAAATCCTAAAATATCAAAACATTAAAATTTAAATTTAAAATAAAATTTCATTAGCTCTCTACAAATAAATTTCAATTGATAAATATCTTAAACAATAAACCTCCTAGAACATATCAAACACACATAATAATTTCCACACACTAGAATTTGTGAGCTAGGTCCACTAACTCAAGTCTTAGGTTTGGTCGTAGAATGTTTAGTTTATGGCAAACCATAGCTTGGAGGTTATCCTTGGTGTGTTTACTTTTTTTCAGTATTTTGGATGCCATGTCATGTATAATTAAACTTTTTAATTGTATATGTTTGCTTTGTATTCAAGCATGCATTGCATATATATTTATTTTACTTCGTTGGTGCAAAAGGAAGTAAAGTAGAATGTATATAGGCTTGCTTGTAAAAGTGAAGAAAAGTAAAATAGAATGTATCTTTGTTGGATGGCAAAAATAAATGTAAAGTGTCATTATATACATAGAATGCATAAAGATTGAGTTGTAAATTGTTATTGGCTTGTAAAGATTTCAATGTAGTTGCTTATATATATGTGCATAGGGCTCCAAAAGATAATCCCTCATCTAGAGGTTGTTCTCTTTTGGAATACTATAGAAAGACTGGAGCCATGAGATGATAAGTAAGTAAATTTAGATCTATATTTCATAGGCGTAGGAAACCAAGTTTGTTATTGTGGAACCTTGCCAGGTTACATTCTTACAGTCCCCAGGTTGTACGCTAAGATAAATGAATAAAATTACTTTATTTATACACTGCTGTTCATGAATCATTTGCATTGCATAATTAGTTCTATAAATCTTTTGTAGACCATTCGATTAAAGTTTCCTTAACTATACCTTCTTAATTACTAGGATAGAGCCACCCTATCTTACATGCATAAATTGATTATTTCCTAGGATGTTCGCTGGCATCCCACTCCAAGTAGGCTTAAGCCCAGATTGTATATGCTCTCATCTCCTATACATCTTTCCCATTATGTCCAAATCCAAAATCAAAATTCAACTAGGAGATTTATAGTCTAAAGCCTATACATTGAAATTTACATAACCCCAGCATTTTTTTAAATTTATATAATTTTTTTAAAATTATTTAGTCTTCACATTAATTGATAGTATTCTCTATAGAGATGTAATTAACTATAGGGGCTTGCCCTTATAGAAGGTCTACAACTCAGAATTAAAATAGGGGAAGAATCTGAGGATGTAGACTTTTGATTTTATAATTGAAAGCTAACTGGATATTCCATATACCTGTAGGACGAATTGAATATCCTTTATGTATTCAATTATGAAATCAAATCTCTTAATTTAATTTTCTAATTTGGATGATATATGAACATTCTCTTCACTCGTTAGGTGAATTATGTAGTCCCAATGATTTGCCTGATTATGAAAATAAATTGTAGTTCCTCTTTTTTTTTAATCGATCATAGAACATTAGTATATCCTTCGAGATAATATAATGTTAAGCTATACAAATTTGAATAAAAGAAACTAATTAAAATATTTAAAAGTGAAACCCGTGGTCATCATTACATTAGTTAATTGTCCATAGATTTTTTTGGCAACTCCATTGGGGATAGCTTATCTCTCCATCTTTAAAGAATACTAAATTTTTTTAAAAATAAATGTACATTTAATTAAATGTTTGGGTTTTTGAATTTCAATGTATATGTATTAGTTTATTTAAATTTCATTCTTTCATATGCAGTTATTGTATAGCTCTCTATATGTATTATTAATTTACCCTGTGTCCAGCTCTCCACCATTACGTATTATGTTTATTTAGTTTGGTATAGTTTGGTTTGTATACAACTTTACATGTGCTGCAAGTGTATAGTTTTACATGTATATAATTCTGCATATGTTGCATGTCTATAGTTTTGCATGTGTATAATTTTGCATGTGCTATATACACATAGTCTTGCCTATATGTGATTTGGTATATGATGCATGTGCACAGTTTTGCACGTATATAATTTTGCAAGTGTCTCATGTGTATAACTTTGCATGATTTGCCTATATATACTGTTCCATAGTATAAAAAAAATTAAATATTTAGATTGTAAATCTCCAAGTCATCTCCTCTTTTGTATAAAATCATGTCATTAAGCTCATTATCAACATCTAAATATAAATCATGTCAAACATCTTCTTCTTCTAAAAATCTAAGGATAAGGGTCCTTATTCAAAAAAATAAAAAAATCATCAAAAGCACATCTCAAAATCAAGCTTCAATCTTTCCCCCTCTAGTTCAAAGTCATTTAGATTGGAATCATTTTCAAATCATTAGAATCAAACTCAAACATCAAATTAAATAACTCCCCCAGTTTGAGGTCTTTAGACTGGGTCCATATTTAAATCCATATAAAAAAACTTAATTCAATAATTTCCCCTAGTCTGATGTTTTTTTAGATTGGGTCCTGATTTTAAAAAAAAGTTTAGAATCAAACCCCTTACTCTAAAAATTTTATTTTAGAACTTGGGTGTGGATTTTTGTTAGAAAGTATTCAATTTATCCTTTTAATGGAAATTAACCTCTTTCTTAAATCTTGAAAAGAGAAGGAAGTTATGGTTAACTCCACTAAATACTTAAAGATAAAAAGCATATGATTGAAAAAAGCTATAAGGAAAAGGTTACTCCCTACCTCCCACCTCTTCTGTGTGGGTAATTTTTTATTTTTGATTTAAATCTATATCTTATCAAACATCCAGCAATTTTATATCTTGTAGGCATCATTAGCAAGATCATAAATCTATTCAATAATTTTCCTTATTAGGTTATCATTTCTGTCAAAGGATTGTGTTTATTTTGTTGATCCTTCTTCCTTATATAAGAGATTTAGTTTTTCCTCTCTTATATTTGGAAGATGATCTTACAAATGAGAATATTCAGGGTTTTAAAAGGAAGCCCCTTCACCAAAAGTAAATTAAAAAGTATAAAAGATACTTAACGTGCACTAAAAAAGAAAAGGTTCACAAAGTGCGCCAAATAAAAGATGCACAAAATGTGCCAAAATAAAAAGATGTATATAAATCAAACAAATAAAAGATGAACGAAGTGCGCCAAAAAAGATGCACAAAGTATGCAAAATAATAAAAGATGCACCAAGTGTGCCAAAAAATAAAGAAACTAAATGGCTTCCTTTTTAAAATCCTAAATTTTAAAAAATCCATTTGCTTTATATATTTTTATTGATTTTTGTTTTTGTTAAAACCCTCCGACGGGCCAACGCGTTAATAACAAAAAAGAGTACAAGGTCCTTATGGAGGAATCCAGCTCTTTACTGCTCAAAAGAGCTAAAAAAAAGAGCCAAAAAAACATACGAGCCTGATTATCCCACTAAGCACGATTACAAGGAATCCTAATAACATGCTATAAAATCCAGAAAGCAAAACCCAATAGTGGTAATAAAAAGTATAGTCATTAAGCTCGGTGTTGCCACCCAAAATTTGACTTTAAAAATCTTGATACTATATTCGTCTTTATGCATTGATATTCTATTAGATAAAAAAAATCAAGCAAGAAAATTGAAAAGATTAAATTTCTTTTCCTAAATTTAATCTTTTGAAAAAGATTTAAATTTAAAAAATAAGGGAGACCATTGTTTAACTTCTAGAGAGCTCAATCTAGGTCAATAAAATCTAAATCTTTTACCTTTTTGGATTAGTTGGAGTTAATTTACTTCTTCCAACGATCTTTAATCTTTTCTTGTTTGTCATTTTTTACAGAGTCTAGATGACTAAGAGGAAATTTTTCGATAAAAAGGACTAATTATTTACACTCTAATAAAAATCTAATAAAGTTTTAAATCCTAGGACAAAAATAGATTTTTATTGGGAATTGATCTCCCATCCAAAGTTTCGACCTCATTATCTAAGAATCGATCTCTTGGTCAGGCCCTACTTCCTTTGGTTGGGAATCAATCTCGCATCCAAAGTTTTAACCTCCCTATATGAGAATTGATCTCTCAGTTAGGTACTATTTCCTTTTGTTGGGAATCAATCTCCCATACAAAGTTTCCTTTTAGGTGTGAGTCCCCACACTAAGCTTCTATTCCATATGATCATCTGCTACTGGTAGAGCAAGCCCCTTATGGCACTATCCTAGTTTAAAGCATATCTTCAAAGTGGTGTAGTAAGCCCTTTATGGCACCACCCATGTTGCACTATAAATCTTAGTCTTTTGATGTTAGGTGTGAGTCCCCACACTTAGGCTTCCTTTCCTCAAATTCTAATTTCACTAGTGCTAGAGCAAGCCTGTGGCACCATCCTAGTAAAGCTTAAATCCCAAACCTTCTAAGATTAGGTTCTTTTCATTCAATAGGTTGCCCCTGTTCTTAGAAGATGCCCTCTAGCTTGTTGAGATAGGAATGATTCCCTGTGTATTGTCATTCCATTCTCTTGAGCTAGAAAGAAGACTTGAAACTTATAATTGACCTCATCTGAATCACAACAATCATCACATAATCATTCGCTACATTCATTTACCATAATCATTGAAACTATTGCATTTAATTTTATCTTTGAATTCACTCATTTAACTCTTCCATTCAATTCATTCATTCAACGCATGCATTTAACACCTTCATATTTATGCTTTCCTATTTTTGTTAAATCCCTTTGGTCACTATTTGGTATAGCACTCCTCATTATCAACTTCCAATCAATCCTTCAAACTTCCAAAGCTCAAAATCTTAATACAGTCTTTGAATCCAAACAAAAATATAGAATTTAAACTCAATTGATACTCTAAAACTGAAAACCAAATAAATCCCAACCCATTTGGACTATGTTGATCAGTTCGGTCAACACCAACATGTGTGATTTACTTTTTTAAGTTCTTTATACATCTTTGGGGTCCATTTATTGATCTCATTATTAATGAGGTTTGCAATTATTCTTTGATCAATCTGATTTAATGCTATCTCAACTCGACTCCAGTACAATTTGACTTCAACAACTTCAATTAATTCAAATTATACCCTCTCAAATCAATTTGATTTCAACTAATGCAAAATGGCTAAGACCAATTTAAAACAAAAGTTGCTTTTTTTAATTCAGTTTGATTATTCAACTTTCATTAGCTATTTAGCCATTAAAATTCATTTAAAATGTAGCTTTCATCTTACCCTTTGATTTTGAATCTATATTAGGGAGAGATTGACATTTATGCATTCCTACATGATAGGTTATGAACAAAAAAGTTATGGCTAGCTACCCTCCTTGTACACAACTTACTCTAGCCTCTCTCTATTCCATGATTTCCCTCCCCTCTCCTCTCTCGCTCATTCAAATGTAGCTAGGGCAAGCTGACCCTATTCCACACACACCAATCTCATTCTCAGACAGATGCCCCTAACTTCCTCATGTTCATAGAAGCTCGGCCGACCATCCCAATTCAAGGTTCTCTCTTCTCTATCAATCCAAATAAGAAGAAGAAGAAGAAGGCTAAAGCTAGCTACACATCCCTCTTGTGATTCATTCCCCCTGGCCGCAAGCTTCTCTCTTTCCTTCTATAATACATTTGACCAAACAAGAAGAAGATCTTCCTCCATTCGACAAAAGCTGCTAACCAAACTAAATAGGGAAGAAATTACTGTAGATTTCATCATTAATAGAAAATAAATTAACGTATTTTTAAGCACTAAAGCATGGAGGACTTGCTGCAATTTTTTCAGCCACTAAATAGAGAGATTACATGCAGATTAGCTACACTTATTCTTCCTTTCTTTTTTTTTTTTTTGAATAAATTGTAATAGCATTAAAACTAGGAAATGAAAATTATAACCTAAGTGATAGAAAACCTATCACACTCTTCACAAACCATCCTAACAAACAATGGAGGATGATTATTAAAGATCAAAAGCTAAGTGGATATTTCGTATACCCATAGGGTGAATTGAATATCCCTTTTGTATTTGTTTATGAAAATAAATCTCTTAATTTACTTTCCTAATTAGGATGATAGATGAATATTATCTTCACCCTTTAGGTGAATTGCATATTCCCTATGCTATGCCCGATTATGAAAATAAATTATAGTTTCTTTTCTTTTTTTTTAATCGATAGTAGAACAATAGTGTATCCTTTGGGATAATATAATATTAAGTTATACACATTTTAATAAAAGAAAGTAATTGATATATCTAAAAATAAAACTAGTGGTCATCGCTACAATAGTTAATTTTGTCCACATTACTTCCTTACATTCACTTTTTTGGGTTGATTTCCATTTCAATCTTTTTCTTGCTTAAATCTTCTTGTCAGAGATGATTTCCCTTTCTAGCATTTGCCTTCTTACATTTGCTTATTTGGGATTATTTACCTTTCTAGCATTTTCCTACTTAAATCAAATTTCCTTAGATGATTTCCATTTCAAGCATTTGCCTACTTAAATACACATGTTACATGTTGCCTACTTAAATTTGTTTGATCAGGATTATCTGCTTTAAGGTTCTTGATGGCTAAAATCAATGTTCAATTACATACTAAATCTAGAGAATGCTAAACTATTTTACTAAATTATGATAGATTTTGTTAATTGCCTCAGTCATTGCCAAGACATGTGATTTAATTTTTCTGAGTTCATCAAACCTATTCGAGGTCCATCTTTTACCTCACTTTTGTATGATGTCTACTCCAAGTTTAAACTCAAATACCATAAGGACCTTCACCCATAAGGATACCTAGTCAATTTAAAACTATAGGTGGAACCTTTGGAAACTAGTTTTGATAATTACTCCTTAAATTTTCACCTCGTCAGAGTCTCCCTTGTGGCATTAAAAAGCCTCCATGCCCTTTCAAACCCTAAACCATAAACCAAAAAGCAAGAAAAACCTTGGAAACTAATTTGCACAATAACTCATTAAACTATCACCTCCTCAAAAACATCTTACATTTATGGATCAAAATCTTAGGATTGATCCCTAGGCCTCCTATAATTATTCTTTAGTATGGATAAACCTTTTTAGATCCATGGTTATTTATGGTTGACCATATAGCTCCCTTTGACCTATAACATAAATTCATTTATACACTTAAATATAGATATAAGTAGTGCATGTTAAACATCTCAAAAAATCACTCAAACCCACTTGAGTGCACTAGAACCCATGGTGAGCCATGGTTTACCAAAATCACCATGTTAACCCAATTTGAACTAGATGAGCATTTCATGAATTTGATCATATCATGACCTTAGTATTCCCTCAAATCCATTTCAAGTGATCATATAACTCTTTTAGGACCAAAGGACCCATCCCTTGGGCTAGGATAACCCTGCTTGAATAAGTCAACCTTGGTTGACTGAATGGCTCATATGGCCTTTCCCTTTGCATTCAAACTAACCTAGTGCACCCTTGACCCCCAAAGCATGCCAATTAGTCTCCAATGTCTACAAGATGCATCCCTAGCCTACAAAACCCTTAAGCCCACTTAGCTTGGCCAAAATGCTAATCTAATTATACCGAAAGTGGTCTCTTCAATCCATTTCACCATACAAACCTCCATAGCTTGAACAAATGCATTAATTCTCTGCCTATAGAATGTTGTACCTTCCCTGGCAAGCCTAACCCTTGGGCAAGCTTGGATTTGCCAAATTCATTAACCTAAACTCTCTAAAATTTCATCCAGTGGACCAACTTTTATGCTGAGCCCAATTGGGCTAATCAATTACAAAAGTTTCCTTCCTCTGGACCCCAGCAACCTACCCAGCCAATCCCTACCCCTGGCCTAGCCTTAGCTTCCAAGATAGATGAAGAAATAAACCTATTTTGAATTGGTTTAGATCTAAGTTATTTCATAGCTAACAAAATGCGATGAATCTTCTCCAAACACCTGTTGGAGCACTACTGGATTATCTTTAGTTGGCCTAATAGCTTGGTATGGCCTCCTTTTTTGGATTTTAGTCTATTTACATTGCTAAATATCTTATAAAAACATTTAATTTACATGAAGAAAGGTTCTAGGATTTTATCCCCTTATCTTCATGAGTTCCTCTTGAGTATTTCCTAAGTTTCCCCAATCCTCTAGCAGCTTGTAGGTGTAATCCTAAGCAAGTTTTGGTGACCCTCTTTAGCCAAATTTTAGAATTCAATCCAGACCGCCTCTGCTTCTGCTATCTAAAGGAAACTTGTTCCCTATATACATTCAACTGTGATCCAACCAAAAGCCACATCAATCATTAATTGGATTGACTTAATTATCTAACTTAAGTTTTTTTTATGGGGGGGCAAGGAAATTATGAAACAAACCTTCAATCCATGATAATCTAGTCATTAGATTAAAGTTTCTCTATCCTGAGATCCTATTAGATCCATTTGGTAGACGTATATCCAATGAATTACATGAATCAAGCCAAAAATAGTGGTTAGTCTGTGTTGATAACTAAAAGTTGAAGATAAAATTAGGATAGTATGATTCATTTTAATTTGCATAATAGCCCTTATTTTATCTAATAAGATCTATTTAAAACAAAAAGATTTTAACCTATAAGGAGCTTGAGTTAGGGTAAATAAAATTGGAATCTCTAACCTTTCTGGCTTTAAGCATTGTCAATGCATTTCTTACTAAGCTTTTAAAAAAATCAAGAGGTAACTGTCTCATTTCAAGAAAATTTGCTGAAGTTAATTGATTCTTCTTAATCATCACCATCACCTCCACCTAATCAGGGTTTGCATGATCTTCAGTTTGTTATGTGTGTTCCTTTTTTTATATTTCTATTCTTTTTGATATTATCAAAGGGGGAGAATATATTGAAAGTTTGATAGGGATGTTAAGCCCTAGTGAACTAGTCCCGAGGCTAACCAAGAGGGGGGGTGAATTGGTTATTTAATAATTTCATGACAACAATGAAAATCTTTTCGATACTTAGCAGTGGAAATAAGTAAACAAGAACAAAAAGATCAATCACAGATATTCACCCAAGCAGTTAATATCAGAAAATTAAAATGCAAAACTGAATCAGAAAAGCAAACCATATTTTATAGTGCTTCGTAAACTTGACCTAGGTCCACTCCCCGGAGCCTCCCCTCCGGGTATTACACGAAACAAAAGTGTCTCTCCTTTTTCTCCCACAGCAAGGCGGAGAAGCCTGTACAAAACCTCCTTTTCACCACACGGTGAGGCAGAGAACCCAACCTCCTTTTGCTTCCTCCTGAAGCAGGCAGAGAACCTTTGAACCCCTTTTGCTTCCACCTAAAGCGGGCAGAGAACCCGGATCTTCTTGCGACGATCCTTCCAAGACGAACACCAACTAGACGAAAGACGACGAGCGGAGAAGACGACTCTGATCCGTGCTTGGAGCAACCTTAGTGAATCCCTCACTAACTCCCCTCACAGGATCCTCTCTCTCTCTCTAGGGTTTCTCTAGATAGGAAAGTGGCAAAAGATCTTTTCTAAATAAAGAAAAAGATCTTTTATATGAGGGCTCAAAACCAGCCCTAAATCTCAACTGGTCGGCCTAGATCGTCCAGGATGATCGATAGATCGTCCTGTACAATCAGTTCAAAATTAGCTGATTCAGTCTGGACGATTTGGCTCTTCTGGACGATTAGTTCAAAAAGTTGTTCATATCGTCCTGTACGATCCTGCGATCGTCCGGGACGATTAGTGTAAATCGAGGAATATTGTCCAGGAGACAGTTCGGGTCGTCTAGAGAAACTTGTGTTGGACGACTCAAAAATGACTTGATCGTCCAGGATGATATGAATATCATACTGTATGATTAGTTCAAAAAGCCCCCAAATCATCCTGAACATAGTTCGGGTCGTACAGCTGAAATGCACTAGACGATCATGATCGTCCGGAACGTTCCTGCGATCGTCCAGGATGATATGATCGTATCAATCTGGTATTAATTACTTTCCTTAATTACCAGACTAATTTATGAATGATTGTACTAGATCATCCAGGATGATACACGTATCATCAGGGACGATCAGACTAAGTATCTAAAAATAAGAACTTGCCTAACTTGATCTGGAGGCTGAGAATTTCTGATTTGAGCATATCATCCCGTACGATCCAAGGATCGTCCAGGACGATCTGCTTAATCAGACCCTCTTAACTTGGTCACCCTAATTAGGGTTTCTATTTTTACCTGATCATCCAGGATGATGTAACTATCGTCCAGGACTATCTGAACAAAAACTTGAACAGAAACTCTAATTCACTCAAGCTCTCCCCCTGAATGTGTGTGTGCAAGGTTACTTAGCTAGGGGATCAGTTACATTACAATTGACTCAATAAAAAGAAAAATCATACATTGGACACACTTGGATCCGATCTTGAGTTGGCTTGATTTGCTCGTGATCTTTTGTGCCTGAAACGGGTTAGCCAAGCAAAACACAATAGACACATGTTTGTCATCATCAAAACCATATTTGCGACAATCTCCCCCTTTTTTATGATGGCAAACATTTATAAAGTAATTTCAAAATAAAAATGACTAGGAAATCAAAAAATAAATATTTTTTCCAAATTTTTATTTAACAATGAAACTAATACAGGAAAACATAACACACAACAAACACAGAAACGACTACAACTGACTCCCCCTTTTGACATCACAAAAAGGAGGAGGATAAAACAGAAACATGGAAATCTAAGTATCGAACATAAAAGAAAAAACAACTACAAAATAGAAAAAACACGCAAAAGCAAAGTTTTTTTTTTGATCAAGCTACTCGAGTAAATCAGAATTTTTTTTTGATTTTAGATTCAAAAACCAATAAGAAGATGATTGACAGCGCTGAAATTCAGAAAAGGTTGGAAAAATTAACTTTCGTAACTCCGACCCCGGGCACCTTATTGATGCAAATCTCTTTCAAAATAAAAATCTGATTCAGAAGAAAAGACATTAGATTTGAAAAGAGATCCTTTCAAGCATCGTTCCAGAAAAATATCTGATAGAATAGTGTTACAAAGTAAAAAAATAGAAATCAGGATTTTCAAACACAAGCTTTTGAAAATATTAAGTGGCGCACGGATTTTTCTAAGACATTTAACGATCGGAAAGGAAAGAAAGCTTGGTTGGGCTCATTTTGTGCCTCTTTTTCCATTTGTTTGGCGCACTGCGCATCTTTTGATTTTTGATACACTTTGTATATTTGGCATTTTCGCATCTTTTTAGTTTTGAGCTCATTTTATGCCTCTTTATCAATTTGGTTGGCACACTGTGCATCTTTCGTAAGCTTTCTTCTATTCATAATCGTTAAAGAGTCCTAGCTGTGAAATTATCTTCCAGATATAGGAAACGCTCTCCACAATAAGGAAGAGTAATTCACAAAATAAAAGCCATATATCGTATGATAAGTGCAATCACTTGGTTTAGAAAATCATAACAATGAGTCAAGACAATGAAAACACTATCCATATGAGGTAGATTACTGTAGGAAGATAAAACAAATCTCTATTTTGAAAACTAATATTTTAATTGTGAAGAAGATTTTTATCCAAAAGAAACACTACACCAGTAAAGGAGTTAGAGGAAGAGAAACAATCATCAATATTTCTTCCCTTTAACAGATTCAGTGGAATCAATCACTGCTTACCAGCTTTCAAATAAAATAAGGTAAAACTCTTAGTCAGACATTCAGTTTAGCAGAAATAGTGAGCATTGATCTGATTTTAAAAAGCATAAAATAGTAAAAAAGAGATGAACAAGTGAATAAAGATAGGTAGAAAGTCAAATCAAAGTAAATACTCAAATTAAACTAACAGTAAGGCTAAAAATAGAAATCAGCAGAGAAAATAAAATTAACTGAAAGCAAATAATCAAACCAAAAACAAAAAAAACTAACTAATAGAAAACAGAATAACAATCAGAATAATCAGAAATCAGCAGTCATCAGAATCAAGCATTTATATCAATCACTCCTAATCTGGTTCTCAAAATGCTGAATGAGTCAAAGGCCAGTGGTTTAGTGAATATGTCAGCCAGGTGATTTTCAGTTGCTACGTGATGTAGCTCAATATCCCCTTTAGTAACATGGTCCCTAATGAAGTGATGCCTAATATCAATGGGTTTGGTCCTAGAATGTTGGATTGGATTCTTAGAGATATAGATGGCACTAGTATTATCACACAGAACAGAAATTGTGCCAATAGGTAACCCTAAATCTAAGACTTGTTGCTTCAACCAAAGAACTTGGGCCACACAACTCCCTAAGGCAATGTACTCAGCTTCAGTAGTGGAAAGTGCAACTGAGTTCTATTTTCTACTAGACCAGGAGACTAAAGACTGTCCTATGAATTGACAGGTTCCAGAGGTGCTCTTTCTATCCACCCTACACCCCACAAAGTCAGAATCAGAATATCCAATGATCTCAAAAGAGGTGCTGTGCCTAGGGTACCAGATTCCTAGGTTTGGGGTCCCTAAAAGATATCTAAGAATTCTCTTAATAGCAGTCAGGTGGGACTCTTTAGGATCAGCCTAAAACTTAGTACAAAGACAGACACTAAACATGATATTAGGTCAGCTAGCAGTCAGGTAAAGCAGCGATCCTATTATTCCTCTATTCTTCTTCTGATCAACAGATTTTTCACTTGAATCCTTATCTAACTAACCAGAGGAGCTCATGGGAGTATTGATTGGCTTGGCTTTGACCATTTCATATTTCTTCAAAATGTCCTTAGTGTATTTAGATTGATTGAGAAAGGTTCCATCATCCGTTTGCCTTATGCTAAACCCCAAAAAGTAGGACAATTCTCCCATCATACTCATCTCAAACTCCTTACTCATTATTTTAGAAAATTCATCACATAAATATTTATCGGAAGATCCAAAAATTATATCATCAACATAAATCTGGACAATGAGTAAATCATCCCCTAATCTCCTCAGAAAAAGGGTGGTGTCTACACTCCCCTTAACAAACTCTCTTTCTAACAGGAATGTGCTAAGCCTCTCATACTAAGCTCTGGGTGCCTGTTTCAATCCATATAAGGCCTTTTTTAATTTATAAACATGATTTGGATACTAGAAACTCTCAAAACCTGGGGGTTGCTCTACAAAAATATCCTCTTTTATCACCCAATTCAAAAAGGTACTCTTGACATCCATTTGAAATAGCTTAAATCCCTTATAACAGGCAAAGGCTAGAAGCACCCTAATGGCTTCCAATCTAGCTACAGGAGAAAAGGTCTCCTCAAAATCAATCCCTTCTATCTGATTATACCCCTTAGCCACCAATCTTGCCTTATTCCTAACCACCACACCAGAATCATTCATCTTATTCTTAAAGACCCACTTGGTTCCCACAATACTTTCATTTCTAGGTCTTTCTACTAACTCCCAAACATCATTCCTTACAAACTGATTCAATTCTTCTTGCATCGCTAAGATCCAAAACTCATCCGAAAGGGCTTGATTGATGTTGGTGGGTTCAGATATTGAAATAAAGGCAGAATGGTCCACTTCTTTCCTAAGTTCATGCCTAGTCCTAACACCATCAGAAGGGTCTCCTAAGATCAGTTCTTTAGGATGACTTGAAGAATATCTCCAATCTCTAGGCAGTGTGGTTTGAGGTTCTACCCTCTCCTCCAGATTTTTATTTCCAATCCCTTGGGTAACCTCAACAATCTCTTCATCTTCTACTTCAGATCTAGACTCCTTAGGATCAGATTCATCAAACACAACATGGGTTGTCTCCTCCACCACCAAAGTCCTCTTATTGAACACCCTAAAAGATTTCCCCACACTAGAATATCCTAAGAACACTCCTTCATCAGATTTGGGGTCAAACTTTCCTAAGGGTGACTTCCCATTGTTCAGAATGAAAACGTTACAGCCAAAGACATGGAGGTGGGACAGATTTGGAGTTCTACCCTTAATGATCTCACAAGGTGTCTTGTTCAGTATTGATCTCACATTTACCCTATTCAGTACATAACAGGCAGTGTTTATCGCTTCAGCCCAAAAGTATTTTGGAAGTGAATACTCAGCAAGCATGGCTCTAGCGGCTTCCACTAAGGTCCTGTTCTTCCTTTCAGCTACCCTGTTCTGCTGAGGGGTCCTAGGAGCTGAAAAATTGTGACTAATCCCTTGCTCCTCACAAAATCTTCCAAATCTTTCATTTTCAAACTCCCCTCCGTGATCACTGTGGATGATAATAATCTCACATCCTAACTTCTTCTGAATCCAAGTAGAGAAAGATCTAAACTCATCAAATGACTCAGATTTATGTGACAAAAATTTAACCCAAGTGAACCTCGAATAATCATCTACAATCACAAAGCCATAGAATTTCCCCCCTAAGCTGGCAGTGCTAATGGGTCCAAAGAGGTCCATGTGAAGAACTTCTAAAGGTCTAGAGGTGCTAATGTCCTTAACAGAGTGAAAGGAGGACTGGACTTGCTTCCCTAACTGACAGGCATCACACAGGTGATCCTTAGTGAACTTAAGCTTGGGCATACCTCTAACTAAGTCCTTTTCGGTAACTCTCCTAAGGGTTTTCATGCTGGCATGACACAATCTCCTATGCCACAACCAAGACTCATCAGCAGTAATTTTTAAGCAAATTGAATTCTCAGATTTAATGCTACTTACATCCAGCTTGTAGACGTCGTTGATCATTTGCCCTTGCAAAACAACTTTATCATTTAAGCTTAAAATGCAGCCAGTGGGCCAGAATTTGATGCTGTATCCTTTGTCACAGAGTTGACTGATGCTCAGCAAGTTATGTTTCAGTCCATCTACAAGCAAAATATTATTATCAATCATAAAATTCTTTGAATCACCAATTATACCTGAGCCTACCACCTTCCTGGTGGTGTTATCTCCAAGTGTAACCTTGCCTCCAGCTCTGGCCTCCAATAAAATGAACTGATCTGCATCTCCAGTCATGTGTCTAGAACATCCGCTGTCCAGGTACCACATGCTCTCATGAGGTCTTGTGTGAGAGCACACCTACAAAATCATCAAATGTCAGTCTTAGGAACCCAAACAGGTTTGGGTTCCTTCTTATGAAAAGAAGAATGCGATGCATGCGTGCTGTGCTGTGAAACAGGTAGTTTGGGTCTCCACACTCAATGTGTACTACGGTGAACTGTGCAAGTATGTGAGATGTGTCCTAACATACCACATGAAAAATATCTAACACCAGGAAAAGGATTAACTAAACGTCGTGAGTGATAGTACCTCTTCCTAGAAGTGTATGAAACATGCTTTAATGAACTTGCAATAGATTTTTCAAAAGGTGGCGGTGCATAAAACTGTTCAAAAGTAGGCGGTGTTTTGTTCTTTTCAAAAGCACTGATTTTCACTTTAAAAAACTCAACATGTTTATTCAAACATGCAATTATAAAAGTTCTTTCACTTTCATTACTTTCTAAATCACATGCCATATCATTCAATTTTTTAAAAGCAATTTCTAATTCAACATGTGATGTTTTTAACAAATCATGCTCAACAGTTAAATCAGAATACTTTTTGTTTAATTCATCAAACTCATCAAGTAAAGACATGTGATTTCTATCAATAGTTGAATGATCCTTAATCAGAACATCATGCTCTTTTTGCAAAGTCAGGTAATCCAATTTCAAACTTGCATGGGTTTTCTTAAGCTTCCTATACGATGTATGAATCGTTTCAGAAACTTCAAATAACTAATCGTAAGGAAGCTCACTTACCTCTTCCTGATCGGACTGACCAGGGTGATCATCAGCCATCAAACATAAGTTTATTTCCTCCTCTTCAGCTTCAGTCTCAGAAGAGTCGGATGCAGAGTCTTCCCAGAACGCCTTCTGAATCCGCTTCTTATCCTTTCTGAACTTTGGTTTCTCCTCACCCTTCTCCTTGCTTGGATGAGCTTTAAGTGTAGGACAATCAACCTTAATGTGTCCAGGCTTCCTGCATTCAAAAAAAATCGTATCAGATGAACCCTTAAAATTTTTACTGGACTTACCCTTGTTCCACTTCTGATAGTTCTTATGTTTCTTCCTTAGAAAGCTTTTGAATTACCTAGTGATAAAGGCAACATCATCGCTATCAGACCCGGAAGAACTAGAATCGCTCTCGTTGGCCTTCAGTGCCACTGTTTTCTCCTTCTTTCGTTCACCTGCATCAAGTTGCCTTTGGTTCACCCCTTACTCGTAGGCAATGAGTGATCCAAGTAAGTTGTCAATAGAGTAAGCATTTAAATCTTTAGATTCAGTGATAGTAGTAATCTTAGCATCGTATGAAGAAGGCAAACATCTAAGAATTTTGTTCACTCTTTCATAGTTTGTAAGTTCTCTACCTAGAGCATGCAAAGAGGTGACGATTTGAGTGAACCTTGTGTATATTTTTGAAATAGTCTCACTAGGTTTCATGCGAAAAAGTTCGTAATCATGTAACAAAATGTTTAACCTAGACTGTTTGACCTCAGTTGTACCTTCATATGTTATAGACAATCTATCCCAGATTTCTTTTCCCGTTGTACAAGTAGAAACACGCATATAGTCTTCAGATTTTAAAGCACAAAAGAAATAGTTCAAACATTTTGCATTTAACTGTGCTAAGTCACGATCATCAAAAGTCCAATCTGTAAACGGGAGTTCAGTTTTACTACCATTAACATAACCATCCTTAACTAACATCCACATACGATAATCAATAGATTACAGAAAAATAGACATGCGTGTTTTCCAAAAAATCAAAAGGAATGTTATCAAACAACGGTGGTCTTGTGATTGAGTAACCTTCAGCAGTATTATAATTGTTACAGTTAGCCATGGATCAAATTCAAAAGTTTTTAAGCAGAAATTTTGAATCCCTCTCTGATACCACTTGAAAGTTCGATAGGGATGTTAAGCCCTAGTGAACTAGTCCCGAGGCTAACCAAGAGGGGGGGATGAATTGGTTATTTAAAAATTTCATGACAACAATGAAAATCTTTTCGATACTTAGCAGCAGAAACAAGTAAACAAGAATGAAAAGATCAATCACAGATATTCACCCAAGCAGTTAATATCAGAAAATTAAAATGCAAAATTGAATCAGAAAAGCAAACCATATTTTATAGTGGTTCGATCAACTTGACCTACATCCACTCCCCGGAGCCTCCCCTCCGGGTATTGCACTAAATAAAACTGTCTCTCCTTTTGCTCCCACAGCAAGGCGGAGAAGCCTATACAAAACCTCCTTTTCACCACACGGTGAGGCAGAGAACCCGACCTCCTTTTGCTTCCTCCTGAAGCAGGCAGAGAACCTTCGAACCCGTTTTGCTTCCACCTAAAGCGGGCAGAGAACCTGGATCTTCTTGCGACGATCCTTCCAAGATGAACACCAACTAGACGAAAGACGACGAGCGGAGAAGACGACTCTGATCCGTGCTTGGAGCAACCTTAGTGAATCCCTCACTAACTCCCCCTCACAAGATCCTCCCTCTCTCTCTCTCTAGGGTTTCTCTAGATAGGAAAGTGGCAAAAGATCTTTTCTAAATAAAGAAAAAGATCTTTTATATGGGGGCTCAAAACCAGCCCTAAATCTCAACTGGTCGGCCTAGATCATCCAGGACGATCGATAGATCGTCCTGTACGATCAGTTCAAAATCAGCTGATTCAGTCTGGACGATTTGGCTCTTCTGGATGATTAGTTCAAAAAGTTGTTCATATCATCCCGTACGATCCTGCGATCGTCCGGGACGATTAGTGTAAATCGAGGAATATCGTCCAGGAGACAGTTCGGGTCGTCCAGAGAAACTTGTGCTGGATGACTCAAAAATGACTTGATCGTCCTGTACGATTAGTTCAAAAAGCCCCCAAATCATCCTGAACATAGTTCAGGTCGTACAGCTGAAATGCACTAGACGATCATGATCGTTCGGGATGATCCTGCGATCGTCCAGGACGATATGATCGTATCAATCAAGTATTAATTGCTTTCCTTCATTACCAGACTAATTTAGGCATGATTGTACTGGATCGTCCAGGACGATACACGTATCGTCCGGGACGATCAGACTAAGTATCTAAAAATAAGAACTTGCCTAACTTGATCTGGCGGCTGAGAATTTCTGATTTGAGCATATCGTCCCGTATGATCCAAGGATCGTCCAGGACGATCTGCTTAATCAGACCCTCTTAACTTGGTCGCCCTAATTAGGGTTTTTATTTTTACCTGATCGTCTAGGATGATATGACTATCGTCCAGGATGATCTAAACAAAAACTTGAACAGAAACTCTAATTCACTCAAGCTCTCCCCCTGAATGTGTGTGTGCAAGGTTACTTAGCTAGGGGATCAGTTACATTACAATTGACTCAATAAAAAGAAAAATCATACATTGGACACACTTGGACCCGATCTTGAGTTGGCTTGATTTGCTCGTGATCTTTTGTGCCTGAAACGGGTGAGCCAAGCAAAACACAATAGACACATGTTTGGCATCATCAAAACCAGATTTGCAACATATATTTGTCTGGTTTTATTTGTGGTTAGGTTGCTTCTGTTCATCTTGTATTGGCATTTATTCTCTATTATTTAGTTCTTAAAATTTTTTTATCTTTATTTAAATTTTTTTTATTTTTCCCTTATTTTTAATATTTATCTTAGTGAGGGGGAGATTATGAGAAAATGTTTTTAAATTTTCAAATTCAACCAGTAATATTCCCATCATCAAAAAGAGGGAGATTCTTGCAACTCGAGCTCATGAGTTTATATTTTTGATGAAAATAAACCTTGTGGCTCACATCTTTATGTCTACTTATAATTGTAATGTATATTTGTTTGTGTGTGTACTAATATTTTAGGAATACCATGTAGCATCGAACAAAGATTCAGGGCTCAAGATTAGGTAGAATAGGTTACGCTGTAAAATTTTTTATAATATTCAATGAGGTATTTCTTAATTTCTTGAGTCAAGTCCTGTAAAGGCATTTGCTAGCTTGGTGACCATGCACACACACACTTAGGAGAGTGAGATTAAGTTAAAATTAGAAGTTCATATTTTTGAACTAATTATACTGTATGATTTTTATCATACTACACGATTAACTCATCAAAATAGCTAATTTTAATGTATACTGCAAGTTGAACTAATCATACTAGATGATTTAGATCATCCAGGATGATCAGTTATGATCATGAAAAATAGTTGTCAATCATAAATTAGGTAAGATTTTATCTTCTATGACAATCTATGATAATCATGCCTAAATTGATCTTGTGATTAGGGGACTAATTATTGTTAATTTTTTCAATCCGATCATCCAGGATGATTAGTGATAATCGTACTGGATGATCGAGAGGATGCATGGGATGACCCACAATCATACAAGATGAAATACCATAATTATCCATCTAATCGTCTAGGATGATGCCCAATATCATATGGGATGATTAGTTCAAATTTGAACTGATCGTACTGGACTACCTAGTGATCATCCAGGACTATCAGGTCAAATTCTATACATCGTACTGGACGATCTTGAGATCATACTAGATGATCTTTGCCAGCAGAATTAAATTTCTATGGTTTTTTAAATCCCTCTATTTAAGCTTTCTCAAAAGACTCAGTAAGTGTCATTGGCATGCATTGAGTTTCATTTCACCAATAGAAAACTTGAAGAAAGAGCCTTGAAAGGGAGAGAGGAAAGGGTGGAGTTTGAGAGGGCGAAGATCCTCATAGGTTTCAATGGAATGTGGAGGGGGTTTCACATGGTTGCTCTTAAAATCTTTTACCTTAGTACCATTATTATCAAGGTTTATCTTGAGGGAACTTTTGGGAAGAAGAAGATCTCTTTGGTGTCAAAGGACCCAGCTACTCCGCCACACTAGGAAAGGTGAAATGGATTCAAGGTTCTCTGCCTATGAAAGGATTACAGTCCTCTGCCACACCAGGTTGGTGGAAGATATTTTGTAGGGTATTCTTTGCCTAGCTGTGGGGGCTAAAGGAGAGTCACTAATGGTTTAGTGCAATACATGGAGTGGGTGACTCCGAGGAGTGGACGTAGGTCAAGTTGACCGAACCACTATAAATCTCTGGAGTGTTTGTTCTTAGTTTTATTTTTTCAAACTTTATTTTCTGCATTTATTTTTATGATAATTATGTGGCTGAAAATCTCTGAATTTTTATTATTGTGAAATTACTTTGCTTCCGTATTGAGAAATAAAATTATCAATTTTTAGATGTTGAAAATGCATTAAAAAGAGGGATTTTTCTTTTTGTTTAAAAAGTATTTATTAACCAATTCACCCTCCCCCCCCCCCCTCTTGGTTATCTTCAGGCTTGTTCTTAAAAGGTTTAACAACCCTCATGAACTTTCAACTGTTCGCAATAGACTTGAGAATTTGATCAATAAGTTCTTCTAGAAAGGTAAAAGTACTAACTCTAAAATCATCTGGACTTCTTGGAAAAAATGTTGTGGTGTTTTGAAGGAAGGTGCTTTGGGGTGCAAGAACATGGTGAATTTAGCCTATGTTTTTTCTTTTAAGTTACGGTTTAATTTCTGGGCTAAGACTAGTCTTTGGTCCAAGTTTATGACTTCTAAATATTGTGTTAGCAAACATCCAACTATTTGTACCTATAACAAGTGGGATTATAGAGTTTGAAAAAGTCTTTATAATATCAAATAGGAAGCAGAGCCTTATATCCATTGGGGCATTGGATGTGCTAATCTTATCTTTTGGCAGGACCATTGTTTGGGTAAAACTTCTATTGATAATATGCTTCATTCGGTCTCGACGTCTATTATCAAGGTTAAATATTTTATTGTGAATTACTATTAGGATATTCTGAAATTAGATCAAGTTATTCCTGATTACATCATTACTCAGATCTTACAAATTCCTTGTAATCTTGATGTTGATGATCTATGGTTGTGCAATATGGCTAGTAATGGCACCTTTAGGATTAAGGATGCTTGCAATACTTTTCGTACTAAACATACAATTTCTAAAGTTTTAAATATGTTATGGCATAAAAGCATTCCTACTAGTATTTCTACTTTCATATGGAGAATAATGCAAAATTATGTGCCTACTAATGAGAATTTAATAATATGAGGTTTTATATTGGCTTCCAAGTGTCAATTTTGTTACCATGTGGAGAATATGCATCATGTTTTTATTTCTGGCCCAATTACTTCTATGATATGGATTCATTTCGAGGATATTTTCAAACTGAATAATTTTAATGGTAATATTTCTATCAAGGATATCCTTCATTTGTGGTTCACTAATTTGAAAGGGCACATTACCAACCCCATCCCTTCTCTTATTTTTTATTATCTCTGGATGGCTAGGAATAACTCTCTTTTTAATAATGTTGCTATGAATCATGATCAAATTATTAGAAACATTAAAGATAAAGTTAGTAAGTTGTTTAATGCCAACCTTTTCATTTCTAAGAATTTTAAATGTTTTTCTTTTGTGGCCAAGGATTTTTGTATTATCCTTCAAGATAGGTTTAACAACGAGGTTTCTATGTTGATTTACTGGATTAAGCCTCCTCAAATCATGTTCAAATTAAATTATGATGGTTATGTCAAAGAGAACTCTTGGGGTTGTGGTGGTATTATTAGAGATTTTAATGGGAATTTTGTTATTACTTATGGTAGTCCTTTACCTAGATGCTCTATTATCTTTGCTGAACTTTCTGTTATCTTATAAGGTTTGAAATTATGTCTTTCACTAGGTATTGATAATATTTGGATTGAAGTTAATGCTTTGCACATGCTTTTTTGTCTTAAAGATAATGAGGAGAAAATTTGCAGTCCTGAGATTTTCCACCTGCTTAGGGATATTAAGCAAATTTTTATCTTTTTTAACATCAAGTTGACTCATATTTATAGAGAAGGAAATGCTTGTGGTGATTGGCTTGCTAACCATGGTTCTAATCTTTAATTTCTTATTAATTTCTCTTATAATCAGCTGCCATCCATTGTTGAAGGAATCATTAGGTTAGATAAGATTGGTTCTTTTTGATTGATAGGCCTTGTCTCAATTGCTGCTCTTTTCTTGTTGTTTTGGATGGGAGAGGGAGTTGTCATATTGTGGATGTTGGTTTGCTTGAGTTTTCTGCTTATATAATCTTCGGACTCAGTTGTTGCATTTTGACTATTTCTCCTCTCTTGGTTGGGAGTAGGTGTTGTCATTTTTTAGATGTTGGTTTACTCTTATTAATTTCTTATCTGATCAGGCTTTCTCAGCGGTTATTTGGGAATTAATGGGTGGTTTTCCTTCTAAATTGGAGATATTTATATCATCTTTGGGTTGGTGCCTAAAAGTTCGTGAGGGATGTTAAGCCCTTGTGAATTAGTCCCGAGGCTAACGAAGAGGGGGGCAAATTGGTTATTTTAAAAATTTGTGAGAAAAAATGATTTAGAAAAATCTTTTTTAATGTTTTAACACAATGATAATTTTGCGATGATGTGTAAATGTTCATGATAACAAAATAATAATCACAATCACACAATCATCAACAAAAAAATAAGTGCGAAAAAATAATCAGAAGGAACACACTAGATTTTATAGTGGTTCGGTCAACATGACCTACGTCCACTCCCCGGAGCCTCCCCTCTGGGTATTGAACTAACACTAAGTGACTCTTCTTCTGCTCGCATAGCAAGGCGGAGAAGCCTGTACGAAACTCCTTTCCACCAACTTGGTGAGGCAGAGAACCTAGACTCCTTTCGCTTCCTCCTGCAGTAGGCAGAGAACCTAGACTCCTTTTGCTTCCTCATGAAGCAGACAGAGAACCTGAATCTTCTTGCGAATGATCCTCCCACAGAGACACCGACAAGATAAGAGACAACGACTGGAGAAGACGACTCAGATCCTTGCTTGGATCAACCTTTGTGAACACCTCATAAACTCCCCCTCATAAGATCCTTTCTCTATTCTAAGCTCTTTGTCTCTCTCAAGGTTTTCCCTTGAAAGGAAAGTGGTAAAAGATTTTTTTTGTTGAAAGAAAAAGATCTTAAATAGGAGGGCTCAAAAATTATCCTCAATCTCAACTGGTCGTCAAAGATTGTCCAGGATGATCGGTCGATCGTCCTGCACGATCAGTTCAAAATCACATGTATCAGCCTGGATGATCTGGTTCCTCTGGAAGATTAGTAGATAAAATTTGTTCAGATTGTCCCGTATGATTCTGCTATCGTCCGGGATAATTAGTGTAAATCAGGAATTTTGTCCAGAAGATAGGTCTGGTCATCTAGGGACACTTGTGCTAGACGATCTCAAAATGACTTGATCGTCCAGGATGATAAGTGTATCGTCCTGTATGATTAGTTCATAATCAAGAATATCGTCCAGCACATTTCTCAGATCGTCCAGGTGAAGTGCTCTGAACGGTCAGGATTTTGCATGCATCATCTAGGACGATCATTTGATCGTCCATGATGATATGATTGTATCAATCACATATTAATTACTTTCCTTAATCACCAGACTAATTTAGGCATGATTGTATTAGATTAACCTGGACGATACATGTATCATCCGGGACGATCAGACCAAATCTCTAAAAATAAAAACTTACCTAACTTAATTTGACGGATGAGAATTTTTGATTTGAGACTATTATCCAGTATGATATGTGTATCATCCAGGATGATCTTCTTAATAAAATCAACTTAAACATGATCACCCTAATTAGGGTTTTTATTTTTACTGGATCATCCAGGATGAGGTGAATATCATTCTGGATGATCAGAATAAAATTTGAACAGAAACTCTAACTCACTAAAACTCTCCCCTGAGTGTATGTGTGTATGGTTACTTAGCTAGGGGATCAATTACATTACATTTAACTCAAGAAAGGGAAAAATTACAATTAAAGATACGCGGACCCAATCTTGAGTTGGCTTGGATTGCATTTGATCTTTTATACCTGAAATGTTAGTTAACCAAAACAGAATAAAGAAATATTTATAATCATCAAAATTGTCACCCTTAAATATAGGTTTGTAACAATCTCCCCCTTTTTGATGATGGCAAACATTTACTTAGTAGTTTCAAATCGACCAAATTGCAGTAATTAAAGCACAGGCAAGAAAAGAGAAATTTTACTAATCATTGATTACCAGTGACATTCAACATAACAAATGAAACTACTACAACACAAAAATAACTCCCCCTCTTGACATCACAAAAAGTAGGAACAGTAAAGACAAAAAAATAACAGCAAACTAAAACATCCTAATAAAGAGGTAGATCCTGATCAGATCGAGGAGGTGGTGGAAGATGAAAGTAATTGTGAATGGTGGCGAACTGCTCACCAAACCAGGCCATGTCCTGATCTTGCTACTGTAGTTGGTGAGTCACGTAGGAGTCAAAGCGAGCCTCCCACTGGTCAAAGCATTGCACCAAGTGATCTAAGGGTGATGCTATAGGAAGAGGAGCAGGTGCAGCAGGTGTAGCTGGCTCAGGAGGAGCCTCCCCCTGTTCTCCCTAAATATCCGCTATGGGCTCTGGATGAAGTCTAGTACTGTGGAGAGTATGAAAAGAGCTTTTGGAGAAGAAGATAGGTGGGATTTTGGCTGGATCTGAATATTAAAAGTTATATTTTGTTTTAAGGGCATAGTGGATGAGATGTCCTAAAGCTAGATTGGGGCGTCTCCTGTGGCCCGGATCCATAATGTTCGTCAGCTGTTTAATGTAGCGAAAGATTAAATCAGTAGCATTAAAGTCATGATGGGCCATGATGTAGTAGGTAGTGATGGAGAGCAAAGGAGTGATGTGGATGCGGTCCCCAGCTTTAGGAATAACGGAGTAGCGAAAGACATGTTGGATTGTCCTAGCATCCTTGACTAGGGAGGAACATGCTTGGTCGTGGTATTGGGCATTGGTGTTTCTAAGGAAGTGGTTAGGGACACTCCAATCAAAGTCAGGGTCAGAAGCTAGAATATGAAGTTTATTGCCAGAAGTGGATAGTTGAAGAATGTTATGAAAGTCCTTGAGGGTTAATTCGACAGGTCGTTAATTCATAAAGGACTGAAGGCCTGAGTAATCAGAGGTGACGTAAGGATTGGTAAAGAAAACCCTAAGGAGTTCAGTGCTGAAGGGAAAAGCCAAAGTAAGAATGAAGGTGAGGGATGTGTGAGTGAACAGATCCAATACCAGATATGCCAGGGTCTGTGGGTTCACAGTTTTGGAGATCGTGATCCCAACATTAAGATATCGTTGAAAGGTAGCTTGATCTGCTGCATCAGGAAAGAGGGGATCAGTATTTACCCAGAAGGAGCTGGCACCTTGTTGCTTGGATCTCTTACCACCAGCCATTAGAAAATGATTGGAGGAAGGATTGGAAGAGAATATGTGAGAAAATTCTAAAAACAAATGGTTGTTTAAATAGAATTCGGCTGGATCATCCAGGACGATCACAGGATCATCCAAGATGATAGGGGTAATAATAACGTCCAGGCTGATTGGTCAAAAATATGGTATGAACGTCCATGATGATTAGACACAGGCGATCATCCCGAGGAGTCCAGCTGGACGACCTTTAATGAAAAGTATCATCCAAGATGATTCGGTGGATCATCCAGGATGATATGCAATAAATGAACCAGACAGGCTAATTTTAAATCGTCCAACTGCTGCCATGAGGATCGTCCAGGACAATGCGGTGGATAATCCAGGATAATCACCAATAGATGGTGCATATCAGCCATTGGATCATGTTGGGGATGATTTGAATTGATCATCCAGGATGATATACGGATCATCCAGGATGATGTAGGATTATCCAGGACGGTGTGGGGATCGTCCAGGTCGATGTGAAGAAAAAAGTGAAAAAGATGAAGGATGGAGATGAAATATCAGAGATCCCACAAACACACACAAAAAAGGAAAATCCAAAATCAAAGCAAATAAAAAATAGAAACAGGAAAAATAATAATGAAAATAATGATTTTTTTTGTTTTTTGATCAGCTCTACTAAAATAGAATTTTCCTTGATTTTTAATTCAAAAGCCAATAAGAAGAAAATCAACAATGCTGAAATCCAAAAAAAGTTAGAAAATCAACTTTCGTAACTCCTACCTCGTACACCTTACAGGTTAAAATTCCTTTCAAACAAAAAGTCTAATTTAGAAGAAAAGAAGTTAGATTGGAAAAGAGATCCTTTCAAGCCTCGTTTCAGAAAAATATCTGATATAATAGTATTATAAAGTGAGGAATCAAAAATCATGATTATTCATCTCAAGCTTTTGAAAATATTAAGTGGCGCATGGATTTTTCTAAGACATTTAAAGATCTGAAAGGGAAAAAAGCTTATTTCTTTGTGGGCTTATTTTGTGCCTCTTTTTCAATTTATTTGGCACTATTTACGCATCTTTTCATTTTTGATACACTTTGTGTATCTTTCCAATTTGGCAACATTGCGCATCTTTTCAACTTTGGGCTCATTTTGTGCCTCTTTTCATTTTGGCGCTCTTTGCGCATCTTTTACAAGCTCACTTCCTTTCATAATCATTAAAGAATCTCAGTTGTGAAATTACCTTCCATACATAAGAGAGGACAAAGCTCACTCTCTACAATAAGGAGGAGTAATTCACAGAACAAAAACCATATATCATATGATAAATGCAATCACATGATTAAGAAAAACATAACAATGATCCAAAACTTTGAAAGTACTATTCATATGAGATAGATTACTGTAGGAAGATAAAATAAATCTCTATTTTAAAAACCAACTTTTTAATTTTGAAAAAGATTTTCATCTAAAAGAAACAATACACCATTAAAAGAGTTAAAGAAAGAGAAACAATCATCAATGTTTCTTTTCTTTAATAGATTCAGTGGAGTTAATCAGTACTTACAAGCCTCCAAATAAAAAATAATAAGGCAAAACTCTCAGTTAGAAATCCAGCTTATCAGTAGTAGTGAACAGTGATCTGATTTTTTTTTTAAAGTAAATCAAGAACAAGTAGGAAATCGCATTAAAATAAATACTCAAATCAGGAAAATAATAACACTAAAATGAAATTTAGCAGAAGATACAAACCAACAGGAAATAGATAATCAAATCAAAAAAATAACTAACAGAAACAGAATGAAAAAAAGAAAATTCAGAAATCAGCAGTTATTAGATTCATGCATTTATATCAATCACACCCAATCTGGTTCTCAAAATGCTGAATGAGTTAAAGGCCAGTGGTTTAGTAAAGATGTCAGCCAATTAATTTTCAGTTGCTACATTATGTAGCTCAATATCCCCTTTTGTACATGGTCCCTAATGAAGTGATGCCTTATATCAATGTATTTGGTTCTAGAATGTTGGATTGGATTCTTAGAAATGCATATGGAACTGGTATTATCACATAGAACTAAAATTGTTCCAACATGTAATCCTAAATCTAAAACTTGTTGCTTTAACCAAAAGACTTGGGCCACACAACTTCCTAAGGCAATGTACTCAGCTTCAGTAGTGGAAAGTGCAACTGAGTTCTATTTTCTACTGGACGAGGAGACTAAAGACTGTCCTATGAATTGGCAAGTTCCAGAACTGCTCTTTCTATCCACCCTACAACTTATAAAATCAAAATCAGAATATCTAATAATCTCAAAAGAAGTGTTGTACCTAGGATACCAGATTCCTAGGTTTAGGGTCCCTAAGAGATATATAAGGATTCTCTTAACTACAGTCAGATGGATTCCTTAGGATCAGCTTGAAATCTAGCATAAAGATAAATAGTAAATATAATATCAGGTCGGCTAGCAGTCAGGTAAAGCAGTGATTCAATTATTCTCCTAAACTTCTTCTGATCAACAGATTTTCCATTTGAATCCTTATCTAATTGAATAGTGGAACTCATGGGAGTGTTGATTGGCTTAGCTTTGTCCATTTTGTATTTCTTTAAGATGTTCTTAGTGTATTTTGATTATTTCAGAAAGGTTCCATCATCCATTTGCTTTATGCTAAACCTCAAAAAGTAGGACAATTCTCCCATCATATTCATCTCAAACTCCTTACTCATTATCTTAAAAAAATCATCACATAAATTTTTATCAGAAGATCCAAAAAGTATATCATCAATATTGATCTGAACAATGAGTAGATCATCTCCTACTTTTCTAAGAAAAAGGGTGGTGTCTACGCTCCCCTTAACAAACTCTTTTTCTAGTAGGAATGTGCTAAGCCTCTCATACCAAGCTCTGGGTGCCTATTTCAATCCATATAAGGCCTTTTTTAATTTATAAATATGATTTGAATATTAGGAACTCTCAAAACCTGGGGCTACAAAAACATCCTCTTTTATTATCCCATTTAAAAAGGCACTCTTGACATCCATTTGAAACAGCTTAAATCCCTTATAACAGGCATAGGCTAGTAGCACCCTAATGGCTTCCAATCAAGCTACAGGGCCAAAGGTCTCCTTAAAATCAATCCCTTCAATTTGATTGTACCCCTTAGCCACCAATCTTACTTTATTCCTAACCACCACATCAGAATCATTCATCTTATTCTTAAAGAGCCACTTGGTTCCCACTACACTTTGATTCCTAGGTCTTTCTACTAACTCCCAAACATTATTCCTTATAAATTGATTCAAATCCTCTTGCATAGCTAAGATCCAAAATTCATTAGAAAGGGCTTGATTGATGTTGGTGGGTTCAGTCATTGAGATAAAGGCAGAATGGTTTACTTCCTTCCTAAGTCCATGCCTAGTTCTAACACCTTCAGAAGGGTTTCCTAAGATCAGTTCTTTAGGATGACTCAAAGCATATCTCTAATCTCTAGGAAAAGTATTTTGAGATTCTACTCTTTTCTCCAGATTTGCATTTTTAACTCCTTGGGTAATCTCTCCAACATCTTCTTCTTCCTCAACTCTAGTCTCCTTAGGGTCAGATTCATCAAGCATCACATGAGTTGTCTCTTCCACCACCAAAGTCCTCTTATTAAACACCCTAAAGGATTTCCCCACACTAGAATAACCTAAGAATACTCCTTCATCAAATTTGGGGTCAAATTTTTGTAAGGATGATTTCCCATTATTCAAAATGAAAACCTTAAAGCCAAAGACATGGAGGTGGGACAGGTTTGGAGTTCTACCCTTAATGATCTCATAAGGTGTCTTATTCAGGGTGGATCTAACATTCACCCTATTCAGCATATAACAAGCAGTGTTCACCACTTCAGCCCAGAAGTATTTTGGAAGTGAATACTCAACAAGCATGACCCTAACGGCTTCCAATAAGGTCCTATTCTTCCTTTCAGCTACCCCGTTCTGCTGAGGGATCCTAGGAGCTGAAAAGTTATGACTAATCCCTTGCTTCTCACAGAATATTCCAAATCTCATATTTTTAAACTCAACACCATAATTACTATGAATAGTCAAGATCTCACAACCTAACTTCCTCTGAATTAAAGTGGAGAAGGATTTAAATTCATCAAATGACTCAAATTTATGTGATAGAAATTTAATCCAAGTAAACCTCAAGTAATCATCAACAATCACAAATCCATAGACTTTTCCCCCTAAGCTGGCAGTGCTAATTGGTCCAAAGAGATCCATGTGAAGGACTTCTAAAGGTCTAGAGGTGTTTATGTCCTTAATAGAGTGGAAAGAGGATTGGACTTGCTTCCCTAATTGACAGGCATCACACAGGTGGTCCTTAGTGAACTTAAGCTTGGGGACACTCCTAACTAAGTCCTTTGGGGTGACTCTTCTAAGAGTTTTCATACTAGCATGACATAATCTCTTGTACCACAACCAAGACTCATCAGCAGTAGTTTTTAAGTAAAATGAAGCATCACATTCAATATTATTTAAATCAAGCATGTAGACATTATTGATCCTCTTGCCCTACAAAATAGTGTTATTATTTAAGCTTATGATACAAGTATTTGCTAGGAACTTGATGTTGAAGCCCTTGTCATAGAGCTGACTGATGCTAAGCAAGTTATGCTTTAATCCATCTATAAGCAAAACATTTTCAATCAAAAGGTTCCTGGAGTTTTTGATTATACTTGCACCTACCACTTTCCTAGTGGTATTATTTCTAAGAGTGACCTTGTCTCCAGCCCTGGCCTCCAGCGAAATGAATTGATTTACATCTCCAGTCATATCTCTTAAGCATCCGTTGTCTAAATACCACATGCTCTCACGAGGTCTTATATGAGAGAAATCCTATCAAATCATCAAATGTTAGATTTAGGAACCCAAACCAGTTTGGGTTCCTTCTTATGCAAAGATGAATGCAATACATATGTGCTGTGCTGTGAAGCATGTAATTTAGGCCTCCACACCCAATGTGTACTATGGTGGACAGTGCAGGTGTGGGAGATGTGTCATAATATGCCACAAGAAAAACATCTAACACCAGAAAAATGGTTAACTAATCTACATGGGTGACAGTGCCTCTTCCTAGGTTTGAATGAAACATGGTTTGATGATTTTGAATTAGATTCTATAAATGGTGGAGGTGCATAAAATTGTGCAAAAGTAGTAGGTGTTTCATTTTTCTCAAAAGCACTGATTTTTACACTTAGAAATTCATTTTTCTTCTTAAGACTTGTAATTTCAAATTTCAAATAATGCTCACTACTATCTAAATCAGATATAAGAGTTTCTAATTCTTTAAAAGCTCATTCTAAATTAGCACGTGATATTTTCAATGAATCATGCTCAATAATTAGTTCAGAATGCTTTTTGTTTAATTTATCAAATTCATCAAGTAAGGACATGTGATTACTATCAAGCGTGGAATTATCTTTAACTAAAATATCACGCTCTTTTTGCAAATTTAGGAAATCCATTTTCAGGCTGGCATGGGTTTTCTTAAGTTTCCTATATGATAAATAATTTTTCTCAGAAACTTCAAGTAATTGATCATATGTGAGCTCACATATCTCTTCTTTGTTAGACTGACCAGGATGATCATCTGACATCAAACATAGGTTCATAGTCTCCTCTTCAGCTTCAGTCTTAAAGGAGTCGGATGCTGAATCCGCCTAGAAAGCCTTTTGAATCTTTTTCTTATCCTTTATGAACTTAGGTTTCTCCTCACCCTTCTCCTTACTTGGGTGAGTCTCAGGCTTCCTGCATTCAAAACAAATAGTATCAGATGAACCTTTAAAATTTTTGCTACTCTTACCTTTGTTCCACTTCTGAATGTTCTTATGTTTCTTCCTTAGAAAGCTTTTGAATTGCCTAGTGAAAAAGGCAACATCATCGTTATTAGACTTGGAAGACTCAGTGTCAGTATCGTTCGCCTTCAACGCCATAGTTTTCTCCTTCTTCTTCTCACCTGCTTCAATTTATCGTTGGATTCAGTAATTGCAGTTATCTTGGCATCATAAGAAGAAGGCAAACATCTCAAAATTTTATTAACTTTCTCATATTAGTAAGCTCTCTTCCTAAGGCATGCAGTTAGGTGACAATTTGAGTGAACCAAGTATACATTTCAGAAATGGATTCAGTAGGTTTCATGCAAAAAAGTTTATAGTCGTGAACCAAGATGTTTAATCTAGATTTCTTAACCTTAGATGTACCTTCATAAGTAATGCATAGTCTATCCCAGATTTCTTTACCATTAGTGCAAGTAGAAACACACATGTTGTCCTCAGATTTCAGTGCACAGAAAAAATAATTCAAGTATTTTGCATTCAGTTGTGCTAAATCATGATCATCAAATATCCATTCAGTAAATAGAAGTTCAGTTTTAACGCCATTAATAAATCTAAATGGTGTTTCATAACCATCTTTAACAAGCATCCACATGTGATAATCAATTGAATGTAAAAAGTTAGACATGCGAGTTTTCCAAAAATTAAAATGTATGTTATCAAACAAAGATGATCAGGTAATTGAATAACCTTCAGCAATATTACAATTACCAAAGTTAGCCATGGATCAAAATTTAAAAGTTTTTAAACTTAATTTTTGAATCCCACTCTGATACCACTTGAAAGTTCGTGAGGAATGTTAAGCCCTTGTAAACTAGTCCCGAGGCTAACCAAGAGGGGCGGTGAATTGGTTATTTTAAAAATTCACGAGCAAAAATGATTTAAAAAATCTTTTTAAATGTTTTAACATAATGACAGCTTCATGATGATGTGTAGATGTTCATGATAATAAAATAATAATCACAATCACATAATCATCAACAGAAAAATAAGTATTGAGAAAAAATCAAAAGGAACACACCAGACTTTATAGTGGTTTGGTCAACTTAACCTAAGTCCACTCCCTGCAGCCTCCCCTCCGGGTATTATACTAACACTAAGTGACTCTCCTTCTATTCCCACAGTAAGGCGGAGAAGCCTGTATAAAACTCCTTTCCACCAACCCGGTGAGGCAGAGAACCTAGACTCCTTCCTCTTTCTCCTGAAGCAAACAGAGAACCTGGACTCCTTTCGCTTTCTCTTGAAGCAGGCAGAGAACCTGGATCTTCTTGTGGATAATCCTCCCACAGAGACACCGATAAGACAAGAGGCGATGATCGGAGAAGGCGACTCAGATCCTTGCTTGGAGCAACCTTTGTGAACACCTCACAAACTCCCCCTCACAAGATCTTCTCTCTCCCAAGCTCTCTCTCTCTCTCTCTCTCTCTCTCTCTCTCTCAAGGTTTTTTCTGGAAAGGAAAGTGGCAAAAGATTTTTTTTATTGAAAGAAAAAGATCTTAAATAGGAGGGCTCAAAAATTGCCCTAAATCTCAACAAGTCGTCAAAGATCATCCAGGATGATCGGTCGATCATCCTGTACGATCAGTTCAAAATCACATGTATAAGTCTAGATGATCTGGTTCCTCTGAACGATTAGTAGATAAAATTTGTTCAGATCGTCCCGTACGATTCTACGATTATGCGGGATGATTAGTGTAAATTAGGAATTTCATCCAGAAGATAGCTCTGGTAGTCAAGGGAAACTTGTGCTGGATGATCTCAAAATGGCTTGATCATCCAGGATGATAAGTGTATCATCCTGTATGATTAGTTCATAATCAAGAATATCATCCAGCGTATTTCTCGGATCGTCCAGGTGAAGCGCTCTGGACAATCGGGATTTTGCATGCATCATCCAGGATGATATTTCGATCGTCCAGGATGATATAATCATATTAATCATATATTAATTACTTTTCTTAATCACCAGACTAATTTAGACATGATTATAATGGATCATCCTGGATGATACACGTATCATCCGGGACGATCAGACCAAATCTCTAAAAATAAAAACTTGCCTAACTTAATCTAACGGCTGAGAATTTTTGATTTGAGCCTATCATCCTGTACGATATATGTATCGTCTAGGATGATCTGCTTAATCAAATCGACTTAAACATAGTCACCCTAATTAGGGTTTCTACTTTCATTGGATCGTCTAGGATGATGTAAATTTCGTCCAGGATAATCAGAACAAAATTTAAACAGAAACTCTAACTCACAAAAACTCTCCCCTTGAGTGTGTGTGTGCAAGGTTACTTAGCTAGGGGATCAATTACATTACATTTGACTCAAGAAAGGGAAAAATTATAATTAAACACACGCGGACCCGATCTTGAGTTGGCTTGGATTGCCTTTGATCTTTGGTACCTGAAATATTAGTTAACCAAAATAGAACACAGAAATGTTTGTTATCATCAAAATTGTAATCCTTAAATCCAGGTTTGCAACAGTACCCAATTTACTCCTAGTCTGGAAGCCTTTTTCGGAGATGCTTTCTTATGTTTGGTTGGTGTTGTAGTTTCTCTACTATTTCTGGTTGCATCTGGTGGTTTGTTAAATGGATTTTTTGAAGAATTGAGCGGCAGATGGGTATTTTGCATCATGATTGCCTGGATACTACCCACCTGACTCAGCTTTTCTCATTTGTTCGATATTTGAGTTTTCTTGACATACTGTTATTTTCTATTCTTGGGTGGTGCTGCTATTGGGGCAATTTGAATGTTAATCATAATGTATATTTTGGTTCTATTATCTATAGCCATTGTGATTGTTGGCATTTATACTATATAGATAACTGTGGTCTGGCTCTTTTCTTTAGCTTTAATCAGATTATTAAGTTGGAGAGAAATCATTGTGATTGCTATTTGGTTTGTCATCATGATAACGTTAATAGTATTGGCAACTTCACTTCTCAGTTTTGGGTTGGGCTAGTTGATCATATATATATATATATATATATATATATATATATATATATATATATATATATATATATCTTTAATAGCTATAATGCTAATGTGAATCTGAATGTGTTCTTGAGGGCTTATTATAGTTTGGATATTGGTGTTGTTTCCTTTTTCTTGCATTTTAATATGAATGTTAATAATGTCATCTTCACTAATGATCTGAACTTAAAATGCAAATTTCAAGTTTGCTTCTATTATTTTCCTTCTATTGCTCTTATTATTTTGCAAGTTTCTATTAGTGTTTTTTTGCAGGTTCTTGATTTTTTTGGCGGAGAACCATGCTATTAGTTGATCTTTCAAATATTTTGGGGTTGGATGCTTGCCACCCTTATAGAATGTTCCTATGTAATTTTGTATATTTGATTAGGAGGGAACTTGAGCTCATAGGTTTTTCTTTTATTTTGCTTGTAGCTCCTATGAGCAGTAGTGAGCTCGAGGTCCCTTTAAGGACCTTATAATCAATTTTTTTAATCAACAAGTAGGCCCCTTTGTGGGTTTCCCCTTAAAAAAGTAAAATGTCTTAAGATACCTTTCTCTCTCCACTTTGTGATTTGTGCTCAGGCGGTTGAGGTTTTCACTATTCAACTCATCACACTCCCATTCATTTTGGTTTTGATTTGTGGTGCCTTGGTGTTTTCTTTTAAGATTACTATTCCTTAGGCAGCTTGGCCTTATGTTTTCTTTTCATTTTCTGGATGGTGTCGGGCCGGTCGTCATTTGTGCCTAATCCATGGGGTAATCCACCCTCTATTTAGGTTGCTCTTAAGAATGGTTTCTTTAATGGTAATGATAAATCTCTGACCCCTAAATCTAGATCTTTTCGTGAAGTGCTTGCGGGTGCTTCCTTTTTGAAAAATCATAATTTTTCTTTTTCGCAAGCTTCGATCAAGGGTTTTCTGGCTCTTTTAATTTCTGATGATGATATTATGAAACTTGCTACTCCTTATTAGTTTATGTTGGTTGGGAAGTTTTTGATTCGCAGGCCAAATTTAGATTCTATCCATTGCTTATTTTGAAACTTGAAATTATCGGGTGTTTTCTCGAATCATTTACTCGACGCTAGGCATATTGCAATACAACTATATAATGATTTGGATTATAGTTGTGTTTTTTTGTGAGGAGTACTTCTTATATCGATAACTTCCAAATGAGATTATTGAAATGGACGCCATATTTTGACATTAAGGTAGAATCTCCTATAGTTGCTATTTGGATTTCATTTTTGAATTTATGTTTACATTTTTTTAATTCTTATGTTTTACATGCTTTAGGGTCACTCTTTGGTAGGCCACTTCAAACGGATCGAAACACAGCCTCAGATCGAGGCCTTTGGTGGCTCGAATTCTTGTTGAATTTGATATCACTAAGAAGCATCCTAAAGATATTTGGCTTGGTTCTGAAAAATTGTGTTATTTACAGAAAGTTGAATTTGAAAATGTTTTGGATTTTTGTATTCATTGTAAAGCTCATGGCCACTCCATAAATGATTATTTTGTAGCTCATCCATAACTTAGGAAGAATAATAAGATTTCTGAACCCCTGGTTGGGGAACCGTCAGCTAACGGACATCATAATATTATTCAAGAGATTGAGAAAAATGTGAATATGGAGGACCCTAATGTATGTGGTGATAACATAGAGAATGTCCCTTTTGGATATCCCCTTAGGAAGTACGAGTTTATGAACTAAAGAATAATGAGGATCTTGCTTTAGCTGAGGGCCTGCAATTAGGTGATTCGGTTGGACAAGTATTAGAGGAGAGAGCTGTTGAGGATTACAATCAAGGCTTGCCTAGCTCTTTGATCAATCATGGCAATGAGGGTAATAAGAATATTAAGGGGAATTTCTCAAATCCATCTGATGGTGATCATAGGATAGAATCACAGGAAAATTGTGCTCTAAACCAAACTAATGGTGATAATTAGGGAAATTTGGCAGATCATGCCTCAAATAGGCTAAATTTGTCACCTGGGATCATGGATGAGAACATGGAGGAGGGGAAAATTGATTTGCAGGACTCTTTATCCTCTAAGGTTATTATCAAGGGGAAAGCTAACACCTCTATGTCATCGCCGAATGGTAATGCTGAAGATACTGAGGAAAGTTTCAAAATAGTTTCCAAAAAGAAAACCGAGACTAATAAGAATCAGACTTCTTACACCCCTAGAGTCACTTGAGCTTCTAATGCGTCTTTATTTAATGGTTAAAGCTCTTGTGTGAAAAATTAGGGGTGTGGGGGATTCTTTGTCTAAGGATAGGGTGAAGAATTTATGTAGGGCTAATGATATTTATGTGCTTGTTCAAATAAAACCTTTAATTTTCGCCTCAAAGCTCAATTCTATTGGTAGAAGATTTGGTTTTGATTTGGCTTATGGTAATTGTTCTAATAAAATATGGATTTTTTAGAAGCATTTTATTTGCTTAGATATTATTATGGATCTTCCTCAAATGGTTCATACTAGCATAAACGTTCTTCAGTTCTCTTGTTATGCCTCTTTTGTTTATGATTCTTGTTCTAAGTTGAGTAGAAAGATTTTATGGGATCAGCTCATTGATTTCTCTTCTACTATTCAAGCCCCTTGGTTAGTTGGTGGTGATCTTAATACTGTTACCAATTCTTCTGAATGGGTCGGGGGTAACCCCCCTAACTTTTAAGATATGGAAGACTTCAATGATATGATTTTGAATTGTAATTTACATGATATTAGATTTTATGGTAATATTTTTACTTGGCATAAGGGTACTATGTAGCAAAGATTGGATCATCTTCTTTTTAATGATTTTTGGATATCATCTCATCAGATGACTCACATTGATCACTTAACCAGATCTTTATCTAATCATTCTCCTTTATTGTTAACTATTTCTATAAATAGCTAAATTTTTTTCCATCTTTTAGATTTCAAAATATGTTGTTCCTTGAACATAGTTTTTAATGTTTTGCAAAGTAACTGGCATGCCCCCCTTTCTCCCTTTAATAATGTTTATGGTATGCCTAGATTATGGTTTAAACATAAGAGACTTAAACAAAAATTATCCTGGTGGAATAAATATATTTTTAAGAATATCTTCACTTGTATTTTGGAAGTTGAAAAAAATGTGGATATTGCTGATAAGAATTAAATGCATGATTCAACTTTTGAGAATTTGTTAGCTCCTAACAAAGCTAAAACATGTCTCTTCGAACTCCAGGAAAAAGAAGTGTCCTATTGGAGACAAAAGGCCTCTACTACATTTCTTGTGGAAGGTAATCATAATACCAATTTTTTTGTCATATTGTTAACCACAAAAAGGTGATTAATCATATTCATAAAATTACTTCTCCTGATGGTTTGGTCATTGATAACCCTGATTTAGTTTTTCATTATGGTGTTGAGTATTTTAAAATTACCTTCAATAAAGATTTTTGCCCAGATTTTAACATTAACTTTTCTTTTATTCCTTCAATTATTTCTGAGGAGGACAACTTGTTTTTGTCTAAGACTCCCACTGAAGAGGAAATTTGGCATAAAATGAAAGATATGAATTCTGATTCTGTGGCTGGCCCTGATGGGTTCACCACTAAATTCTTTCAGAAATCATAGTCTATAATTAGAGGGGACCTACTCAATGTGGTTGTGGATTTCAATTTTGGTAACCCTTACCCTAAATTTTTCACCTCTACTTCTATTGCTTTAATTCCTAAGCAGAATGTCATTAATTTTTTGAATGATTTCCGTCCCATCAGTTTATGTTCTTTCTTCAACAAGCTCATTGCCAAGTTACTTATGCGTAGGATAGCTTTATTTCTCCCTAAGATTATTTCTCTGGAACAAATGGGATTTCTTAAGGGTAGGTCTATATTTGATAATGTTCTGCCTGCCTAGGAATTAGTTCTGCTTGCCTAGGAATTAGTTCATGATTTACATGTTCATATTGTTGGGTGTAATATTATCCTCAAAGATGATATTACCAAATCTTATGACAATTTAAATTGGGAATTTCATTACACTTTGCTTAAGCATTTTGGTTTTGATATGCAATTCATTAAGTTAATCAAGAATAGTATTGAGAATTACATCTTTTTCATCATGATCAATGGTAAGTCACATGGCTTTTTCAAATCTTTTCATGGACTCTCTTTATCATTTCTATGGAATATTTATTTAGAGGGCTTGATGAGTTAATTTAGATCTCATACGAGTCTACAATTTAGAACTTTTGGTGGTTTTCATATTACTCACCTGAGCTTTGCTGATGATTTCATTATCTTTACAAATGGCTCTATAAAAATGCTTTACATCTAGTTTTGGTTTCTCAATAAATTTTAGCTTGCTAGTGGTTTAATTTTTAACCACTCTAAGAGTTGTTTCATTCCTGCTAATTCCATTTTTCAAAGGAGAATTATTAGTATTGAAAACAAGTTTGGTTTTGCTCCTAAAAGCTTACCAATGAAGTATTTAGGTACTCCCCTTCACAAGGGTAAGAAACATTCTCATTTATTTGATGACATTTTCTTTATTATTCAGAAGAAACTTTCCTCTTTGGCTTTTAATTTCCTTTCATTTGATAGTGAATTTTTCCTTATTAAACATATTTTATTTTATATTCCTATTTATCTTTTACACACTTTAAATCCTACTTTAAATGTTTGTAGTAGAATGGAAAGAATCTTCAATAATTTTTTTTGGGGTGCTAAAGATGGTAAGCATGCTATTTTTTGGGGGTCTTGGTATAAACTTTTTGGGGTTATGGAATAGGGCCGCATAGGTTTAAAGACATTGACTGACATGTTCAAAGCTTTTTCCCACTACTTTGGTTTGCTTTCCGATCTCAAAAATGTTTGTTGGCTAATTTTATGCTCTCTAAATTTTTTGTTGGTAAGCACCTCTCATTTTTTACTTTAAACAAGGTGACTCTGTTAACTGGAAAAGGTTATGTTCCATTAAGTGGGAGGCTAAACAATTTATCCAATGGGCGATGGGGGCTGGTAACATTTTCTTCTAGCAAGACAATTAGTTTGGTAATTTTTTTATTGATAATTTATTAAACACTCACTCCACTTCTACTTGTAAAGTTAAGGAATTTATTATTAATTGGGTCTGGAATATTGATTTGCTTGCTAATTATGTTCCTGATTTTATTTTTAATTCTATCATCAAGATTCCCATACATTTGGATAATGAGGATTGCATCTTGTTTAATCTTTCTAATGATGGTAAGTTTGCTATTAAGCAGATTTGGAATTCTATTCATCAAGCTCACCCTAAACTTTTGCTTTATAAGGCCATTTGGCATGCCAACATTCCTTCTCTTATTCTATTCTTATGTGAAGGATTTTGCATAACTATTTGCCTCTGGATACTATTTTATTGCATAAGGGTTTTCATATTGTCTCTAAGTGTCAATGTTGTTATCATGTTAAAAACACCAATCATGTTTTTATGCAAGGCCCTATTGCTATGAAAGCTTGGTTATATTTTGATAGCATGTTTAATATGCATTCTTCTGGTATTTATTCCTCTATCACGAATCTTCTTAATGACTGGTTTATTTCTATCAAAGGCCATATTAGAAATATTTAACATGTCATCATTTGTTGGTTTTCATGGAAGTGTAGAAACGAGTTTAAGCATGAGAAAATTAAAATGAATGTTTTAAGTATTATTGCTAAAGTCAAGGATAAAATTATGCAATTTTTTGTTTCTAATTTACTAAAAGTATATTCTTTTAAAGGTTTTTATCATGTTGCGGCTGATTTTGGTGTTTCTTTACAATTTTCTTCCTCTGGCTTCAAAGATAGAATTGTCAAATGGTTGAAACCTCGTGAGGGCTATTTTAAACTCAATACTGATGGTTCTATTAACAATTTGAATGCTGGTTGTGGTGGTATTATTAGAGATTTTAAGAGTCATGTTATTCTTGCCTTTGTGGGTCCCAGTAATGCTAATAATACTATTAAAGGTAAGATTAAAGCCCTTCTTTTTAGTCTTCAATTGTGCATTTCCTTATGTAAAACTACTATTTAGATTAAAGTTGATGCCATGATTTTGATTCACTACATTGAAGGGAAGTCTATTTTTAATCCTGATTATTTTTACATGCTTAGAGATATAAAACCTGGGCTCTCTTTTATATCCTTTTTTATTTCTCACAATTGGTGAGAGGCCAATGCTGCAACTGATTCCTAGCCAAACTTAGGTGTAATTTGAACAGTTTCATGGAATTTTCTAAAAATACATTACCTGGGAAGCTTCAAGGAATGGTTAGATTGGACCGCGTAGGTCTTCCTTATATTTGATTCAGTTAGTTGGTCTTTCTCTTTGATTTTCCTATCATGTTTCTCTTTTCTTTCTAGCTATTTATGTTTTATTTCATTAAATGTTATGCTGTGAGTTTTGGGGTTATTTTTATCTATGACATTTCGGGCAGTAGTTGGGGTTTTGCTGTGGATATCTTTTGGGTATGTCATCCCTATTTCTATTTAGGGTGGTGGTTGCTTCATCCATGTTTGAGTATTATGTTGCTTTTTCATTTTTTGTTGACTATGATCTCTGCATGGGGGTTTCTTTCATTATCTCTAGAGGTCATGTTGATGGTGGTTGCATTTTTTATTTTGTGTGAGTCTGTCTATGATTGTTACTTTTTGGATATTAACTTCTTGCACCCATGTTGCTTATCTTCTCCTCCTCTGGTTATTAGAGGGCTGAGTGGTTGTGTAATTGAGTTGAGAGTTCTTTTTTCATGTAAGTGAAATTTTTTATTGGATGGTTATTTGGCATTATTGGACCAATATGGCTCTCCACAATCCTTGTGTTATTATGCTTTTGATTTACTACTTCCATATTCATTTTAGTGTTTTATTATCAAGTGAGGCTCTATTTGGTTTGATCTATGCCATCCGATGGATCTTTTGGCATGGTTCTCTTGGTCTTGGCCTTCTTATTTTCGTCTACAAGTTATCTTTTCAATTTTTTTTCTGGAGGAGGTTTGGGTTTGAGTAGCAGGTGCTTTGTTATGATGATCGTAATATTCCTAAACTGAGCCATTTTCTTATTTTGATGGGTAATTATCTGCAAGACAAGTTGGATACTACTCTACTGAGCTAGTATGATTTGTGTTTTTTATTCACTTCTAGCTTCCTTATTCTTGTTGGGCTCATGGACATTTTTTGGTTTTAGGAACGTGATGCTAGCTGGTATTATCTTATCTGAACTAATGATTTTGTACTATCTTTATTGGTTTTGAGGCTATCTTATTTTATTCTGGGTGTCAGCAGGTTATTATTATTTTTGTACTATCACTGTAAGCTTTTCCTGGGGCTGCTACTATTACGGGAAGATCTCTGTGTTGGATGATTTTGTGTTATTACTACCTTATGTTAACGTTATTGGTTTTCACCTGCTATTGTTTAATGTTGTTTGTTGGGAGGGCCTTCATTGTTTGGTTTGGAGTTTATTATTATTATTCTACTATCTTAATAACTCTCATGAGGGGCTACTATTATTTAAGAATTATTTGTATGTATTGGATGATTGCAAGTTTGTGCTGCCTTATCATTATGATAATTGCTTACACCTGATCGTGAAATCTGATGTTTTCTGGGCTATTTATTGGCACCATGATATTCCTTTTCTGTGTTATACCCGTGTGATGGCTAATGCTACTTTCTAGGCTAAATTTTGGCCTGGGCATATGCGACTCCTATGCTATATCCGAGTGGTATCTATAGGTTTTATCTTATTGCTTAGGTTATGTCTTTCATTTCTTGTGGTTGTAGTTAAAGGTGGAGCTTATCTCATTCCTTATATGTTATTTTCAATTGCAAATCTCTCTAAAATTTTCATTTCCTCACTTTATTATGTTATTTCCATATCATGCTTCGCAACTTTTTGTTTTGTAGCCTCTACTTTTTGCAGGTGTATTGCCCTGTGGTTTTTGATCGCAAGATTCCCTTTTTGGCAGAAAGACTGAGTATAATGTTGATTTCAAGATCTTTCCTTTTTGGGTGCTGGCTACTGGCCACCCTAGAATGTTATTAGGTTTTCATGCAATTTTTCTTAGAGGGGACCTTTGGCTCGTAGATCTTTTTTATTATTATTTTTGGAGCTCGTTTGAGAATTAGTGAGCCAAAGGTCCCCTTAAGGACCTGTATCCCTTTTTTTAGTTAATGCGTAGGCCCCTCCATGGGTTTTAATTAAAAAAAAGAAAATTCAATAAAACAAAAAAAAGAAAATTCAATAAAACATTAAAAAAAAGAAAATTCTATAAAACATTAAAAATAAGATAAATTTATCAAAAATGTTGAAAAATGCAATCATCTTTAAATCAATAATGTAATCATTGAAAAATAAAAGCCTGACAAAAAATCCCAAAAATAAAATAATAAATAAATCAAAATGAATAAATAAAAAAAATAATTAGAAAATTAAATAAAATTGCAAATGCCTTCACGTTAGGTCATTGATGACTTATGGTGATGATCTCATGATGATTGGAGGTCATTTGGTACAAAAAATAAAAAATTGCCTAAATGCTTTAAATAAATATATCATTAATAACTTGTAAACTTTAAAATTAATAAATATATAAATACAAATTTTAAAATTCAAACCCTCTTGCATTGAACTCCAAATAACTATTAGAATTTTACAAAAATAATAAACTTGCAAAATTTCAATTTTAAATAAAAAGCCAAACTTTGGACAAACCTTTATTAAATAAATAAATAAACTATAAATATATAAATAAATAAAACCCCTCCGTATAGGGACGTTATGATGCAAGATTTTTCTTAGAAACTAGAACATGTAGTTTGCATTAGTCATACATAAATATTTTTAGAAGTTAGGGTAAAATTGACTTCAAATTATAATTGTTGGGTGCATTTGAATCCCTAGTATCTTTGAACCCATATTTAAATTCTTAACTTTAAATACTGATTCTTAATTAAATAGGAGCTTGTATATGTTGCATTAATTACACATGAAACCATGCTTTTATAAAAGCACCTAACTGGTTAACTAGCTATCCACTCAAGACAGATGCATGCAAGCCCAGTTTAACAATTGCTATACTTACTTCCACATGTATACTCCTATTTGTCTAATAAATTATCAACTAAAACCTAAATTTTTCTCCTCATATAAATCATTTAAACCCCAACTATAATATATATTAGAGTGTTTTAGGTATTCTAGAATCCCGTGCACTCTTTACTATTCTTCTTGCTGGTAAATATTGATTCAAATCCTTGCCTGCAATTATTATAAATCAATAAAGATTTAGTCACAACTTTAATTGAGAGTTTTTTTAGGAGTTTCCGCTAAGATGTAATTAATCATTGAATCTTTCCTTTATAGGGAACATAGAACCCTGGCAAAAAAAAACCTTACTTTAGTTAATTAAAGTAGGGGAAAAATCTTTTAGTGTAGACAATCATTATCCTGGTTAATTTTTATTTTCAAAATGATTGTTGAATGTCATTTTACCTTTTGAGATTTTATGATATTCATTATTCTATGTTTGATTATAAAAATTATAGAATTATTTTTATTCTTAAATTAATAATAAAATACCCTTTCTGCCTTTCAAGATGGTATGTTGTTAGCTATGCAGATATGAGTACTATAGGAACATAAATCAAAATCTAGTGGCAAAATATTTTCCCACAATTCATCAAAGTCATGTTAAAATTTTTAATGCCAACACTTGTTCAATAATTAATTAATTCAAGGAGAGTCCCCATAGGATTACATTTACCATTCAATTAAGCTACCCATAATATCACATATAATAATAATAAAATTGACTAAGACAACCTTTAATATGGGCCAATGCCTAAGAATTTTAGAATTCTATTTTTCCTAGAATCCTTCAAAGATTATAGAGGTCCTAATCTTAACTATATATTGTTTATCATATAATGAATACATAATCTTATTTTATTTACTTGGGATTTACATAAGGTCTAATCTCATAAAGATTCTATGATTTTGAGATTACCATCTTAGTTTTAATTATCCAAGAAAAATATTTAAAAGAGGAAACTTCACCGTTATGGTGTGCACAAATATAAGGGTCATAGGGGCAAGAAAAATTAAAGCTTCTAATGAATGTTTCATGATAGTATACTACCTTCACTCAACCAACCACTTGATGATGATGAAAGAAATCTAATAAATGAATATTTTAGGTAGCTAACACTAATAAAGAATGATTGTGCACAAGATGTAACTAAGTTTTGAAACTTTTTAAACAAATACATTTGCATGACACCAATAATTTTAAATTCATCTAATCCTAGTAGAAAAATGTATTAGAAACGGTTACCTCAAAGAGTTCTTTATAAATAAAAAATAATTTTCCCACCAAGGAAAATTAGGAAATGTCTATCAGTGAGAAAAAAGTTTCAATTTTTTAACCTAATGTTTGCCTATTTGACGACCAATTAAAATAGGATCTTCTTTATGTTTATTCTTAATACTAACTTTACTCTAACAAATTAACTAAATATATATTCAACTTGATTAATTATCACTACAAAGTTAAGTTATGCTACACATGCAAAAATGACAACTTATAGGTAGCTCTGCATGACCATTCTCTTTATTGCTTTCACTTGAAGCTCTATCAATAAATAAATTGCATCACCCTCCATTTTTTTAAAATAAACAATTAGGATATTAGTTGTCCAACAGTAATTCAGCCAAAAAAACATATAAAATTTGGTCTTTAATTATTAATTTCAAAATGCACTTGATATCATACTCATTTATTTTTATTAACCACTTATTTAGCCACCGAGATATGGCTTTTGATACTTTAGTACATATTAATTTATTGATAACAACTTTTTGCAAAGCAAGCTTGAAAGTATGAAATTAGCCTTTAAGTGGTTAACAAGGGTAAGCACAAACTTGCAAGTGGTAAGATATTATATTAATTCATACTGAGGTTGTGGCTGACATAATAGATAGATTTAGCACATCTTTTTTTCTTAATTAAGGATTGAATTTATCACCTACTTTGGAATATGAATTAAGAAAAGTAGTATGCATCGTATTAAATTATGAAGGATGGGTGGAGAATTAAGAATCTTATTATGCTTTATAAATGACATCGAACTTGAGTATTACTAGAATGTCTTCATTTAATTAAAATTTTGATGAATAATAATACATGTTATCTTAATATTTGTTTGAATCTACTTAGCTTGATATATTTGTTGTCTAACTACTATATTACCTTTATACTAATGCTGGTGTTTCAAAAACTAGTCAATTATTATTAGGGGTTTGAAAATGTCAGTCAACATGATTATCACACAAAGAATATTTTTATTAGCACACTTATAATAGGCACTTATTAGTGCTCAACTTTATGTTATATCTCATAAAAATTATAATTCTTATTCTATAAATTCAACCAAAATTTAGCATATAGACTGGCTCTCTACTAATAAGTCATAGATGTGCACTTTAATGTTCCTCTATTTACATTATCAAAATATGTCTTCCATTAAGTATTAGATATGGCATCAATATTGCTCAACCTAAATGACTTTATCAAATAATTAATTATCTTCTTACTTATAATTGAACTAGTCTTCTCTTCATCATTTAAGTGCATCTTGAAATGGTCATAAATGATGAAATGTTCTTGAAAGCTTTAAAAAGTGTAATAAACTACCTAATCAATATGCATGTCGATGTTAGTAATTTGGTATGCATCTTTTGGGAATGCTTCATTAGCTCTCTAAATTTAATGCACATCTTCCATTTCACTCTTCTTTTTTTTTTTATTCATTGAAATAAGATCTAGCCTAAGAAATTTGGCTTCCTATTTGAAGTAAATGATGAAGATATTTTCTACTTCATCATCAGAGTCATTATACTTTTTTCTACTTGATTTATTTTCTTAGTTAAAATGTGATGTGATGGTAGGCAATTTTGAGGTTAACACTTAACATCACATTAGGATGCTATGCAAAAAAAAAAGAGATTAGTTCTAGGAAACTTTGTTAAATTGATAATAAAAGTGCCTTTGTATATGTCATTAATGTTGAATTTGCACCTAGAGAAGATTTTGCAATTTCCTAGAACTTTGACAAATTACTCAAATGATCAATCATCAACATTGATTTATTTTTTCTTAAGTAACGATTAGAGGGTCAGGCTCTATTAAACATTGATTAAATAGCATCTTGGATAGGCTACCTAATCCCATTAGACAAAAATAAGTTTAGATAATAAATGATAACTAATAGAATGATTACAAGGAAATTAATTAATCTAACCTAATAAGGTATTATAAGTGGATGGAATTTGAAGAAGCATGATGTTTTCCCTTCAGGAGTTAAATTATTTATCATTTCCAAGGTCAACTCAAGGGCGAAATTCACCCTCCAAGGTTTACCAAACTTCAGTAAATATGATAAGATCACCATAAAATTCTTAAAACAAATTTCTATCTAGACTTATCCATTTGGAATGGAGCTTAAAGCTGAAACTTATACAGCTACCTATATCAACCTACATTTAAAGCATATCAAAACTTTTCATAATTACTTGGATCATAATTAAATTATTATATATGTTCTTAACAAAATAGAGAGAATCTTAATATTAGTCAAAGAATAAATATTGCAAATGTTTGCCTCTTGGTCTTCAAGTACTTCCAAACCTTAGCAAAATGTGCATCCAATGTCAGTGCAACCCTTGATAATGTTGAAAAACTTTATTATATGCACCCCCTGAAAACATCATTGGCTTGGGATTATTATTGATCATTGCTTCCTTTTAGCTTATTAACAGTTTCTTTGATGACTAGTGTGGGTAGTGCATTGGATAAAAATGACTTCAAATAGCCCTCATTCAAAAGCTTCTAAAATAATTCCTTAAGGTCGTAATAATCCTTAATTTTATGCCCAAACTCGTTAGGGTGCAAGCAAATCTTTGACATGTTTTCATATTTTAGTGAGCAATGAGATGAAGCTAGCTTGTAAAAATACATCTCCCCATTGATGAGTGTGAAGATTTCATTATTTTTTTATCAAAATAATGCTCACTTGTTGCTTCCTGTACATATCAAACAAGTATGAATATTTATGCTTATGTAACAAATGATCATTTTGTTTATATTGATTTTCAAGGTTATCATAACAACTCCTCTCTTTATGTTAAATTTGGATCATTACTTATAAGTTGCATTTATGTTGGGATAATTATAAGTAGTGGCTTATTGTATAACATCATCTCATGACATGCATGAGCTTCTATGTTTGAGCTAGTATTTTAGCTATCAATACTAAAGGCATCTTCATGATCAATTACTTAAATACTGAATTGGACAGATCTGTCATCAGTTTAATTTTTCCATACACAGCTTTAAGATAGTCACTTTCTATATAAATCTAATAAATTTAGTATTTAGCCTTACCTTGGGACAATTATAATTAGTGCCTTATTGTATAATATCATCTCATGACATCTATGAGCTTCTATGTTTGATCCAATATTTCAGCTATCATTACTAAAGCCATCTTCATGATCAATTACTTAATTACTGAATTTGACATATCCATCATGAGTTCAAATTTTTTTCCAAACATAGCTCCGAGATAGTCATTTTGTATATAAATTTGATGAATTTAGTATTTAGCCTTAAAGCAATTCATTTTTCAATAGTCATGTGTGGTAATAGCTCTACTACTATAAAATGAAGTGAAACCGCATGCAAAATTGTAGCAATTGTGGTGATGAGGCCGAATCATGTGCAGTCAAAAATGACCAAGATTATAGTAGGAAACCAACTTTGTGAGATAACTCGGTGAACATGGTCCTTATGACAAATGTCTCCCCTTCGGGAAGGGAACTTCATCATCATTTTTCAATGGTCAATTATAACTATGTCATAAGCAGTGTTGGACCACCACTGTTGATAAGATAATTCTCCATTGAGTTTTCTTTGACCAACTCATAAAAAAATCTCAAAGAATGCTCCAAATGTAAATGATAGGAATTGAGCAATAAATTCTTGTTGGTTTACCATTGTTCCAAACATCATCTTTGTTTCTTTAGTTAAGTTCCGAAGTTATTGCATAAGAAAGAAATTAGTAAAAGAAAATAAATATAATACCGTTGAAATAAAAATAAGATTAAATTTTAGAGGTTTGGTTATGTTGGCCTATTCCACTATATGGGGAGTAAAACGTATCATCATAGAGAAATAAGGGAAAAAAATCTCAATCTCTATATATACCTCTCCTTCTTTAGAGTCAAATATCTCAATGATTTTATAAGTTTTCAAAATCTAAAAGATCAAAAGCCCCTCCCACTTGTAAAAGAATAGGTATAACTAGATACTTTTATTAATTATGGGGATGCTAAGGTGGGTAAGTCAGATGGTGATTGTGGAGATCCAATTTTATTACTGACGTGATGAATGATCTAGGTGGAAGCTGTGGCGCCGGTTAATGAAAACCAACATCCCTATACGGCTTGTTTGTGTTCATAAACGTGAAAAAATATGTTGTTTATACTATAGTCATAATTTAAAAAGTTACAACAGTAAATTGAAAAAGATAGGGCAAATCATTTGATTAACATCATTTCTTTGCTTCCACAAATTTAATTTCATCATATAAAAAATTAATTATTTCAGTGAAGAAGTAGTTGTCATAAAATGACACTTTTGCATAAAGAGGACAATCTTATCTATATATAAAAGTCCAGTAGACATCGCCTGCAAGAGAGAGGATATTTTTGCGACGAAAAGGGTCGATGGGCAACTGCTCAGTCCAGTGACAACGGCAACCGCTGTAACACTGATATCCTACCCACTATTCCGACCGTCTACAGACATCATCGAGGAGCACCATACCGAGCACCTCTCAGTGCAAACAGTAGCACTCCACCTTCCTTGTAATTCTCCATCCTAATGGTTTTGTCGACCATGATTTTAATGCATTAATGACCGTCCGTCTCAAAAGTGGGCCATGTGATGCTGACCTGTCCCCGGGATTCCGGTGCCTGGATCGTGCTGTTGGTCCCACGTTTATGCTGGGCGCAGGAGTTTAACGCCGCCTGCCGGCGACATGCCGCTACCAGAGGAGGCGCCGAAGACGCTGACGGCGAGTGAAACAGCACCAGGTGTCGGAATTCAAAATATCGGCTCACGGACATGTGATGTGGGCCATGCATGGGCTGGGCTTGCTTTTTCTTTTTTTGCGTATGGGCTGAGCTTCATACGCTCCACGTCATTCACGTGGCTATTGAGCAATTTGTCCAGTTTTGTAGTGAGTATGGGAGATGAAAGGGAACGAGAATGGGGATTGAAAGTGAGAATAGCGTCCAGAAATAAAAGATTTCAATGAAGAACAAGATGAAGAAGATAGCGATGTTGGATGACAAAATGTTAAGATAAACTAGATATTTCAATATCAAGAGAAAATCGACAAAATCATTGGTCTTGATCTTCTTAAATGAATTGGAGCTATGCATTATTATGAAAATAAAATAAAATAAAGAATAACAAATAAAATAAAATTATAATCATGCACTCAAACATTACATAGATTAAGCTCAAATTGATTTGGTTCAATGTTCAAGTCAACCTAAACGAGCAAGAGGTTTAAAAAAGAGAGCTCTCCAACTTTTCTATTAAATTGGCTGGTTTACGACGAACTTTTCAATTATAATAAACTCATCAAAATCTAATGAAATTCATAAGAGTAATTGTGAACTCGTCAGAATCATATGAAACACATCGAAATCTTAATTAATAAACTCACTAGGATCATATTTAACACATCAAGCTCATAATGCAATCACAAGAATTATGATGAACTGTTCAAAATCATAACGAACTCATGGGAATCATAATGAACTTACTTAACTCGTTAGATTCATATTGAACTCGTCAAAGTCAAATGTAACTTGCTAGAATAATACCAAACTCATTAGAATTGTAGAACTTGTTAGATTCATAATGATATGGACATATTCATAAAAAACTCATCAAAGTTATATGAAACTCATCAGAACCATAACAAACTTGTTTGAATCAGACTAAAAACATCAGCACTTGTTCTGGTCGGCCACTTCACCTAGCAAGTCAATGACTTAATCTTGCAAGTTGGTGACTTCATACAGTAAATGTTCGCATGTTTACTATTTACATATACTCTTATGTCCTTTTGGTTACACACCTCCTAAATGCTAATGCACATTTTTATATAACTTAAAAATGGCCTTCTTGCAGTGCCCAATCCATAACACAACTATATAAATAAGGCATCAATCGAAGATATTACGATGCACAAAGTCATCAGGGGGCTGAAAATTCAGGGAGGTTCTATGATCTCAATGAACTATCCTAAGGCACACCAAGATTTGGGGGGGGGGGGGGGGGGCGGGGGGGGTGAATTTGTACTTTTAAACAAAATTACTACCACAATAAAAATTTTATTGCTAGAAAATAATTTTGACAACAATTCTAAATAAATAACTTCGCACATGCGGAAGCGAAATAGAGTTTAAAATTTTTTTCGTTTTAAGGCATTAGTATAACAATCAAGATATAAAAAATTTTCTTTTAGCAAACCACAGATTAACCTAATTGCAGTTAATAGTAAATGATGAAATTCGTGCAATAAATTTAAATTGCAGAAATAAAAATACAAAAGAAAAAAAGAATAAATAGGAAAGAGCACACTAGAGATTTTATAGTGGTTCGGTCCACCTTGAGCTACGTCCACTCCCCGGAGTCCTCCACTCTGGATATTGCACAAACACTATAGTGCCTCTCCTTTTGCCTCCCACAGTAAGTCGGAGAAGCCCTTACATGAATCACTTTCACCAAACCTAGTGCAATGGAGAACCTCACCCTCTTGGTGACACCAACGAACCTTCACTCCTTTTTCTCCCCTCCTTGAAAAGTTAGAGCACTTGGAATCCTTCTTCACTCTCTTTGTGATGGTAGAGAACCACAATTCTTTTTTCTCTCTCCTAATGAAGGCAAAGAACCTAAAATATCTTTTCATCCTTCTAGAGAAGACAAAAAATAACAATCCTTTTTCACCCTCCTAGTGAAGGAAGAGAATCTCAAACTTTTGACTTTGAAGCTTCTCTCCCAAGAGAATCTTCAAGAACTCACCAAGACCACAGAAGGAAGCTAGGTGCATGCTTACTTAGAGCAACCGTATGAAATCCGTAATGCTCCATCTCCCTCACACACAACCTCACGTTCTTCTTCCTCTCAAAGCCCAAAGTCTCTTAAGAAAAAATCTCCCTTAGAGTTCCTTTAACAGCCAAACTCCTCTTTTTTTTTAGAAAAAGACTTCAAAATATTACTTAAGTATTAGGCTTAAAAAAAACCCTAATTTTTCAAAATGGTCGTCTCTATTTGTACAGTGCGATATAAGTTTATATAGTACGATTAGTTCAAAAATAAGACTCATACAGTATAATGAAAATAGTCATTCAAGTGAACTGTTTAATTTTAGCAAATATGCCGTATAGTAAGATCACAACTTTGTACATTACGATTAGTTTAATTTCACTCTATTCGTACAGGACGATTACGAGGATGATTGAAAATCATCTCTATCGATCAAACGATATGATTAACGTCGTACAGTATGGCTAGTGTAATATCAATAGTTCATACAGTATGATATAGATATCGTATTATTCGATTAGTTCAAAAATTAAGATTTCGTCCGCATGATCTTTAGGACGATCACATTTCATCTCTGTCAATCGTATGATACGATCAATATCATATAGTATAAATAGCCACATTTAATAAGTTTGGATTTAATTGACTAATCACAGGAAAAATTTTAAGTAAGATTTCAAATATCGTATAATGCGATTAGAATTGTATAGTACAATTATTCAAAATTCATTTTTTAAAATTCTTACTTAATTTATCTAGCATCTAGGGTTTCTCAAACAGAAACAAATCTTACAGTATGATTTACAACATACGGTATGATTAATTCATTTGAATTAATGATTCAATTAGTCGTTAGATTTTTTTTCAGATAACAGATTTGTGTAGAATGATTGTAATCGTACAACACGATTACTTCTAAAAATTTTCATCTCAAATATTCCTCACTCCCCCTATGTGTGCACGGTCATCAATTTTACATATACACTTACATGGCCAGACTCAAGAAATAAAAAATATAAGAAAGTTAAAATTACATACTCTTTTGATTGACATCCTATTCTACCCAAAATTGAGTCTTTAGTAATCTAGAGCGGTATATGATATACCTGAAATGTTAGTGCACACACATAAAAATAATATAATATAATATATATATATATATATATATATATATATATCAATCAATAATATTTATTATCATCAAAATTACAAGGTAGGGATCCTAAATTACAATAATCTCCTTCTTTTTTATAATGAAAATATTTTTGGTAGAAGATGAAAGTTCGATAGGGATGTTAAGCCCTAGTGAACTAGTCCCGAGGCTAACTAAGAGGGGGGGTGAATTGGTTATTTAAAAATTTCACGACAACAATGAAAAATCTTTTCGATACTTAGCAGCGGAAATAATTAAACAAGAACGAAAAGATCAATCTCAGATATTCACCCACGCAGTTAATATCAAAAAGTAAAGTGCAGAATTGAATCAGAAAAGCAAACCAGATTTTATAATGGTTCGGTCAACTTGACCTACGTCTACTCCCCGGAGCCTCCCCTCCGGGTATTGCACTAAACAAAAAGTGTCTCTCCTTTTGCTCCCACAGCAAGGCGGAGAAGCCTGTACAAGACCTCCTTTTCACCACACGGTGGGGCAGAGAACCCGACCTCCTTTTGCTTCCTCTTGAAGCAGGCAGAGAACCTTCGAACTCCTTTTGCTTCCACCTGAAGCGGGCAGAGAACCCCAGATCTTCTTGCAAACGATCCTCCCACGACAAACACCAACTAGACGAAAGACGACGAGCGGAGAAGACAACTATGATCCGTGCTTGGAGCAACCTTAGTGAATCTCTCACTAACTCCCCCTCACAAGATCTTCTCTCTCTCCCCCAATCTCTCTCTCTAGGGTTTCTCTGGAAAGGAAGGTGGCAAAAGATTTTTCTTATTTCAAGAAAAAGTTTTTTTATAGGAGGGCTTAAAATTTGCCCTAAATCTCAACTGGACGGCCAAGATCGTCCAGGACGATCGGTATATCGTCCTGTACGATCAGTTCAAATTCAGCTGTTTCAGCCTGGACGATCAGTAGAAAAAATTGTTCATATCGTCCCGTACGATCCTGCGATCGTCCGGGACGATTAGTGCAAATTGAGGAATATCGTCCAGAAGACAGTTCGGGTCGTCTAGAGAAACTTGTGCTGGACGATCAGGCCAAATAACTGAATCGTCCAGGATGATACGCGTATCGTTCGGGACGATCAGACCAAATAACTTAAAATAAAAACTTGCCTAACTTGTTCTGGCGGCTGAGAATTTTTGATTTGAGCATATCGTCCCATACGATCCAAAGATCGTCCAGGATGATCTGCTTAATCAGACTCACTTAACTTGGTCGCCCTAATTAGGGTTTCTATTTTTGCTGGATCGTCCAGGATGATGTGAATATCGCCCAAGATGATCTGAACAAAAAATGAACAGAAACTCTAATTCACTCAAGCTCTCCCCCTGAGTGTGTGTGTGCAAGGTTACTTAGCTCGGGGATCAGTTACATTATAATTGACTCAATAAAAAGAAAAATCATACATTTGACACACTTGGACCCGATCTTGAGTTGACTTGATTTGCTCGTGATCTTTTGTGCCTGAAACGGGTTAGCCAAGCAAAACACACTGGAAACATGTTTGTCATCATCAAAACCAGATTTACAACAATCTCCTCCTTTTTGATGATGGTAAATATTTGTACAGTAGTTTGAAAATAAAAATAAATAGGAGATCGAAAAACATATATATATATTTTTTTCCAATATTCATTTAATAATCAAACTAATACAGAAAATATAACACATAACAAAAACTGAAACGACTACAGCTGACTCCCCCTTTTGACATCACAAAAAGGAGGAGGGTAAAATAGAACACGAAAATACAAGTACAAAATATAAAAGAGAACAACTACAAAACAGAAAACTAGAACGGAGGCGGATCCTGATCGGAAGAAGGAGGTGGCGGTGGTGGGTTGAAGTAATAGTGAATGTCCTGAAAGTGGGCTCCAATCCAGGCAATGTCCTGGTCATGCTGTTGTTGCTACTGCGCAGCATAGTCAGTGAAGCACTGGATGTCCTCAGCGTGCTGCTGCTCCTAGGCAACCACATAGGAGTCAAATCTTGCCTCCCACTGATCGAAGCGCTGCACCAGGTGGTCAAAGGGAGAGGCAATGCGAAGGGGAGCAGGTGCCTCTGGTGCAACAGGAACTGGAATGGCCTCTTCCTCCTCTTCCTCAACATCCGGGGCGGGCTACGGATGTAGTCGGGTGCTGTGTAGGACATGGAAGGCATTGTTGGTGACGAAGAAAGGAGGAACATCTGGAGCTGTGGGATATTACAGGTCATATTTGGTTTCGAGGGCATAGGCAATGATGTGTCCTAAGGCTAGATTTGGACGACGGCGATGACCTGGATCCTGAATGGTGGTGAGGTACTCGAGGTACCGGATAATAAGGTCAATGATATTAAATTCCCTATGGGCCAAGATGTTGTAGGTGGTCAAGGACAGGAGTGGGGTGATGTGAATTCGATCCCCCGCCTTTGGAATGATGGAGGAACGAAGAACATGCTGAATAGTCCGGATGTCCTTAAGAAGTGTGGAGCAGGCATTATCATGATGAGGGGCATTTGTATTACGAAGGAAATGATTGACGACACTCCAATCATAGTCTGGGTCGGTGATAAGGGTGTGGAGTTTGTCGCCAGTGATGGAAAGTTGGAGAATGTTATAAAAGTCCTGGTAGGTAAGTTCGACAGGGTGCTGATTTACATAAGAGCGGAGGGTGGAGTAATCAGCCGAAATCCTCAAGTTTGCAAAGAAAACGCGAAGAAGTATCGAGCTAAAGGGAAATGCGAGAGTCATCATGAAGGTGAGGGAGGTATGTGCGAAGAGGTCAAGGATAGGATAAGTGAGAGTGCGGGGATTTATGATTTTCGACGGTGTGATCCCCACTTCGTAATATCGCTCGTAGGCAGCCTGATCGGCTCAATTGGGGAAGCGAGGATCAACAGGTCCCCGGGAGGAACTGGCACCCTTTTGACGGAACCGTTTGCCACCAGCCATTAGGAATCAAAAGTGTAAGGAAATAGAAGGAGAGTGGAAGAAAAAGGTGTGGAAAATTCTTAAGAAAACTGCTGTTTATATAGAAAACGGCCTGATCGTCCCGTACGAACGCGACATCATCTGGGACGATATGGGCATTTATGACGGCCTGGACGATTGGTCAAAAAGGCGGTCCGATCGTCCAGGATGATTAGAGATCGTCTAGGACGATTAGACACAAACAATCGTCCCGAGGAGTCAGGCTGGACGACCGTTGACGAAAAGTATCAATAAATATACAATAAATATATCGGACGGGCCGAATTCGAATCGTCCAGCGGCTGACACGTGGATCGTCCAGGATGATAAGGTGGATCATCTAGGATGATGGACAATAATTGGAGTAATGTCAGCCGTTTGATCAGATCAGGAGAATATGGATCATATCGTCCAGGACGATCACCAATAATTGGAGTTTCTCAGCAGCAGGAGCAGTGAGGGGAGGATTTTGAATGAATCATCCAGGACGATGTTTGGATCATTCAGGACGAAGAGGATCGTCCATGGCGATCGGGGTATTGTCCAGGACGATGTGAAGAAAACAGAAAAAGATGGAGGATGAAGATGATAGATCAGGATCCCAAAAGCACAACCACAAAATTTAAATAAAACAAAAAAATGAATAAAACTCACAGCAAAAATAAATAAAAGCCATGATTTTTTTTTGATCAAGCTGCTCGAGTAAATCAGATTTTTTCCTTGATTTTAGATCCAAAAACCAATAAGGAGACAATTGACAGTGCTGAAATTCAGAAAAAGTTAGAAAAATCAACTTTCGTAACTCCGACCCCGGGCACCTTATCGATGCAAACCTCTTTTAAAATAAAAATTCGATTCAGAAGAAAAGATATTAGATTTGAAAAGAGATCCTTTCAAGCCTCGTTCCAGAAAAATATCTGATATAATAGTGTTACAAAGTAAGGAATCAGAAATCAGGATTTCCAAACTCAAGCTTTTGAAAAATATTAAGTGGCACACAGATTTTTCTAAGATATTTAATAATCTGAAAGGGAAGAAAGCTTAGTTTGGGCTCATTTTATGCCTCTTTTTCAAATTGGTTGGCGCTTTGTGCATCTTTTCATTTTTGATACACTTTGTGTATCCAATTTGACAATTTTGCATCTTTTCAGTTTTGGGCTCATTTTATGCCTCTTTTTCAATTTAATTGGCGCACTGCGCATCTTTTGTAAGCTTTCTCCTTTTCATAATCATTAAAGAGTCTCAGCTATGAGATTATCTTTCGGACATAGGAGATGACTCTCCACAATAAGGAAGAATGATTCAAAAAACAAAAGCCATACATCATATGATAAATGCAATCACTTGATTTAGAAAATCAAACTAATGACTCAAGACTTTGAAAAATACTATTGATATGAGGCAGATTACTGTAGGAAGATAAAATAATCTCTATTTCAAAAACTAATATTTTAATTTTGAAGATGATTTTTATCCAAAAGAAACTATACACCAGTAAAGGAGTTAGAGAAAGAGAAACAATCATCAATGTTTCTTCTCTTTAATAGATTCAGTGGAATCAATCACTCCTTACCAGCTTCCAAATAAAAACAAGGTAAAACCCCCAGTCAGAAATTTAGATTATCAGAAGTAGTGAGCGGTGATCAGATTTTGAAAAGCATAAAATAGTAAGTGCAAGATATGAACTAGTGAATAAAAAAGCAAGCAGAAAATTGCATCAAAGTAAATGCTCAAATCAAACTAACAGTATGGATAAAAATAGAAATCAGCAGAAGAAATAAAATCAACTAAAAGTAAATAATCAAACCAAAAACTAACTAACAAAAAACAGAATATCAATCAGAACAATAAAAAATCAGTAGTCATCAGAATCAAGCATTTATATCAATCACTCATAATCTGGTTCTCAAAATGCTGAATGAGTCAAGGGCCAGTGGTTTAGTGAATATGTCAGCCAGCTAATTTTCAGTTGCTACATGATGTAGCTCAATGTCCCATTTTGTAACATGGTCCCTAATGAAGTGATGCCTTATATCAATGTGTTTGATCCTAGAATGTTGGATTTGATTCTTAGAGATACAGATGGCACTAGTATTATCACACAGAACAGAAATTATGCCAACAGGTACCCCTAAATCCAAGACTTGTTGCTTCAACCAAAGAACTTGGGCCACACAACTCCCTAAGGCAATATACTCAGCTTCAGCAGTGGAAAGTGCAACTGAGTTCTGTTTTCTACTGGACCAAAAGACTAACGACTGTCCTATGAATTGACAAGTCCCAGAAGTGCTCTTTCTATCTACCCTACACCCCGCAAAGTCAGAATCAGAATATCCAATGATCTCAAAAGAGGTGTTGTGCCTAGGGTACCAGATTCCTAGGTTTGGGGTCCCTAAAAGATATCTAAGAATTCTCTTAACAGCAGTTAGGTGGGACTCTTTAGGATCAGCCTAAAACCTAGCACAAAGATAGACACTAAACATGATATCAGGTCGGCTAGCAGTCAGGTAAAGCAGTGATCCTATTATCCCTCTATACTTCTTCTGATCAACAGATTTTTCACTTGAATCCTTATCTAACTGAACTGAGGAGGTCATGGGAGTATTGATTGGCTTGGCTTTATCCATTTTATATTTCTTCAAAATGTCCTTAGTATATTTAGATTGATTGAGAAAGGTTCCATCATCCGTTTGCCTTATGCTAAACCCCGAAAAGTAGGATAATTCTCCCATCATACTCATCTTAAACTCCTTACTCATTATTTTAGAAAACTCATCACATAAATATTTGTCAGAAGATCTAAAAATTATATCATCAACATAGATCTGGACAATGAGTAAGTCATCCCCTATTCTCCTCAGAAAAAGGGTGGTGTCTACGCTCCCCTTAACAAGCTCTCTTTCTAACAGGAATGTGCTAAGCCTCTCATACCAAGCTCTGGGTGCCTGTTTCAATTCATATAAGGCCTTTTTTAATTTATAGACATGATTTGGATATTGAGAACTCTCAAAACCTGGGGGTTATTCTACAAAAATATCTTCTTTAATAACCCCATTTAAAAAGGCACTCTGACATCCATTTGAAACAGCTTAAATCCCTTATAATAGGCAAAGGCTAGTAGCACTCTAATGTCTTCCAATCTAGCTACAGGGGCAAAAGTCTCCTCAAAATTAATCTCTTCTATCTGATTATACCCCTTAGCCACCAATCTTGCCTTATTTCTCACCACTACACCAGAATCATTCATCTTTTTCTTAAAGACCCACTTGGTTCCCACAATACTTTGATTTTTGGGTCTTTCTACTAACTCCCAAACATCATTCCTTATAAATTGATTCAATTCTTCCTGCATAGCTAAAATCCAAAACTCATCCGACAAGGCTTAATTGATGTTGGTGGGTTCAGTCATTGAGATAAAGGCAGAATGGTTTACTTCCTTCCTAAGTCCATGCCTAGTCCTAACACCTTCAGAAGGGTCTCCTAAGATCAGTTCTTTAGGATGACTCGAAGAATATCTTCAATCTCTAGGCAACGTGGTTTGAGATTCTACCCTTTCCTCCAGATTTGTATTTCCAACCCCTTGGGAAACCTCAACAATCTCTTCATCTTCTACTTCAGATCTAGACTCCTTAGGATCAGATTCATCAAACACTACATGGGTTATTTCTTCCACCACCAAAGTCCTCTTATTGAACACCCTAAAGGATTTCCCTACACTTGAATATCCTAAGAACACTCCTTCATCAGAGTTGGGGTCAAATTTTCCTAAGGGTGACTTCCCGTTGTTCAGAATGAAAACCTTACAGCCAAAGACATGGAGGTGGGACAGATTTGACGTTCTACCCTTAATGATCTCATAAGGTGTCTTGTTCAGTTTGACTCTCACATTCACCCTATTCAGCACATAACAGGCAGTGTTCACCGCTTTAGCCCAAAAGTATTTTGGAAGTGAATACTCGGCAAGCATGGCTCTAGCAGCTTCCACTAAGGTCCCGTTCTTCCTTTCAGCTACCCCGTTCTGCTGAGGGGTCCTAGGAGCTAAAAAATTGTGACTAATCCCACGATCCTCACAAAAACTTCCAAATCTTTCATTTTTAAACTCCCCTCCGTAATCACTATGGATGGTAATAATCTCACATCCTAACTTCTTCTCAATCCAAGTAGAGAAAGATCTAAACTCATCAAATGACTCAGATTTATGTGACAAAAATTTTACCCAAGTGAACCTCGAATAATCATCTACAATCACAAACCCATAGACTCTCTCCCCTAAGCTGGCAGTGCTAATGGGTCCAAAGAGGTCCATGTGAAGAACTTCTAAAGGTCTAGAGGTGCTAATGTCCTTAACAGAGTGAAATGAGGACTGGACTTGCTTCCCCAACTGACAGGCATCACACAGATGATCCTTACTGAACTTAAGCTTGGGCACACCTCTAACTAAGTCCTTCTGGGTGACTCTCCTAAGGGATTTCATACTGGCATGACACAATCTCCTATGCCATAACCAAGACTCATCAGCAGCAGTTTTTAAGCAAATTGAATTATCAGATTTAATGCAACTTGCATCCAGCTTGTAGACATTGTTGATCCTTTGCCCCTGCAAAATAACTTCATCATTTAAGCTTAAAATACAGCCAGTGGGCAGGAATTTGATGCTGTATCCCTTGTCATAAAGTTGACTAATGCTCAGCAAGTTGTGTTTTAGTCCATCTACAAGCAAAACATTATCAATCATAAAATTCTTTGAATCACCAATTATACCTGAGCCTACCACCTTCCTGGTGGTGTTATCTCCAAGTGTAACCTTGCCTCCAGCTCTGGCCTCCAGCAAAATGAACTGATTGGTATCTCCAGTCATGTGTCTAGAACATCCGCTGTCCAGGTACCACATGCTCTCACGAGGTCTTGTGTGAGAGCACACCTACAAAAATATTAAACGTCAGTCTTAGGAACCCAAACAGGTTTGGGTTCCTTCTTATGAAAAGAAGAATGCAATGCATGTGTGATGTGCTGTGAAACAGGCAGTTTGGGTCTCCACACCCAATGTGTACTACGGTGAACAGTGCAGGTGTGGGAAATGTGTCCTAACATGCCACATGAAAAACATCTAACACCAGGAAAAGGGTTAACTAATCTATGTGGGTGATAGTGCCTCTTCCTAGATGTATATGAAACATGCTTTGATGAACTTGCAACAGATTTTTCAAAAGGTGGCGGTGCATAAAATTATTTAAAAGTAGGCGGTGTTTTGTTCTTTTCAAAAGCACTGATTTTCACTTTCAAAAACTCAATATATTTATTTAAACTTGAAATTTCAAAAGTTCTTGCACTTTCATTACTTTCTAAATCACATGCCATATCATTCAATTTCTTAAAGCAACTTCTAATTCAACATGCGATATTTTTAACAAATCATGCTCAACAGTTAAATCAGAATATTTTTTGTTCAACTTATCGAATTCATCAAGCAAAGACATGTAATTGGAATCAAGTGTGGAATGATCTTTAACTACAGAATCATGCTCTTTTTGTAAAGTCAAATAATGTAATTTCAGACTAGCATGAGTTTTCTTAAGCTTCCTATACGATGTATGAATTTTTTCAGAAGCTTCAAATAATTGATCATAAGTAAGCTCACATACCTCTTCCTGGTCTGACTAATCAGGGTGATCATCAGCCATCAGACACAAGTTTGTTTCCTCCTCTTCAGCTTCAGTCTCAGAGGAGTCGGATGCAGAGTCTGCCCAGAACGCCTTTTATATCCGCTTCTTGTCCTTTCTGAACTTTGGTTTCTCCTCACCCTTCTCCTTTCTTGGGTGAGCCTTGAGTGTAGGACAATCCGCCTTTATGTGTCCATGCTTCTTGCATTCAAAACAAACAGATTCAGATGAACCATTAAAATTTCTACTGGTCTTACCTTTGTTCCACTTGTAAAAATTCTTATTCTTCTTCCTTAGAAAGCTCTTGAATTGCCTTGTGATTAAGGCAACATCATCGATATTAGACCCGGAAGTGCTAGCATATGAATCTTTGGCCTTTAGTTCCACTGTCTTCTCCTTCTTTCGTTCACCTGCATCAAGTTATCTTTGGTTCACGCCTTGCTCGTAAGCAATGAGTGATCCAAGTAAGCTGTCAATAGAGTAAGTATTTAAATCTTTAAATTTCGTGATAGCAGTAATCTTAGCATCATAAGAAGCAGGCAAACATCTAAGAATTTTGTTCACTCTTTCATAGTTAGTAAGTTCTCTACCTAAAGCATGTAAAGAGGTAACAATCGGAGTGAACCTTATGTACATTTCTGAAATAGTCTCACTAGGTTTCATGCGAAAAAATTTATAATCATGTAACAAGATGTTTAACCTAGACTGTTTGACTTCAGTTGTACCTTCGTATGTTATACATAATCTATCCCAGATTTCTTTTCCCGTTGTACAAGTAGAAACACGCATATAGTCTTTAGATTTTAAAGCACAAAAGAAACAGTTCAAACATTTTGCATTTAACTGTGCTAAGTCACGATCATTAAAAGTCCAATCTGTAAACGGGAGTTCAGTTTTAATTTCATTAACAAGTCTATGTGGTGCTTCATAACCATCCTTAACTAACATCCACATACGATAATCAATATATTGCAGAAAAGTAGACATGCGTGTTTTCCAAAAATCAAACGGAATATTATCAAACAATGGTGGTCTTGTAATAGAATAGCCTTCAGCAGTATTACGATTGTTACAGTTAGCCATGGATCAAATTCAAAAGTTTTTAAACCTAAATTTTGAATCCCGCTCTGATACCACTTGAAAGTTCGATAGGGATGTTAAGCCCTAGTAAACTAGTCCCGAGGCTAACCAAGAGGGGGGGTGAATTGGTTATTTAAAAATTTCACGACAATAATAAAAAATATTTTCGATACTTACTAGCGGAAATAATTAAACAAGAACGAGAAGATCAATCTCAGATATTCACCCACACAGTTAATATCAAAAAGTAAAGTGCAGAACTGAATCAGAAAAGCAAACCAGATTTTATAGTGGTTCGGTCAACTTGACCTACGTCCACTCCTTGGAGCCTCCCCTCTGGGTATTGCACTAAACAAAAAGTGTCTCTCCTTTTGCTCCCACAGCAAGGCGGAGAAGCCTGTACAAGACCTCCTTTTCACCACACGGTGGGGCAGAGAACCCGACCTCCTTTTGCTTCCTCCTGAAGCAGGCAAAGAACCTTCGAACTCTTTTTGCTTCCACTTGAAGCGGGTAGAGAACCCCGGATCTTCTTACAAATGATCCTCCCACGACGAACACCAACTAGACGAAAGACGACGAGTGGAGAAGACGACTCTGATCCGTGCTTGAAGCAACCTTAGTGAATCTCTCACTAACTCCCCCTCACAAGATCTTCTCTCTCTCCCCCAAACTCTCTCTCTAGGGTTTCTCTGGAAAGGAAGATGGCAAAAGATTTTTCTTATTTCAAGAAAAAGTTCTTTTATAGGAGGGCTTAAAATTTGCCATAAATCTCAACTGGTCAGCCAAGATCGTCCAAGACGATCGGTATATGGTAATGTACGATCAGTTCAAATTCAGGTTTTTCAGCCTAGACGATCTGGCTCTTCTGGATGATCAGTAGAAAAAATTGTTCATATCGTCCCGTACGATCTTGCGATTGTCCGGGACGATTAGTGCAAATCGAGGAATATCGTCCAGAAGACAGTTCGGGTCATCCAGAGAAACTTGTGTTGGACGACCAAAAAATGACTTGATTGTCCAGGACGATACGGGTATCGTCCTGTACGATTAGTTCAAAAAGTTCCCAAATCGTCCAGAACACAGTTCGGGACGTACAGCTGAAATGCACTAGACGATCATGATCGTCCGGGATGATCCTGCGATCGTCCAGGATGATATGATCGTATCAATTAAATATTAATTGCTTTCCTTAATTACCAGACTAATTTAGGCATGATTGTACTGAATCGTCCAGGACGATACACGTATCGTCCGGGACGATCAGACCAAATAACTTAAAATAAAAACTTACCTAACTTGTTCTAGCGGCTGAGAATTTCTGATTTGAGCATATCGTCCCGTACGATCCAAAGATCGTCCAGGACGATCTGCTTAATCAGACTCACTTAACTTGGTCTCGCTAATTAGGATTTCTATTTTTGCTGGATCGTCCAGGACGATGTGAATATCGTCCAGGACGATCTGAACAAAAAATGAATAGAAATTCTAATTCACTCAAGCTCTCCCCCTGAGTGTGTGTGTGCAAGGTTACTTAGCTCGGGGATCAGTTACATTACAATTGACTCAATAAAAAGAAAAATCATACATTTGACACACTTGGACCCGATCTTGAGTTGGCTTGATTTGCTCGTGATCTATTGTGCCTGAAACGGGTTAGCCAAGCAAAACACACTGGAAACATGTTTGTCATCATCAAAACCAGATTTGCAGCAGAAGAGTGAATTAATGTTCTTTTTTCCTAATCTCCCCTCACTACGTGACAGATTTTTTAAAAATGGGGGTAATTTTTTTTTTTTAATTTTTATAATATTAAATAATAAGATAAAATACAATAAATCAAAAGAACACAAACAAAAGTGTAAGCAGAAAAAAGACTAATTAATAAGTGCAAATATACAGATAACCAAATACTTACTCCCCCTTTTGACATCACCAAAAAGGAGGAACACATAAGAGATGAAAGAAACTACAAAACATGAAAAACATAAAATATAAGCATCAGTTTGGTTATCAATGGAGATTATTGCAAGCATTAATTAGGTTATCAATAGAGATGATTGTACCTGTAGATAAATTTTTTCATGATATTCCGATAAAAATTATGAATGACATATGACACATGTCATATTTTAAAGATTGTATTGGTGCTATTGATGGTACATACGTCGATGCCCCCTGTTGAAGAACAGGTAGCTTGTATTGGACACCATCATTCACCAACATAAATGTGATGGTTGCATGTGATTTCAACATATGTTTTACGTTTGTTCCACCTGGTTGGGCGGGTTCTATACATAATGCTTGTATATTTCAACATGTGGTGATGGATCAAAGATATAACTTTCTTGCACCACCTCTAGTTATTCATAATTTATAGAATTAAATTATTATATTTGTTGATTTTTTATTCTATATATTAATTACTAAATTTGTGAACATGAAAATTCTACTTAGTTATGCAGGTTACCCTCTACAAAGGGGATATTTGAAGCCGTACTTGGGGATAAGATATCACATGCTAGATTTTAGAAGAGGTAGTAGAACAATAAGGCGACATGAGGAGCTTATTAATAGTAGACATTCCTCACTAAGAAGTGTAATTGAATATGCGTTTGATGTATGGAAACAGAAATGGGGAATATTAAGAGATATGCCTAATTATAACTTTAATAAGCAACGTCTTATTTTTGTTGATACCATGAGATTACATAATTATATTAGGCGACATATATCATGAAATGATCCAGAATTTTTAGACTGTGACGTTGATGAGAATTTTATTCATCCAGAGGCATATCAATGTAGAGTAGGAGAGCAAGTTGAACAAAGTAATGTATTAAATGTCGAAGTAGAGTTTGTTGATGGTGAAGGTGTGAATGAAATGGTTGAACTAAGAGATAACATTGCATTTCAACTATGCAATTATAACATGTAATATGAATATGCAAAATGTATTTTGTGTGAATGATTTTTCAAACTATTTAATAAAATTTTTTAAAATATTTATTTATATTTTTCTCTAATAGAAACCATATTTTGACTTGCTGAAAGCTCCACAACTATGAGGGAGATGATGACATGCTTGTTTAGGATTCATTTAGCAAACTAATTTTAGAACGTGTTATTTTTTTCACTATCTTTTTTGTTGTTGTTGTTTGTTTCCCTGTACCAACACTATGCTTACACATGTAAGAGAACTTTCCATTCGAAATGTTGATAGCATAATTTGCTACCTGAGAAAAGTTATGGATTAGTAAATCAATGCATATTTAATAATTATTTTGTTCCTACTAAATAATGTGAGGAGAGCATCCTTGTAATCGCTTTATTATCCATTGACAGCAATGATTCTCATACTTCTTATCCTTTTATGTAAATTCCAGAGATCACCCCTTATAATTCTGTTATTATGGCACAACTAGCATCTAACTAGTCTGCTGCGACAAGTTAAATTCCGAAAATGTTTGTTTTCTTAACATAATTTGATTTTTCAACATTCATATATTTGTACAGTTCAATATGATTTTTTTTTAATTGTAAAAATAATAATGAAATACTATAGGTATAATACCAAATTAGTATAATTTAAATTTTATTATATTTGTAGTAAATATTATGACGGATGTTAAGAAATTATAAATTAATAATGTAAACTTTTGATATAAGAAGTTAGTCAGAAATTATTTTTTTAGAGTCGTATATATTACTTTATGTAAATTTTATTTTGTAAAATAAAAAAAAAATAATTACACAAATTTAAATTTTATATATAGATAATTTAGCTTTTTATAATGAAATCGTTAAAATTTAACTCCTAAACAAATAATTTAAATCATCTTTCAATTATTAATAAACACTTAAAAAAATATTACTCAAATAATATATCATTATTGAAATTCCATTTTATAAAATTTCTTTTTCTCAACATCTTTTTCTAAAACTCTTTTTTATGTAAGCAAAAACTGAACCAAACGAGCCCTTAAAGTACATGACAATGTTTTGAAAATCAGACCGGACCGGCCAATTCAACTGTAAACCAATCGGGTGACCAATCTGATCTAGTTCACATAACCAGATTCGCATCGAACCGGCTTGAACCAGAGGTTGATACATGGAGATAAATAACCCTTAAATTTAAGACAAATTATATTTAAATTTTAAAAATAATGTCAATATCTTTCCGACTGAACTTATTGACTACACCATAGACAAGTGCTTTGATTCCACTCCAAGGGCTGCCGCACTCGGACAAACTATTCATTTTCCTTCCCATCGCGAGTAGTCTGGAACGTGGCCGACCAAAAAATTCCTCCCAACTAAGAATGGGCCGACCCCGATCGTTCATGTGGATCAAACGGACCTCCTGTTTTATTATCAAAATCAACGGCGTGGATATACAGACAGACGCAGTTTCGTCTTCTTAAACAGCTTACGGAAACGAAAAAGAGCGCTGTGGACGGTTGAAAAAGCGAAAAAGGCTCGCATAGGATTCTTCCAGCCAGATCTTTGCCACATGTTTCCACGCCAGCTTCGGCCTTATCCACTCGTTTGCTTCTGCTTTAAAAGTTCTACCCGAAAAAGCGAACAAAATAAAGTTTCTTATTTCTCTCTCTAGAAATGGCTTCTGGAATGGCAATCACCTTTCGGCCGGCGATGATACAGGCGAACGCTGGAGGATCCCGAAGGGCTCGGAGTCGGAGAAGCGCTGGAACCGGCGGCGGCGGGGCTTGGTGGACCCCGTTGTTTGGCTGGGGAGCTCAGCCGGACTATATCGACTGCGGAGATCAATCTTCGCCGGAAAAGGCTGCAGCGACGGATCCGGCGATGGAGAGTCGGAAGAGCTCAGCGCGGATCTTCACTGGGTTCACGGAGGAGAAGGCGAGGGAGCTGCGGATGAGGATGTTGGAAACAGAGAGCTTCCACGACGCTATGTATCACTCTTCCATCGCCTCCCGCCTCGCAAGCGATGTTCGCCGCAGATCCGGATACAATAACTAGGATTTTAATAAAAATGTTTGAATTGAGGATTTTATCAGATGTTTTCTCTTGTCCAGAGCTTAATCCCCAACAAAGACAAGATCCGCTTTTCTTTAAAGTTTTTTTTTTTTTTTTTCCTTTTTTTCTATATTTGATTAATCAGTGTTGGTGCCGTTACCCCCTTGGCATAATGTCAAGTTTCAAAAAAAAAAAAAAAATCGTGGTAGAGATGTCAAGCATGCTGGGAGGGGACCGGGGAAAATAATTGGAGACTAGTAATCTGTGCCTGTTTGTGTTCATCGCTAAATGTCATCGTCATAGATTACCATATTCACTATATGTTTACTTCCCTTTGTGTAAATCAAATCTCGCATGGCATCAGAGCCGATTACAGTGATCGTTGTTTGTTTTTTTTTTTCCTGTGCATTGTCATGCTGCAGATTTAATGTTTTGGATGCTAATGGTGCTCTTTCTATGTAGATCCAGGTCTCATGTTGCCGTTGTATGTGCTGAATTTCTCACAGCCTCATGGTTTTTGGCTTTCTACATAGACTGAGAGCTGTTCCTATAATTTTCATTTGTCTCTTTCCTATTTTTCGGCCATCTACCATCAACGTATATTTCGCATCAAATTCATACTTCTCGTTCAACATTCAGATCACCTGATCACATTCTTGTTCTAAAGAAATTGAATGACATCATTTATCCATCATGGACTATGATTCATGATCTTTACAGCCAATAACAGAATTAGCTTTGTTAATGGATCCATTGAGCCATCATCATGAATAGAACTAACAAAATGTGCTATCTGCAATCACTATTTAAACATGATTATATCATCGCCACTCAATGGAATCTAGCCCAGAGAGTCGCTCATGTCCAGATGTCTAATCCAATGTTGGAAAATTTCACTGATCAATTCTAATAAAAGAATAATCCAACAATCTACTTAGATTCAGAAATCTTTGGCTCTCTCTCACAATGTACCATGTCAGCTGTCAGCTGTTTCTATTTCACTGAACTAATGGACTTTTCGGATGAATTAAACATATGGACCCTGTTTCTAGCAACAGTCATATGAGATCCCACTCGAGCAGAGAGGGAAGATGGAATGATGATTTCTCATGGGCCTCAATAGCGTTTGCAATGTTGTTTGAAGCAACATCCTTATGGTATCACCATTGCAGCAGGACGAAACGCAATGAGAAATTTTGACAGAATCAAACAAGAACTTCCCCATTGCTGCTGCAATCCTAAGTCAGCCAAATAACTGCTCAAATAAATCGAAAGACGAGAAACAGAGGGGGCACATACAATTAGAAATTATTTGACTCTAGAACTTCATTGCAAACATTGTGATAAAAGAAGTTATGGTATATAGAAATTTAGTTCAGTTGGCTGAGTCAATAACAATTGCTCTTTTCTTGCTGCTAACTCAACAAGCTCTTCTCAATTTGCTCATCCACCAAAAACATTAGCAGCACAGTATTTGAACTGATAAATTCGTCACATAGGAGACTCACAGAGCAGCTTCAACAACTTGCTCATGCAGTGATAATGATGAATCCTAACTGGTACTAACAATGCCTAAACGTATATTGGATGCGCCTCTCCTTTTTCCAATTGTTACAGGATAATTAATTAAACAAGTTCACTAATTTAGCGTTACTAAACATAAGAAAGTTTAAAATAAAAATAAAATGATTTATATCATAATTTTTCTTGCAAGTCCCATGCCTGAAAATTTAGCGTTACTTAAGTTTGATTTTCCGGCACTAGATTATGATAAAAGCTTGTGTCAAACATTATTCCTAGCTGTTATCCACCGTTTTTCACTTGAATAAAAGTATGGAGAATTTCAAGAGCTCCTATCGGCTAGTACTCCTTTAGGGGCTGTTCGGGTGCAACTTCAATTTATTTCTAATAGAATTTAGTAAATTTTAAAATTTTAATTTATTGAATGGTTTAGTTTATTAAAAAAAATTGTGAATAAATTGTAAATATCCTTTTAGATGTCTCACATATATATTTAACAAGTTTGAATAGGAAGATATAGACCCAATAGACTCTAGCAATAAAGACTCATGTGAAAGTACGAATAGGTTGTTAGACCTATTAATTATGTCCCTAGGCTAACCAAGAAGGGGGGGGGGGGGAGGGGGGTGGTGAATTGATACTTTTAAAAATTTCTTGGAAGTATTGAAAACCTTTTTGATAAAAATCTTCAGTACATCATATAGTACGATTAAATTTGTACTGTACGAACAGTTATAAATTTTCTACATTTTAACCACAGAAATTAACAATTCGGTAAATAAAAAATAAGAACAGAGAACATCAGATTTTATAGTGGTTTGGTCAATCATGGCCTACATTCACTCCCTAGAGACTCCTTCTCTAGGTATTGCACTAAATCAAAGTGACTCTCCTTTTACCCCCACAGCAAGGCGGAGGAGCCCTTACAAACTCTCTTCCACCAAACCTTGGTGCGGCAGAGAACCATGGTCCTTTTTTAACCTCCTGGTGAAAGCAGAGAACCCACTCTTCCATTCACACCCTCCAGGTGTTGGCAGAGAACCAAGCGTCCTTTTTCATCCTTCTGGTGATGGCAGAGAACCGAGCATCCTTTTTCACCCTCCTAGTGACGGCAGAGAACCGGACCTTTTTCAACGATCTTCTCTCAAGAGTCTACAAAGAGATAGTGAAGAGACTTGAAGTACAAATAATGAGATCCTCACCTTTGGGCAACATTGTGAATTCCGTCACAATTTTCTCTTCAAAGATCTCACCACACTCACTCTCAAACACTCTCCCTAATCACTCTCCCTTCCACTCTCAAGAAGAAATTCGTAGAAGATTAATTGGACAGTCAGTTTTTAGGAATCTTCTATACAAAAGATAAGAAAAATCATCTAAAAACTGAAAATTTCAAATTTTACGAAGTAGGATCGTATCGTATGATCGACAATTGTCCCATACGAACAGTTCAATAAATGAACCGTTCATCCCATACGATATATCGTACGAATCATGTAAGCCCTGTTTCGTACTCTGGAAAATGAAATACAAAACCAAGTCGTGCTGTACAAACTGTTCAAAAAGTTGAACGGTTCGTCCCGTATGATGATGTACGAACCTATGAAGCCCAGTTTTCGTACTCTATAAAATGATATACGAAACCTATTCGTACTGTACAAACAGTTCAAAAAATTGAACAGTTCGTCCCGTACGATCCTGTACAAACCATGCCAGTTCCCATTTCGTACTCTAGAAAATGATATACGAAGCCTATTCGTATTGTACGATTAGTTCAAAAATTCAACAATTCGTCCTGTATGATTAGTACAAATCATGTAAGCTCCCATTTCGTACTCTGGAAAATGATATACAAAAATATTTTGTACTGTACGAATTATACTTTAAAAAATTTTAAAACTGGTAGGTTCAGATTAGAGGAGAAATACCACAAATCATCCCATACGATTCAACATCATACAGTATGATTAGTTTAAAAAATATATATTTTGTCTCATTCCCCTAATGTGTGTGTGCATGATTACCCAATTACAATCACATCACTCAGACTCAAGAAAAGAAAAAAAATACAGACTCCAAGACTAATAAACTTTAACCAAAGTAATTTGAAGTCTTCCACTATCTGGATTGTGATTTACCTGAAATGAACTGTTAGTACACACAAAATAGAATTTTTCATTATATGTTAGGAGAAATAATAAACAAATAATAAGCTTTTGTAATAATCAAAAACTCACATCAAAAACTCATTTGAATAAATATATTTGCACCATTCTCAACAATCTCCCCTTTTTTATGATGGCAAAATAATTATTGTTTGAGTTAATAAGTAAACTTAAACACAAATTTTCTCCTAAGCTCCCCATAAAAGTAAGCTCCCCCTAAATAAATGATCTATTTGAAACAAGGGGACATAAAAAAATAGAGAGACAAGACAAAACAAACAAACACAAATACACACATAATATGTATATCAAACAAAATATATCAAACAAACTCTCCCTTTTAACAACAACAAAAAGGGAAATAATCAAAGTAGTTGATGTATAAGATAATGTTAAGGGAATTTATAATTACATAATTAAAATCAGATGTAAAAGATAAAGACTCAAAAGTTTAAATCACAGAATAACAAGGATAAAAAAAGTTGATCTATGTCAGTAATGTAATAGACAGATTAAGTAACAACAACTGTTGCAGAAATGATGAAATAAAATTAAAAATTTTCTAATTCAATAGTGACGATCATTGTTTAGTATAATTGAGAAAATGATAAAGGAAAGAACGATTGGCAACATTATGTATCTTTTCAAATTGAATGGCACACTTTGTGCATCTTGTCAATTTTGGGCTAATTTTGTTCCTCTTTATAAGTTGGCGAACATTACACATCTTTTATATTCGTGGCAGACGTTGTGCATCTTTTCATTTTTAAGCTCATTTTATGCCTACTTAAAAAATTTTCTTTCCAACACCACATTCTCTTAACACAAATACAATAATGAACACTTTAAGATAGAATACAAGAGCAATATAAAGACATCAAATATGCAATAATTTAAGCTAAGTAATACATGTCTAAAATTAAAATAATAAAAAGATCTTCTAATCTACACCCAGTCACAAAGTAATCTAAATATTTTGAGAGATTAAATTATGCATAGCGATTACTATTGTAAAATAGATTGAACTAACATTTCATGAAGACAATCAACTACATTTGATTAAAAAAAAAAATTCAAGTCACAATGGAATATGCATCTAAATATGATTTGTTCATTTCATTTAACATGCATTTTTGTTACATGCATCCTTCCATACTTCTTCCAACATAAAGGCTACCATTCATACATCAAATCTTTCACAAACAACCAAATACAATATAGTCTAACAAAAACAAAGAAACAACACAACAACTTCAAAACATAAACATCATACAAAACAACAGCCAAACAACAGCATTATAACTAGAAGCCAGAATGACCCTCATGTGGAGGTGGTGGTGGAGCAGCAAACATAGCAAAATAGCTATTAATTGTGGCAATATTAGTGTTCACTAATTCAAACTGATCACGGATTCACCCTTTATCTTCATTATATTTGTCATCTTGCTGCTTTAAATGTGCATCAATATCAAAAAATCTTTGATCAAGACGATCAAAGCGCTAAACCATATTTTGATAAAAATTCTGATTGAGTCCAAGTGTAGGAGCAGGTGCACCTTCTTCTTCAGAATCATCTCCAGAGCCCTCTCTCCCAAAAAGTGGTCGGAAAGAGGCATCGGTAAAGTACACAGGCAACTCATTAGGTCCTCTAGGGTGGACTAAATTGTACTTTTTCTTTAGGATATAAGAAATTACATGTCCCAGGGTAATGTTTTTCTTTCTTTTGATGCTAGGATGGCCAATGTCAATAAGAGAATACAAGTAGTCCATGATTAATTGGGCTTCATCTATAGGTTATTCAGTCATGATCAAGTAGGTAACAGTTGAGAGGAGGGGCGTCATATTAACTCGATCTCTAGCTTTTGGGATAATGGAGGTTTTAAGAACGTGCTGGATGATTCTTGCATTTTGGCTCAGGGTGTAGACTCTAGGTAAATGACTTGGTTTGCTTACTCCCCTAAGAACCTGATTGACTTCTCACTAATCATAATCAACTCTAGAGGTCAAGGTGTGTGCTCGAATCCCTAGAGTTCTAAGGTGAAGGAAAGTCCCTAAATCCTCCTTAGTAATTTCTACTCTCTATTTCAGAATAAAAGAAGTGATCCTTGTATGGTCCTGATTTACTTTCATGCTTGAAAGAAAAACATGAAAAAGGTCCTTATTGTATGCATGAATGAGGGTAAGGATGAATGAAAATTGAGTAGAGTAAAAAAAGTGGCATTACAGCAAAATGGATGTTCTCTTGCATTAAGAGACGAGAGGGTGTAATTTTTGAAACACTAAATCTAAGGTAAGCATCCTCGTTTTGTTGAGATAAAAAATTATCATCCCAATCTTGTCTGGAAGATGATCCTTTAGCATGTCGTGATCTTTTCCTGCTGTCAGACATCTCTAATTTATGGCTTTGAAGGGTTTGAAATGGAAGTAAAACAAATGAAAACTCCCCTTCTATATAAAGAAAAATGATCAATCGTACAGTACTAAAAGATTTCGTATGGGACAAAATAAATTTCGTACGTACGAATAAAAATGGTCAAAAATGAAGCGGCTTTTCGTAAACTACCCTTCCCGATGCATCCTTTTGTATAGAGTTTTTGACTTTTCGATCGTACAGATGATCACGTGTTCATCCAGGACGATCAGAAAATTAAAGATCGTTTTGATAATGGTTCACTTTATCCTTATCCAAAAATGACAACAAAGATCGTACAGACAAATGATACGTTCGTATATACGATCAGTAATAACTACCTAAAACTATAAACCCATCCCCATTCGTACAGATGAACCTGTATATATCGTATAGTATGATGACATCATCATACAGTATGAACTATTAAAAAGATTATTCCGTCCACTCAACTCTACAAATTTTCATGCACATGCTACAGAGTTTGTATTGTACAAAATAATTTCATACAGTACGAACAGAACAATAAAAAATAGTATATGGAAAGCTAAAAAACCTTTCAAAGTAAAATATTCTTCATTTTTCATTAAAATACAAACAATAAAAAGATAAAGCAATAAAATATAATAAAAAATAAAATAAAAATATACAACTTATACTGCACAAACTTTGCATAAACAAACATACAATTAAACACTAAATAACATTTGCAAAAAATTTAATTATGTATTAAGATCAATCACACCTAGCCTTATCCTTAAAATGCTAAATATATTAAAAGCTAGTGATTTTATGAAAATATCTGGAAGTTGATCCTTAGTAGCAACATGATGTAATTTAATTTTCTCTTTTGCTACATGATCTCTTTTAAAATGATGCCTTATGTCGATATGCTTTGTTCTAGAATGCTGAATAGAATTCTTTGAAAGACATATGGCATTAGTGTTATCACAAAAAATTAGAATTATGTCAAAAAAAATCTTAAGTCAATTAGCTATTATTTTAACCAAAGCACTTGTGCAACACAACTTCCTAAGGCAATATATTCAGCTTCTGCTGTTAAAAGGGATACTGAGTTCTATTTTCTACTAGACCAAGAAACTAAGGAGTTTCCTAAAACTTGACAAGTTATGAAAGTGCTTTTCCTATCAACCCTACAACTAGTAAAATATGAATCAGAGTATCCAACAATTTCAAATGTAGTGCTATTCTTAGGATACCAAATTCCTATATTTTGAGTCCCCAAAAGATATCTCATAATTCTCTTTACTGTAGTCAGATGTGACTGTTTAGGATCTGCTTGAAATCTAGCACACAAACAAACACTAAATATGATATCCAGTCTGCTAGCTGTCAAGTAAAACAAAGATCCAATCATCCCTCTAACCTTCTTTTGATCAACTGATTTTTCTTTAGGATCCTTATCTAATTGCACTAAAGAAATCATGGGTGTATTCACTAGTTTAGTCTTATTTATTTCGTACTTCTTAAGGATGTCCTTAACATATTTTGACTAACTCATAAATGTTCCATCCTCATCTTGCTTAATGCTAAACCCCAAAAAGTAACTCAAGTCTCCAATTAAGCTCATCTCAAATTCTTTACTCATTATTTTTAAAAATTCATCACGAAGATTTTTATCAGTATATCCAAATAAAATATTATCCACATAAATTTAAATAATGAGTATATCATCTCCTACTCTTTTTATAAAGAGAGTGGTGTCCACACTCCCTTTTACAAATAATCATTCAAGTAGGAATGTGATTAGCCTTTTATATCATGCTCTAGGTGCCTGTTTAAGTCCATACATTACCTTTTTTAATTTAAAAATATGACTGGGAAACTGTGCATTTTCAAAACCTTAAGGTTGCTCAATATAAACATCTTATTTAATCATCCCATTTAGAAAGACACTCTTAACATCTATTTGAAATAACTTAAGACCTTTGAAAAAAGCAAAGGCTAAAAGTACTATAACTGCCTTAAGTCTGGCTACCGGGGCAAAGGTCTCCTTAAAATCAATTCCTTCAACCTGATTATATCCCTTAGCCACTAACCTTGCTTTATTCCTTACAGTTACTCCAGAATCATTTATTTTATTTTTAAATACCCACTTTATTCCAACAACACTTTGATCTTTCAGTCTTTCTACCAATTCTCAAACATCATTTCCAGCAAATTGATTTAACTCATCATGCATAGCTAGAATCCAAAACTCATCTGAAAGTGCTTGATTTACACTAGTGGGTTCAATCATTGAAATAAAAGCGGAGTGATTTACTTCTTTTCTCAAACCATGCCTAGTCCTAACTCCTTCACTTGGGTCACCTAAAATCAACTCTTTAGGATGACTCTTAGCAGATTTCAATTTCTTAGGCAATTGTTTTTCTTCCTTATTTTCAACCTTTTCTTTAACTTTTTTCATTTTCAAGTCCTTGGGTTATTTCCTCAACTTCATCTTCATCCAACCTAGACCCTCTAGAATTATCAGATTCATCAAAAATAATATGAGTGGTCTTCTCAACTACCAAAGTCATTCTATTAAAAACTCTATAGGATTTTCCAACACTTGAATATCTTAAAAAAATTCTTTCATCAGATTTAGGATCAAATTTTCCTAAGAGAGTTTTTCCATTATTATGTATGAACACTTTACATCCAAAAATATGTAAGTGTGAGAGGTTGGGAATTCTATCTTTAAGAAGTTCATAAGGTGTCTTATTTAATTTTTATCTAATGTACACCTTATTCAAAACATAGCATGTAGCACTAAATACTTCAGCCCAAAAATATCTTGGAAGTGAATATTCTACCAACATGGCTCTAGCAGCTTCAATCAATGTCCTGTTCTTTCTCTCAACTACTCCATTCTACTGAGGTGTCCTAGAAGCTGAGAAATTGTGGTCTATTCTATGGGATTTACAAAAATTATCAAATAATTTATTTTTAAATTCTCCCCCATGATCACTTTGGATAGTAACAATTTCAAATCCTTATTTTCTCTGAATCTAAGTGGTAAAATCTCTAAACTCGTCAAATGATTCACTCTTATGATTTAAAAATCTAATCCATGTGAATCTTGAGTAATCATCCATAATTACATACCCAAACCTTTTCTCTCCTAGACTTAAGGTACTAACGGGTCCAAATAAATCCATGTAAAGAATTTCTAAGGGCTTGCTAGTTCTTACTTCCTTAATTGAATTCAAAGAGGATTTGATTTATTTTCCTAGTTGACATGCATCACATAAGTGATCTTTTGTAAAGTCTGATTTGGGTACTCCTCTAACTAACTCTTTTTGGGTAATTTTCCTAAGATTTCTCATGCTAGCATGATAAAGTCTTCTATGCCATAATCATGACCCATCAGATACAGCTTTCAAACAAAAAGTAGTAGAAGATTTTACAGAATTCAAATTTAGCATGTATACATTATTTATTCTATCACCATTCAACACAATAATTCCATTTTGACTAATAATATAGCTAGTAGGTAAGAATTTTATATGATAACCTTTATCGCATAGTTGACTTATGCTCAACAGATTGTGTTTTAAGCCTTCTACTAACAGAATATTTTCGATCACAAAATTCTTAGAATTTCTAATCATATATATACCTACCACTCTCTTGGTGGTATTATCTCCAAGTGTAACTTTGCCTCCATTCCTGGCTTCCAGCGATATGAATTGATTTGCATTTCCTGTCATGTGCTTTGAACAGCCACTGTCTAGGTACCAAATACTCTCACGAGGTCTTGTGTGAGAGCATTCCTATAAAATCATCAAACATTGGACTTGGGAACCTAAATAAGTTTGGGTTCACCTCTTAGCAATTTTAAACCAGATGTATATGTGATATGCTGTATTTTATGCATCTTAGCTCTCCACACTAAATGTGTTCTATGATGAATAGTATAAGTGTGGGAAATATGTTTAATCATACCATAAAAAAAAATTTTACTCCAGGAAAAAAGATTTACCAATCTATGAGCACTGCAAGATCTTCTCCTAGATTTTAAACTAATAGACTTGTGGTAAGATTTATGAAAATCTTCAAGTTTGGGTGGAATCTTATTTTTCTCAAGTGCTTTCAACTTAACTTCAAGATATGAGTTAGCACTCTCTAGAATCAAATTTTCAATATTCAAATTATGCTCTCTACTATTCGATTCATCCATAAAAGTTATGAAATCATTTTCAAGTTCAGTCTGTAATGATTTTAGAAGTTCATACTGTTTATTCAAATCATCAAATTCATCCAGTAAAGTCATGTGGTTGCTATGAATTAATGCATGTTCTTTCCTAAAGATTTCAAATTCTTTTTCCAATTCTAAGTAATCTAAATTCAACTTAGTATGCAATTTCTTTTGTTTCCTATATGCAGAATGAATGCGCTCAGAAACTTCAAATAATTCATCATAACTTAAGTCATATACCTCCTCATGATCCAAATGATCAAGATTGTCAGCCATCAAATATAAATTTATGACTTCCTCTTCAGGTGCTATTTCTGAGGAATCTGAAGCTGAGTCCGCCCAAAATGCTTACTATAGTCTCTTCTTGCCCCTTCTATCCTTTGATTTCTCCTCAGCTTTCTCCTTGTTAGGATTGGCTTTAAGATTTAGGCACTTAGTCTTTATGTGTCCTGGCTTCCTACACTCATAGTAAATAGCATCATTAAAAGCCTTTATATTTTTATGGAACTTACCTTTATTCCATTGCTGGAGTCTCCTCTGCTTCCTCCTTAGAAAACTTTTGAATTGCCATGTCATTAAGGAAATATCCTCTTCATCCTCAGGTTGGGACTAATCACTCTCCGAGTCATCCACTTTCAATACAATGTTCTTTTCTTTTCGTCTGTCACCTGCATCAATCTATCTTTGAGTCACTCCTTGCTCATAAGCAATCAGTGATCCAAGCAGATTGTTAATAGAGTAAACATTTAAGTCTTTCGACTCCATTATAGTAGTAATCTTTACATCATAGCAATTAACTTAGTCTTTATGTGTACTGGCTTCCTACACTCATAGCAAATAACATCATTAAAAGCCTTAATATTTTTATGGAACTTAACTTTGTTCCATTGCTGGTGTCTCCTCTGCTTCCTCCTTAGAAAACTTTTGAATTGCCTTATCATTAAGGTAATATCCTCTTCATCCTCAAGCTGGGACTAATCACTCTCCGAGTCATCCACTTTCAATGCAATATTCTTTTCTTTTCGTCTATCACCTACATCAATCTGTCTTTGAGTCTCTCCTTACTCGTAAGCAATCAGTGATCCAAGCAGATTATTAATAGAGTAAACATTTAAGTCTTTCGACTCCATTATAGTAGTAATCTTTACATCATAACTAGTAGGTAAACAATATAATATTTTATTTACTTTTTCAGAATTGGTTAGTTCCCTACCTAATACATGCAATGAAGTTACTATTTATATAAAACGAGTATACATGTCAAAGATTAACTCATTCAGTTTCATGCAAAAAAGTTCATAGTCATGCAGTAGAATATTCAATCTAGATTGTTTCACTTCATAGGTTCCTTCATATGTAATGCAAAGCCTATCCCAAATCACTTTTCTAGATTTACAAGTAGAAACACACATGTAGTCTTTCAATTTCAATGCATAAAAGAAACTATTCAAACACTTAGCATTCAATTGAGCTAATTCACATTCTTCTACAGTCTAATCAACAAAAGGTATTTGAATTCTAATTCCTTCTACAAGTTTAGTAGATTCAGGGTAACCTTCATGTACTAAAATTTACATGCGATAGTCAAGTGATTGCAAAAAGGTAGACAAGCGAGTTTTCCAAAAATCAAATGGGTTGTTATCAAAAAGTGTAGGTCTAGTGATTGAATAACCTTCAGGTGTGTTTTGGTTTTCAAAATTAGTAATGATCGAATTTAAAAAAGTAATTTAAACTAATTTTTAAAATAGGCTCTCATACCAGTTGAAAGTGTGAATAGGTTGTTAGACCTATTAATTATGTCCCTAGGCTAACCAAGAGGGGGGGGGGGTGAATTGGTACTTTTAAAAAAATTTTGGAAGTATTGAAAACCTTTTTGATAAAAATCTTCAGTACATCGTATAGTACGATTAAATTCGTACATTACAAACATTTATAAATTTTCTACTTTTCAACCACAAAAAAATAAAGTGCAATGCATAAATTAACAATACGGCAAATAAAAATAAGAATAGAGAATACTAGATTTTATAGTGGTTCGGTCAAACATGACCTATATGTACTCCCTAGAGACTCCTTCTCTAGGAATTGCACTAAATCAAAGTGACTCTCATTTTGCCCCTACAGCAAGGCAGAGAAGCCCTTACAAACTCTCTTCCACCAAACCCTGGTGTGGTAGAGAATCGTCATCCTTTTTCACCCTCCTAGTGAAGGCAGAGAACCCACTCTTCCTTTTACACCCTCCAGGTGTCGGTAGAGAACCAAGCATCCTTTTTCACCCTCCTGGTGACGACAGAGAACCAAGCATCTTTTTTCACCCTCCTGGTGATGACAGAGAACCAGACCTTCTTCAAAGATCTTCTCTCAAGAGTCTTCAAAGAGATAGAGAAGAGATTTGAAGTACAAACAATGTGATCCTCACCTTTGGGTAACCTTGTGAATCCCCTCATAATTTCTTCTTCAAAGATCTCACCACACTCACTCTCAAACACTCTCCCTAATCGCTCTCCCTTCCACTCTCAAGAAGAAATTCATATAAGATTAGTTGGACCGTTCATTTTTAAGAACCTTATATACAAAGGACCAAAAAACCATCCAAAAACTAAAAATTTCAAGTTTTATGAAGTAGGATCGTACTACACAATCTACAATCATCCCATATGAATAGTTCAATAAATGAACCATATATCCCGTATGATATATCATATGAACCATGTAAGCCCTATTTTGTACTCTAGAAAATAAAATATGAAACCAAATCGTACTATACGAACTGTTCAAAAAGTTGAACGGTTCATCCCGTACGATGATGTACGAACCTATGAAGCCTAGTTTTAGTACTCTATAAAATGATATATAAAACTTATTCGTACTATACAAATAGTTTAAAAAATTGAACAGTTCATCCCGTACGATCTAGTACGAACCATGCAAGCTCCTATTTCATACTCTGAAAAATGATATACGAAGCCTATTCGTACTGTATGATTAGTTCAAAAATTGAACAGTTTGTCCCGTATGATCCAGTATGAATCATGGAAGCTCTTATTTTATACTCTAGAAAATGATATACGAAAATATTTCGTACTATATGAATTATACTTAGAAAAATTTTAAAACTGGCAGGTTCGTATTAGAGGAGAAATATCACAAATCGTCATGTATGATTCGACATCATACAGTACAATTAGTTTAAAAAAATATGTTTTATCTCACTCCCCTAGTGTGTGTGTGCATGATTACCTAATTACAATCACATCACCTAGACTCAAGAAAAGAAAAAAAAATACAGACTCCAAGACTAATAAAATCTAACCAAAGTAATTTGAAGTCTTCCACTGTCTTGATTGTGATTTGCCTGAAATGAACTGCTAATACACACAAAATAGAATTTTCTAGTATATGTTAGGAGAAATAATAAACAAAAAATAAGCTTTTGTAATCATCAAAAACTCACTTGGATAAATAGATTTGCACCATTCTCAACATCATGCAAGAATGATTATCCTCAACCATTATTATATGATAGCTAAAGGGTTTGACGCAAGTCTGCAATGAAATCTGAGGATGGTTATCTCTAAGGGGAATTCTATGGTTTTACATAGGACTCCCCAAACTTGGTGAACTCACCCCCATAGCTAGAGACTCCACTCACAACAAATTGCCATCACCTCAGTCAATGAGCAACCAATAGAATTTGTCAACCCGGCCACAGGAAGAATCACTCCAAGAAAGTCACAAATTCACTTCCTCGTACATTGCTAGCCATGAATTTCACCACCCCGATAGTTCATATTGGCTCACCCTTTATATCAATATAGCCGAAGAACTTCATCTAAGGGGTCTTTAGCACTCCCAATGGACTAATCGACAACAATCTTTCTCATATGCGGGCTATGACACCTACAGGCTCAGCATTCAGTTTTGTTAGTTCCGACCCAATTGGAAAAAGGTAAGGTTTTAAACTTTGGAGTTTTTTAACTATTTGCATATATTTGGGAGTGTTTTAATGTATGAAATTGATTCGGTGCTCTGGAATGTATCCCAAGTTTTGCATGTGAATTTTGGCAAAATCTAAAAATGTCACTTTTGGAGCCCAGTGGTATTGGGTGTTCGAGCGCAGCAGCTTTGCACTCAGCCAAGGTGCTAGAATGTGACATCCTAGTGCCTGTTGTCCGGTTGTTGTAGATTTTTTAGCGCCGTAGTGCTGGGCCATAATGAACTTATTTAATATTAAAAATTTTTATTTCATCCGATCATTTTTGTATTTGAGCAGCCGACGTATACGAGAGCAAAACAGAGTGGTTGGAGAGATAAAATTTGCATTTTGAGTCACTTCAGATCATTTTTAACCGTCAGACATGTTAGGAAAGTTGTCCAAATTGAGGTAGGGCACATTATGCATATCTCAATTTTTAAAAATATAAAATTTTATCAAATTTTTTGATTAAAAATTATATTATCGTTAGCCAAAAATGTGTATAACTTTACAATGGTAAAACTTTCATCACATAGATTTTCATATGTTGTAGAGAACATGATTATGAATATTTTGAGTATTTTTAAGAAATTTTATATAGTTTATGTTGGAATTTGTGCAATTTTTATTGAAGAGAAATTAATCTGGACACTAAAAAATAATGCTGTAGTTCAATAAATATCTTAAAATAGTGTTTTACACACTTCTTCATAATTTGGTTTTGTTTTGACTTTGTGAAAATTTGCTAAGCACGAAGTTGAGTTATCTACCATTATACAATGCTGTGTAATTCTGACAAGTGTTTATTTTTGCTTTAACTATTACAATGTGATGAAATATATACTTCTGTGATAAAAATGTATGTTTATATGATTGAAAATCATCAGCCGGGAGTTTTAAGGGGCCATAATCCTTTAAGATTCTGTTTGTGTAAGCGATTTTTCTAATGCCTATAAGTCATATTCTGATGGTTATAAGCAATATTCTAGTACTTACGGGCAGGTTCTGGTGCTATAAGCACAAAAGGGAGGCATAATGGGCAAAAATCTTTTGAGATTCTATCTAGGACCAAGACATGTGATATGAATTGATATGTGATATAAATTACTATGTGATATAAATTGCTTTATGATTTTTCTGTTCATCATTATTGTTTAAATAAATTGGATAATTACTATGCTTTGATTTCCTTTCTCGATATAATCAGTGATTAATTCACCTATTTTTAAATATTCAAAAATATTAATAAAAGAGAATTTGAAAATTTAGATTGACTTATGTGATCTATTGAGCTATTATAGCTCAATGTTGGTTGCTTGTGATTTTTAGGGTCTAGGAAAGGGAAGGAAGCTATTGATTAGTAGTTCAAGATCAGATCTAAGTTGATAGACATTTTGTTATTTTGGTTTTTGTACAGTCATTACTAATTAAATTTTTAGTTATGTAGCTCTTACCTATAGCCATATACTATAGTATAGATATTTAATTTGATAAAATAAAAGAAACTTAGTGGATGAGTTTATTTTCAGTATTTGAATATTTTAGTAGCTTTATTATCTGTCGTTTTATTTGAAATGAAATTGGAAGACAATATGAATATTCCAAAACTAAACCTTAGGAATTACTTGTCACAGCTCAACATGATGGGATCTATCCTAATCAGGCTGGGGTGTGACAAGCTTTTTATGGTATCAGAGTAATAGTTTTGAAAATAGATTGTAAAATAAAGTTATAAGAAATTGATAAATATGTTGAGTTGGGTAGTTTTGTATCTGTCTCGGCGTTCATTATTATTTATTTTATATACATGTGTATTCAATTACATATTCTGTATAAGTGTGGATCCCAGATATAATAAATGGGCAGAGTGCTAGTCAGGTAGCTCATATATATAGTACGGCTCAGACAGTCAGTTCTGACACAATTTGTTAGTTTGCTACTCTGATAGCCCAGATGATGGGTGAGGCACAGAGCAGGGTTCCTACTGTAAGACCTGATGAGGTGGATAAACATCTAAAGATGTTTCTGAGAATGAAACCTTTGAGTTTTGGGGGTACTGCTGAGACTAGGGCAGTAGAGGATTGGTTAAGGAGACTAGAGAAGATATTTGGCGGGATGCAGTATGCTCCTAAGAGGAATGTAGTCTTAGTAATCTTTCTATTAAATGGTGAGGCAGAGCGCTAGTGAATGGGGCATCAGGAGGAGAAATTTTAGGGGAGAATGAATTCTCTGATAATCTAGGAGGAGTTCTCTCATGTGTTTAAATCTTAGTTTGTACCTCCTTTTACAGGACAGTAAATACATAAGACTTTTTTTAGGCTGATTCAGGGGAGCAAGATAAGGTAGAGTTTACTACTTTAGCTAGATATACTCTACAGCTGGTTAACACTCCCACAAATAAGTACTATAAACTTTTTAGAGGACTTTATGATGGCCTAAGATAGCCGCTAGTGCCATTTTACATCTCTAATTTCTTTAACCTTGTGGAGAGAGCTCATTTGATAGAGAATGATCTGACATCTACTCATAAGAAATGGATTACTAGTAGGAAGAGATTCAATAGAGAGACTCCTATTAGTGGATTTTCTAAGAAGAAGATCAGATTTGTACCAAAAGAGTCTAGGAATGGTGAACAGTCTACACATATAGTAGCTTCAAGTAGGGACAATATTGCTGCTTATAGGAGTCTTAACAGTGGGGCACCTGTTATAGAGTTAAGGTAGATGTCACTTTGGTTAGTGTTATAGGATGACTGGCCACTATGTTAGATGTGAATAGGTTGGATACATGATGGCTGAATGTCCACAAGAAGGATTTGACCAACAATTTGAGCCTAGATCTAAGAGTTTTGCTAGAAAGGCTGGAACACCGAGGATAATTCCATTTCTTATATTTGGTGAGAGTTTTATTGGTAGAGGCTGTGGTTTTGGTTCGATAGCAGATAGACCGTCTGAAAGTTATTAAAGAGAGTATGGTGGTACTGTTGCTCCAGCTCCAGTTTAGCCAGGTGTATACAGTTTGACTCAGCAGAAGGCTCGTGATGCTCCAGATGTAGTGACATGTATGGCTTATATTTCTAATTAGTCATGTCATATTTTATTTGACTTTGGAGCTAGTCATTCCTTTCTTTCTAAGCATTTTTTTGAGTTACTATACTTGCCCTCACTAGTACTATCTTTTTCTCTTTCTATTATCCTACCGACTAGAGATAGTATTATAGTCAGTAGATTTTGATTATGTGATATTGAGATGGCTGGTATGAAGTGGACTTCTATTTTGATTTTATTTCTTATTTTTTCATACAATGTTATTGTGGGTATGGATTCATTGAGTCGATATGAGGCTCGAATTAATTGTTTGAAGAAGCCCAATTGGAAGTGTATATTTTTGGGAGTTAGAGGAGTACTATCATGTTTGATCTCTACTATGAAAATAAATATGTATGGAAGAAGGGTTGTATGGTATTTTTAGCATCAGTTTGGGATAGGAGTATAGAGTCTGGCTATCTTTCTGATGTCCCAGTAGTACAAGACTATTTGGATGTATTCCTTGACGAGTTAGTCAGTTTACCATTGGATAAAGATATAAAGTTTTGTATTGATATATTTTTAGGTATGTCCCCTATTCCTAAAGCTCTATATAGAATGGCACCTAAGGAGCTTTAGGAGTTGAAGGTTTAGCTTTAGGAGTTAGTTAACAAGAGATTTGTTCATCCTGGTCTATCTCCATGGGGAGCACTTATCCTATTTGTGAAAAGAAATGATGGTATAATATATATGTGTATTGACTACATGGAGTTGATTAAAATTACTATCAAGAATAAGTATCCTCTACTATGGATTGATGATCTATTTGATCAGTTTGTTAGATCTTATGTATTCTTAAAGATTGATCTGTGATCTAGCTACTATGAGGTGAAGGTAAGAGAGGTTGATATGATGAAGACAGCTTTTAGTACTCGGTACAAATACTAAGAACTTTTGGTTATGCTATTTGGGGTGATGAATGCACCAGCTGTCTTTATTAATTTGATGAATAGAGTGTTCAGAGATTTTCTAAATCAGTTTGTTATTATTTTCATAGATGACATTGTGGTTTGTTCTTCTTCTGATGAAGAATATGCTAGACATTTAAGGATTATACTGGAAACTTTGAGACAACATTAGTTATATGCCAAATTCTTTAAGTGTGAGTTCTAGTGGAGGAGTATCTATTTTTTGGGGCATATGGGGAGTAGTGATGGTATCTCGATAAATCCCCAAAAAATTTAGGTAGTTCCTGATTGGCTGATACCTACTACTGTGTTTGAGCTACATAGTTTCTTAGGTATGGATGGATATTACATGAAGTTTGTGTAAGGATTTTCTCAAAATTTTGTATTGTTGATGAGATTGACTCAGAAGCAAGTAGCTTTTGTTTAGACACCAGAGTATGATGCTAGTTTCTAGAGATTAAAGGATTATTTGACTTCTGCTCTAGTTTTAACTCTTTTATCTAGTACAAAGGGATTTTAGGTATTCAGTGATGCGTTAATGAGAGGTTTTAGATGCGTTCTGATGCAGCATGATAGATTTATAGCTTATGCTTTCAAATAATTGAAGCCACATGAGAGGAACTATCCGATACATGATTTTGGAGTTCGCTATTATGGTATTCACTTTGAAAATTTGGTGGCATTACCTATACGGTATCATATATGAGATTTTTACTGATCATAAGAGTCTGAAGTACATATTCACTCAGAAGGATCTAAATCTGAGGTAAATGAGATGACTTGAGTTGATCAAAGGCTACGATCTGACTATTTAGTATCAGTCTAGTAAGCCTAATATGGTGGCAGATGCTTTGAGTAGGAAATCATCTGGAGTTTTATATATTTAGCTTACTTTTAAAGAGTCTGTGATATGCGATATAGTGAGATTATAGTTGGAGGTGATTTCTTTAATTGAGGCAGATTCTAATACATTGGCTTCGATGATTATTCAGCCTTCATTACAAGAAAGGATTCAAGAAGCTCAGAAGTCAAATAAAGAGTATCCAAAGTAGTTTGATTAGATTAACTACATGCATCTATGTTTGGTATTATTTTTTGTAAGAATCGATTATGGATTCCTACTTTTGGAGACTTGAGGCGAGAGATTTTGCACCAATCTATTTGATTAAAAAAGTTGTTGAGTTTTGAAAAGATTAATTTTTCTTGGGAGATTTTAATTTCTAGAATTTTAGTTTTGAAATTAAATACGTTATTATGAATGATATATCACCTCAGGATGTGAACATATCATTCGCTAATGGGTTTAAATTAGAAAACTATAAGTTCATCCTGATTATTATAGTCAAACTCAGGGAAGGATAATATATGATCCCGGAAGATCAAAATGATAGTTAATCTAGTGTTTGACTATAATAATATGAATAAAAGATCATTAATTTCATAATCAAAGTTACAATAATAAAATGATATATCTTCATGAGGAAAGAGGATATCGTCTATTATCGATCATTTGAATATCACGATAATGATTGTTAAATTTGATTTTCCAAAAAAGAATTAATTAAATTTTGAAAACTCAATTTTAAAAAATTAATTTAGGTTTCTAAATCTCCTACGAGTGCAAGCCATCATAGTTAATTATATCGTAGGTAATTGGAGTTTCCTACGATTACTCTCAATTAAAATAATAGTAGAAATTTTATTTAAGATTTCAAGGCTTGATGTCACAAGAAGCGGAGTTGGAAATTCAATAGGGATTGGATCAAGGTGAAACACTTATGTCTAGAGGTCTAGGGAGGAAAGGTAGGAGGTGCTTTAGGATTCTAAAACATTTCTCAAACACCTCAATCTACCCTATGTGCTGGGCTTGAATTTTGATTGAAAGAGATTTAAATTTGACTGGTCAATTTTATTAAAAAAATATAGGATTCAATTCTTAAAGGTTGAGGACTTATAGCCTGAGCCTGCATCAAAACCTAAATCTAAATTTGGTACTAAAAACTAGGAACCCAAACCTAACTAATACGATGTAGTATCTAGACTTACCTTGACCTAGATTAGGGAGCCAGCTAACCACCTAAATGCTCTAAAACCATGAGTTCAATCACTTATGAAAGAGTGGTAGGGGGGTTGTTTAGTTAAGTTTGAGGAATCGAGGTTGATATCTAGAGCAGATCCTAATTGGCCCCTTGACTTATGTCAGGTAATATGAAACTTAAAATAAAAATATAATTAAGTTTTAGACAATTTTAAATTTATTTCTGGTGCAATAAATGCTGATTTACTCGATAAATACTTGAAATTTGAATGAAGTAATGAAAAAAAGGCTTAAAAATAAGTTTTATCCTAGAGATTATATAACTTCCCCTTGATAGGACTGCACCCTAATAGGTCAAGTGGACTGCCAAAACCTATAGGCGGGGAGGTGCCTAATAAGGTAGAGAAGATTTAATATAAATTCATGTGACCCTCATCAATCTGAGCTTACTTCTTAAATTCATTAGAGTTTGTATGTGAGCTTAAAATTGTAATTAGTTAAGATAGAATAATTTTGAATCATACTCTCAAAAGCCTTCGATCGGGATCTAGGCTAAATCAAAGATCAACATGCAAAATCACCAAAAAAACTATTAAAAGCATAAAATCTTATATTGCAATCAACACATCATTCATTAATCAAATCAATTAAATTAATATTCAAATTAAAAATTCATGTGACAAGTGCCACTTAATATTATAAACCAGAATTATAGAAATTAAAGTGTCCGGGCACCACTGACAATAAAGTCAGATTTCTAGTTCTGAGATACAATTGACTTTAGGAATTGGTCATCTCGATCTTCACTTCTTTAGGTAGACGCCTAGATTCGTTGGATCCGGATATCCAATTGAAAAAAAACTCCCCCGTAAGAGGTGTTCTCTTTTCTCTTTAGATAATTGAAAGTTATCATAACTTAGTCTTCCAAATGGAGGAAGACTCTCCCCTAAGGGATGTCTTCTCTTCTTTGGAATCTAAGTTGGATATATATATATATATATATATATATATATATATATATATATATATCATCTCAAATTTGTCACTTTGAACATTATAACTCAATATACTTGAATTACATTTGATAAAAATTAAAATCTAGACTCAACACTTACATGGTTATCCTAGGGAATTATAATTTGAAATCACATCTCAAGCAGTTATATATTGAAATTAAAATACTCAAACCAGCCACACTTGGTCATGCTCTTTTAATTTTAAAAGGGGGACTTAAAGCAACAGCACCACCTGCAGCAATTAATATTTATTATTTTACCCCATTTTATTTTAAATGCCTTGTATGAGCATGGCGACATGCATAAGATTGAATTAACATACATCATCCATAACCTATGGGTAATCTAACGCATGATCAATAACATCACAGAGTGTAGAAATTAAATAAATAAGCACATCAATCAATTTTTAAACATAACATGTAGTGAAAACTTGAAAACCTGACACACAACCGTAAAGTAAACCCTGGCTTATCTTAGATCTAGAGTCGGTTCTCCTAGCAAACCATCTAAAGTATGTGAGGTAGGTTATTTGGCTTGGATATGTCCTATATATGATATTTGATTGAAATTGATTGATGTCTAGGTGGTTGAAAGGCTTAAGAGAAATATTTTATTAAATTTTAAATATTAATGTGTTTAAATTAATTTTAACATGTCTTTTCAAGATTTATGGGTTATTACCTTTGTTGCTCACCGAGGCTGTGAAGTTTATTTCACCTTTATTGGGGCTAACTTAATAGCCTTGTAGGCTTGGGTTACCTAGTAGTAACCAGTATAGATTAAATATTTTGATTGGTTGAGATTTAAGGGGTTAGAAAATTTTAATTAACTTGATTGGTTGTTAGTTTTAAGATTAATTTAGTCAAGCGGTTCGTGGCGTTGTTTCACAGGCTCGAGGTCTAGGCCTCCTTAGGATACGTAGCCCCGTAGCTCGAGTTAGTCTAGCCTAAAAATTTGGTTGATGTAGTTGAATTAAGAATTTTAATTTGGTTAAATCATTAATAATCAATTTATTTTAAGGTTTAATACTCCATCGAATTCGTTCATGGCATTGTTTTATAAGCTTGAGGACTAGGCCTCCTAAGACATGTAACCTCGCAGCCTGAGGTAGTCTAGCCCAAAAACTTCATCTTTATAGTAGTTATTTTGTATTAAAGGGTTAGTTGGATGATCTTAACATTGATTTAATATTTTCTGGAATTTTAAAATTAATTATCAAATTTTGGAATTTTTTAGATTATTTTAATGTATTAATTAAAGGGTTAAAAATAGACTTTTAAATTCTAAGAGCTTTTTGGAGTTTTGATATTTTTGTTAAATATTAGACCTTTTTATGAGTAATTATACTTTGAATTTACTGGATTTGGTGTTTTCTATAAGAAGTTATGATTTTTCAAAGTTTTCACATAAATTTTGACTTAAGGTTGACCGGATTGTTGACTTTTTTAATTTGAATTTTTTCTGGTGGTTTGATATTTTTAATAGATATTAGACCCCAAATGGAGTCCAATTCCTTTGAGTTTGCTCCATTTAAAATTTTCTAAAATTAGTTATAACTTTAGAAGTTTGGATATTTATTGGAATTTTTGAAAATTTTTTAATTAGAGGGGTTTTAATAATTTTGCTCCAAATGAACTCCAAACTCCTTAAAATCCACTCCAAAGGTCAGGAATTCTTCTAAAGAGATATTTCCAAGTGTTTTGATATTTTTTGGACTTTTTAATTTTTTTAATTAATTAATCTAATTAAATATTAATTTTTCTTTAAAATTAAATTAAACATATATTTTATGTCAAATCAAAGGGCTTTTAGTTTTTTTGAATTAAGGATTGAATTCTAGTTAGTCTGAGGTATGATATGTAATTTTTAGATTTCAATTTGATTTATTAGAATTTCTTGAAGTTTTAAAGCTTAATTAAGGGTTTAAACTTAAGTTAATTAATTAAGTGGCTTAATAATTTTTAAAATTGCTTGAAATTTTTCTATGGGCTGGAGATGTCACTAAGTTTGAATTTTCAAAGTATCATGTCAATAGAAAGTGTATCCTAATTATTAAAATTTGATATACAACATTAATTTTTTGGATTAAAATATGAATTTTTTGGATTAATAATTAATATTTAGTGATTTTTTGAAATTTTTCTAATTTTAAAATGATTAAAATTAATTAAAATTAAATAATCCTTAATTTGGTGACAGCTTTTATGTGTGGCATGTTCTAATTGGTAGGATCAAATAGCACTAATCATTGCCTGCGGTGGTATTAAATGCTAATGTATGTGCCGCCAGCAATCATTATCATTTAATGCGCGGGGTCTACGTGTTTTTACTTAATCGAGTCAGCATGCATCACGACCATTGGATCCTCCATAATTTTGAATATATGGCTATGATTTAGCCGGATGAAGCAATCGACCGATAAACGCATCCGCGTAGTTAGATCGAGAGGCAGAACGATGGGATCTTAGTCGTTGATTGAGAGATCAATGGCTAAGATGTCATACAGTTTATGTACACCAAAGATTAAGCCCTAGAAATAAAAATCTATTTGTTCTATTAAAATACTTAATGAAATCAAACAAAATTTGAAACTTAGATTAAGTTCATGAACATAATTAATGGGGGACTAAGCTCATGATCTATAATGCTCTTAATAAAAAGCTAATTTAATCTAAGTGTCTTAAGGTAGGGTTATGTTTTATACCTAATCCAATGGATTGTTTTGAAGGTTCAGGGGTCGGTTTAGCTTGTTGACTATCTTCCTATATTTTCCCTGTTGAAGTCGCAGTCTGAAACGCTATGGATCGGTAGGAAATCAAGTTGGATGAATTTTGAACTTGGCTCGCCAGAGATCCCACCACCAGTAGGGTTTGAGTGGTGGAGTTGAACTAAAGAAATGTAGAGGAAGATGCCTAAAGCTTAAACGAGAAGAAAGTAGGGCTTAAGGAGGTCTGGTTAGAGAGAGAGAGCTGGGGTTAAAAAATGAGGAACAATTTGAGTATTTTGCTCAATTGAAGTATCTTGGATGATTTTGGATGGTTGAGATCAACTTGGTAGCTTTCTAAGATACAGCCAAGTGGCCTGGAGTGGTTAGAAAACTAGGAGAAAGGATAGCTCAAGGACACTTAGGTGGAAAGTGGATTTTGGCCTCATTTGCACATGGGGCTAATTAGGGATAGCTTAGACCTAATACAAGGTTTAATCCTAGCTTAAGAACATTCTAGAGGGTCCCTAAGGCTATTAGAATGGTTGGGGTTGAATGGGTTAAAGGGGTGATTTGACCACTTTGACCACTCCTTATCCCTTTGTTGACTAGATTTGACTAGTTAAAAATCAAGGGATGCTGAGGTGGCTGGTTTGATCTTATATAATCTAAATCATTGAAAATCATTTGAATGATTATATATGATTAGATAAGGTTGGAATTTGATAGGAGGCTGGATTGATCTTCAACTTAGAAAGCTCTGGAATATGGATTGGTTTGAGGATTCAATTAGTCTGGAGTCTAGATTGCTCATAGGATCTAGAGGACTTTAAGGGTTTAGACTCTAAAAATATTCCTTGGGCCTTGATAGATCCTATGGTCTAGAGTATAAAAAGTCCTAAGGTCTGGGATCTAAAAGAATCCTAAGGTCTGGAGTCTAGAAGGATCCTAGGATCTAGATAGATCCTAAGGTCTGGATTGGTCTGGAAGAATTTTAGGGTCTGGATTGGTCTGGAGCTTAGACTGATCTGGGGTCAGGATTGATTTGGGGTTAGAATTGATCTGGGGTTAGGATTGATCTAGAGTCTGGGAAAAGTCATAGTGACCTCATACAAAAACGAGGTCAACAGAATCTCACTATTCAGGCTACATTATTCATCGAGAAAGCTATAAAATATAGTGATCTGAAGGGCATATTTTGGCAGCCTGGATTAAAGAAGGATTTGGTAAATTTTGTATGAAAATGTGAAGCCTGTCAGTTAGTGAAGGTAGAGCATTAGTGACCTGGAGGTCTTTTGTATCCTTTGCCCATTCCATAGTAGAAATGGGAAGAAGTGACTATGGATTTTGCTATGGGGTTTCCTAGGTCAAGACAGGAACATGATGCTATTTGGGTTATTATTGATCGACTGAAAAAATATGCATATTTTATTCTGATCCAACAGACTGACTCAATGGATAGATTGGTATAGGTATATGTGCGTAAGATTATTAGATTATACAGGATACCAAATGTTATAATTTTTGACAGAGATGGCAGGTTTACCTCCAGAATGTGGAGAGGTATTCAGTAAGGACTTGGAATGAAATTACATTTTAGTATGACTTTTCATCCTAAAATAGATGGGAAGTCATATAAGACTATAAAGGCACTAGAAGACCTTTTAAGACTCTGTATTCAAGATTTTAGTGGCAGTTGAGAAGATCACAATCCTCTAATCAAGTTTACTAATAACAAAAGTCTTAAATGAAATGAAAGAAACTTAGTAGATGAGTTTATTTTTAATATTTGTATATTTTAATAGCTCTTTTGTCTATAGTTTTATTTTAAATGAAATTGGAATAGACTATGAACATTTCAAAACTAGTTCTTGGGAATTGCTTGTCACAGCTCAACACGATAGAATCTATCTTGATCGGGTTGGGGTGTGACAAGGACTTCTATTCACTAACTTTCTGAGGAACACTCATCATAAAGGAACTAACCTAGTGGCCAAGGAGTTTCACTAAAGAACAATGATCACAAAAATGCATATTTGATCGTGAAATGTGTCCAGAGTAGTCTGTATTATTTCTTATTACTTATTATACTTTCAAATTTGTTGGTGTAGAATTTATTGTAGCCCTTGGACCACAATAAATAAATGATGAAGTTGGATGCTTTAGATATTTTAGCACATCTTTTGAAGTCCTATTGAGCTAGTAGAGTAATCTACTTTAAAATTTGACTTCCTTTTTGCTATACTCCACATAGGTTTTCAGATTACAATTTTCTTGCTATTATGGTTAAGTAGTTTTTGACAAATAAATTTTTATCCAACATCTAAATATGCAATGAGCATGAATTGATATCAGTGACCAGAAGATAAGCATAGCTTGAGGTAAAAGATATAGAGCTAGCTCTAACACAAGCATTATACGAGGGTCCATTCTACTATAAACTATGCTTATAGTAGCTAAATATACTTGCTGAGTTGCTTAAACTTTCCATCTGTTAAGTAAATACTAAGGAGAGCAATTGTGTGGTTAAGTGTTCCTTATTCACTCTCTCTAGAGAATTCACCATTAGGAAAGATTAGTTGCAAATTAGGGTATGAGGAAAGATGACACCCAAGGAATCAAATAACTAATAAGAGGCCCCTAATATCATGTGATCACTGTGAAACCATTTAACTAAAAGAAAGATAAACTCTTAAACATCGAGGAATCTTTTGGTATAATAGTCAGAATTTTATTTAAGTAACTCCGTAGTTAGGTGTGCTCATCCCAGAGTAATTCTAGGATGGGTGACCTACTGGGATGTTACACCAACAGGATAAAACCATGAGGCTCATAAGCCAAAGCGGATAATATCTTGATAGTCAAGAGTTTGGGCTGTTATAAATGGTATCAGAGGAACACACCAGTCAGAAGATCGGAATTAAGTGTCATATAACACAAAGTGCTACGTAATGGGAGCCACCTCTTGAACCTTGTATGGGAAAAAATGCTACATGATGGGAGCCACCACCAAAATTTATGGGGGCCACCTCTAAATTTCTATCTACCTCGTGGATGATTCTAGGATAAAGATGCTGACGAGGATGTCAGTTACTTAAGTGGGGGAGATTGTGAAACCCCTTAAGTAAAAGTAAGCTAAACTCTTAAACATCGAGGTGCCTATTGGTGTAATGGTCAAATTTTAATTTATTAAACTTCACAGTTAAGCATTCTCATCTTAGAGCAATTTTGGGATGGGTAACCTACTGGGATGTTACACTAATAGGATAAAACTATGAAGCTCTTAGGCCAAAGTGAACAATATCTAGATAGTTAAGAGTTTGAGTATTTACAAATATGACTCAAACCATTAGAGGGAACCTCTACAGGCATGGACACTTTGAATTTTTTTGTCCACCAGCACTAAGCATTGAAAAGCCACCTTTTGCTACTCACCCCTACTAAGAAGAAGTTACACACCATGCCCTTAATTATCTCACAATCATTCCTCTATGAGCATTCATGGTCGAGCTAGTAGGGGCTTCTAAAATATAGAGTTTTGAAGCACCCATCACCTATAATGGCAAGCATGCACATTAGGGGATCATAAAGTTATTATAACTTTCAAGAAGACCTCCCCCTAACACCAAAGATTATTGGCATTTTTATAGGATAAAATTAAAAACGTCTTAACTCAATGACCTTGGTTAGCTCCCAAGAATAGTCCCAATGAAGAGTACTGGAAATGAGCCCATTCATGCTTATTATATTCACATCCTTGGAGTGGTGCCCACCATTATGGGAGAAGAATGACCTAACTCCTCTATAGTTAGTAACCCTTAAAGACCTCTAATTAGCAAAGTTAACTTAGCCACCACCTCATGGATTCTAGTGATTGGCATTTCCTCAATCACTTTTTATGAACCAAAAAAGCCCTCCAACAAGAACCATTATAATGATATAGCAGTCATAACTACTCTGTTCACTAATTAACACATCAATAACATATTTATTAACATAGGGAGTTCCTTTAACATTATTTTTAAATATATTTTGAATAAGAGAAAACATTGTATTATATGATCCTAATTATACAGTATGAACAAATAGAGAGTATTTTTCGGATTTCATTCAGATAAGATAATCCAATTCCTTTAGTCGATAACATTGAACATATCATAATGTATAATCTAGGCATTACATTGCATAATTAACCTAAGAAAGTTAGTCAAAACTTTAGGGTTTATTTTAAATCCCTAATAAAAAATACTTAACTAGAAATAAGAGAACATGCTTGAGAGAGTTAGAGAGAGTTTCTTGCCCAGGCAGAGTCCATATATTCATGGATAAAGTTCTTGAAAGCTTCATGTAATAGTTTGAGGGAGAGCATGAGAAAGATTAGAGAGAATTCAAGGGATTTTTTGGAAGGATGTCTAAGAGATCATTGTGTTAGAGAAGTTCATAAGGTTGTTTATCTTCATATATATCCTTGTTCCTTGAGTTTTTGTATGTTAGATCTCTTTGGTGAGTGAGCTTTGAAGAGTCTTGGTGTGGGAGACTCTTTGCCTAGCTAGGAGGCTAGAGATATAGGTATCTCTATCGTGTAGGGTGTAGAAGGAGAGTGGTTTCTCAAGAGAGAAGTGGTGTAAAAGGTGTTCTCTATTTCCTTGTAAAGGAGAGAGGCTTCTCTACCTTGCTGGAAATAAAAAAAAGTGTATTAGTGGAATTACTAGGGAGATAACTCCGGGGAGTGGATGTAGGTCATATTGACCAAACCACTATATAAATCATACTTGCATTTTTCATTTTTAATTTTAATTTTGGTTCTTTACTTTTTATTTATTGTAATATCTTTACTTATTTATCTTGAGTTGCATTATTATCATGTCTGCTAATTTTATAGTTTTGGACTTATGATGTAAAAAATATTTAGCAAGTACTAATGTAAACTCTTGTTCCATAAGCGATAAATGTTGTTTTCAATATCTCCCATTATTTATTTAATGCATACAATGGCCATGTGTATATTTAAAATCTAGTTTGATGTATAGACTTGATGGAAGAATAATGGAATAATTAGGACTATTGAAAAGGAATGTTGGCATACTTAGACATAGGATGTTTGAGTATTCAAGGTTTTACGAAGATAGTAAGTATGTAGGAAGGCCATAAACCTTTATTTTTACCCCTATAATCTTTATAGATATATAGGGATGCATATGCTCAGATCCACATCTATAATAAGGAGTATCATAGAAAAAACTATGTTGTTTACATTCATTAGTCCAAAACACTTTATTGTTATAAGTATCAAAATCTTTTTGCAATTTTTTATTTTCTTTTAATGACAAAACTCCAAACAACATTTTTATTTTTAGTAGGGTAAGTGCTAAGCAATAGTAGTTAAGTTACAATTAAGAAGAATATTTTCTCATCCGTTTGTACTCTTCTCTTTCACTTTATTACTTGATTCAACACGTATACTTATATAATTTAGTGGGACTTTACTAATTTTATATCAAATAAAATATAAGAATATTTCAAACTCAGCAAGTCACATATTAACTCACTGTAAGCCCCCATTAGGCGATAAGTGGAAAGATAAAAAAAGAAATTCAATAAGACTTTCACTAATGTTACCTATTTTGAAGGCAAGAAACTTGGACACATAAAATTGGATTGTTAGAATCTTAAAGGCTAACTATACAAGTAGAAAATTGAGGAGAAAGTGTATCAAAAGAAAAAGCAAAAGGAAATCTCCTAGAGCATTTTGGGCTAACTTGATTTGTACTCCTAAAAAACTAAAGTAGAGGAGGAAGATGCCAATCTATACTTGATGGCTAAAAATAGTTTAGGTGACTCCAATGAGAATTAGGTATATGACCTCACCTTTGATGAATTAATTTCTTTTACTGAGTATTTGCACAATCAAAATAGAAAATTAAAAGAAAATTTTACATTTTTTAGAACGGAGCATATTGCATTATAAGAAGAACTCTCTACTATGGTTAAAGAATTTGAAACTATAAAGAATAGTTTGAAAGAAAAAGACAGCATTCATATTGAGTTAAATAGTGCATATAAGAAATTAGAAGTAGAAGTCTTAGATTTAAAAGAAAGTAAGCATGTATATGTTCGACTAGGTATAGTCAAAAATTTTAATGAGTACTTGAGAAAGGAAATCACTGAACATAAAGCACATGCAACCCATTACAACATCTCATACCCCATCCAATCAAAAGAGTAAAATCATTCAATTTATAAATTAGATCATTCATTTTGAAGGGTTATATGTTACTCTTGAGGCATGGTAGGACACATATTGCAAATATATCTATATAAGATCCACCATAGTACACAATATGTCTGGAGGCCTAAGGCCTTGTTAGCATAGCATGGAATATCTATTTTACCTCAAACTCGGGGGCCCAAGTATATTTGGATTCCAAAATTTATAGCCTAGTCTATTTTGTAGGTAACCCTTCAAAAGGGTTCTAGTTAAGGAATGTGGTATATAAACAGTGGTTGCTCAAGACATATGGCTAGAGAGATAAGTAAATTCTTTATGCTAGAGTCCACAAGTGGAAATAGTGTGTCACTTGGGATCCACAAATCTAGGAAAGTGGTTGGCACATGTACTATACAAAAGCCAACTCATTTCATAATGAAAAAAATCTTGTTAGTAGAAGGACTTAAGCATATATGTTAAGCATTTATCAATTGCATTATAAGGGTTTTGATATTAAATTTTATTTTGAAAAAAATATGTTAATGTTAAATAATAAATTTATGTTATAAGGGTTATGAATTAATAATGTTTATATGATTGATCTTGATTATATTGATAAAATAAGTGAACTGTGATGTCTAAGGATAATTGTAGATGAATCTTAGTTATGTCATAGGAGACTATGTTATGCCAGCATAAGAACATTTAGGAAAGTCACATAGTTAGAATTGGGTAGGGGAATCCCAATGTTATATTTCATAAAAGAACACCCATGTGATGCATGTCAATTAGGAAAGCATGTAAAATCATCAATTCACTCAATCAAGAAAGTTGTCACAAATAGGCCACTAGAGATTCTTCACATTAACTTTTTTGGACCAATTAGCACTGTGAGCTTTGAAGGTAAATCATCTAGATTTATGATTATGGATGATTATAAAAAATTACTTAAGTAAAATTTTTGGCTAATAAAATTAAATCTCTTGATGTATTTAAAGTATTTTCCATATGGATTCAACTAAAAATAGGATGCACCATCTCCACCATCAATAACAATCATGGTGACAAATTTAAGAAAGGAAGATGTGAGTGCTTTTATAAGGAACTAGGAATAGAACATAATTTTTATGCCCCTATAGCCCCTTGTTCGAATTGAGTAGCTAAAAGGAAGAATAGGATCTTAATTGAGGTGGCTATGTCATTTCTGAAAAAGTATAGGTTACGCAAGTGCTTTTGGGCAGAAGTGATGAATACATGTTATGTATTAAACATATTTAATTTTAGAGTTTGATTGAATAAGACCCTGTATGAGCTTCTAAAAGATAGATCACCAAACCTCTATTATTTGTATATCTTTGGGTATATATGCTTTTTTCTTTAACAATGGAAAATCGTAATTTAAAAAATTTGATGTCAAGGAAAATGAGGTAGTTTTTAAAGGGTATTCCTCCATATAAAAGGCATATATAGTATTTAAAAAAAGGATATTGGTTATAGAAGTGTCAACCCACATTAGCTTTGATGAGTCAAATAGTGTTTTCCCTTTTAGAGAGATAGAAGAAGATGAGGACATCATTCGTAAAGTTAAAAAATAAGGTTAGAAGAAAGAGAGGAAAACCAGGAGTCTCTTCTAAAAGAATAAAAATATGCAGCAAGTCATCCTAAAGACCTGATTATAAGAGGCCCTTCCTCATGAGTTAAGACTATACATAAAATTAGGAAGGAGATTAGTCACACAATATTTATTTCTATTGCAGACCCTACTAGTATAGATGAAGCATTAAATGATGAGTATTATATTCTATATATGCAAGAGGAATTGAATGAATTAACAAGAAATAATGTGTGGGAGCTAATGCCTAGGACATCTGATCAAAGTGTGATAGGAACTAAGTGGGTGTTTAAGAAAAAAAGGAATGACTTTGGATCAGTGGTAAGAAATAAAGAAAGATTGATTGCTAAAGGATAATATCAATAGAAGGTATAGATATTGAGGAAACCTTTATACCAGTAGCAAGATTAGAGGCCAATAAGGTATTTTTAGCCTTCATGTGCTTTAAAAGATTTAAATTATATCAAATCGATATTAAAAGTGATTTTCTGAATGGAATAATTAAGGAAGAAGTTTGCAGTGAAATAACATAGAATTGAGAGTGTATCTCTTCCAAATCATTCATACAAGCTTAGAATGGTACTTTATACACTAAATCAAGCACCATAAGTGTGGTATGATAGTCTTAGTACATTTCTTTTAGAGAAGTTATTTGTTAAGAGAATAATAGACACCACATTATTCATTAAGAAAATAAGGGTAAATATTTTAATTATTTAAATTTATGTAGATAATAATATTTTTGGATTGACTAATGATGACTTGAGTGAAGAGTTTTCAACATCAATAAAAATTTAAATTGAGATGAGTATGATGGGATAGCTAACTTTCTTTTTAAGAATCAATAATAAGCAAACAAAGATGGAACTTTCCTTAGTCAGTCAAATGTGAAATAACTCATTAAAAATTTTTATTTGATTGGTTGTAAGAGTACAGATACCCCCATGTGCCCTACTACTTAGAAAAGGATCCAAATGGCAAGCCCATTGACCAAAATAAGTATTGGAGGATGGCATGATCATTATTAGATTTGATTGTTAGCATATATGATATTATGTTTAATGTGTATTTATGTGCTAGGATTCAAGTTAGCCCTAAGAAATCACATTTGACTATAGTAAAAAGAATACTATGATATCATATAGGCACACCTTATTTTGGCATTTGGTATCCCAGAAATATCATGAGTTTTGACCTTGTAGGATACTCAAATTAGCATTTATAAGATGAAAAGTAGATAGGAAAAGCAAATCAGAAACTTATCATTTTATTAGACATTTTTTAGTTTCCTAGTCAATTAGAAAATAAAATTTGATTACATTATCCACTATAGAGGTAGAATATAGAGCTACATGAAGTTATGTTGTCCTATTCTTATGGCTGAAGCAATAATGTCTAGATTTTGGTTTGCAAGTGGACATCATCCCTTACATGTGTGGTAACATAAATATGATGTACATAAAAAGAACCATATTAAACATTAATGCACTAACCAAATATATATAAGGGACTTTTTTATCAGGGAACATGTGTCTAAGTAAGGTGTAGAAATTTAATTTATTGACACTGAGAATCAATTGGCTAATATTTTTACAAAACCACTTCAGGTCAAGAGGTTTAGTACATTTAGGAACAACTTAGGAGAATATATTTGATTGCATAAACCATTAGGTCAAATTATATTTATTTGTTTGTTTTATGTTTTGCGATTCTTATTTTTTTATGTTTGTTTTTTTGTATTTGTCCATTGTCTATTATTTATGCTTTTTATGATTACTATTTATTGATGTCCCTTGCATAAATTAGAAAGGGTCTCATCATTAGAACAACACCAAAACTTTTGTTCATATTGTATGATGTATAATCATATTGTATGATATATATAGGCTAGCATAATTCCTTCGGTACAAATAATTATAATATTAATAACTTAGGAAGAGCTATAGAACTTAATCATACTATATAAAATATCATGTTTGTACTATATAGAATACATGTAGAATTGTGTAACTAAGGCTAATAATGAATAAATTAACTTCTTTTTATACAGCTTGAAGTAGTCTCTGAAAGTTTATGTAGGTTGTTAAATCTAATAGAATTGTCCTAAGGCTAACCAAGAAGGGGGTGAATTGGTTAATTAAAAATTTCTTAGAATTTTCAAAAACTATTTCTAAAAAATTTAATCAATGATCCTAAAATTTGTAGTTGTTTGAATCTAATTATCACAAAAGAAATTTCAACCATAGTAATTTAAAATGCATGAAAAATAAAATGAAGGAAAAAGTAAAGGAATAGAAGAACACCAAATTTTATAGTGGTTCAGTCCAACTAGACCAACGTCCACTCCCTGGAGACTCCTTCTCTAAGTATTGCACTAAACACAAGTGACTCTCATTTTGCTCCCACAACAAGGCAGAGAAGCCCTTACAAAACCTCTCTTCTACCAACCCGGTGTGGCAGAGCACCGTTGTCCTTTTTCACCCTCTTGGTGAAGGCAAAGAACCATCATCCTTTTTCACTCTCCTGGTGAAGATAGAGAACCTTCATTCTTTTTCACCCTCTTAGGGAAGGCAGAGAACCTGAATGTCCTTTTTCACCCTCTGGGTGATGGCAGAGAATCATCATCCTTTTTCATCCTCCTAGTCAAGGCAGAGAACTGTCATCCTTTTTCACCCTCCTAGTGAAGGTAGAGAACCGTCATCATTTTTCAACCTCCTGGTGAAGGCATAGAACCTGACATAATAATAAAAATCTTTCCTCAAGAGCCTCTAGAGGAGATGGGTAGAAACTTGAAGAAGGCAAAGAGATCCCCGCTTTGAAAAATCTTGTGAATCCCTCATAACTCCCCATCACTAGTTCTCTCACACTCCACTCTCACAATCTCTCCCAAACACTCACACTCAATGGACACTCTCAAGAGAGACAAGCAACAAAGGTGTTTACTAGTTTCTTGGACTTCTTATATAGAAAAGACATAAAAAACTATCTAAAAACTGAAAATTATAAGAGAACCATCCTCAAATCGTACAATATGATCATGGATCGTCCTGTATGATTTCGTACGATCCGTCCATATGAACTCATATCATCTCATATAAATAGTTCAAAAAATTAGGGTTTCATCTTATATGAATTAGTACAAACCTAATTTTGTGCAATGTCAGTCGTCTGTACGAAGTAACATCATACAGTACGAACAGGGTAAAAAATTCAACTTCAGTTTGAGCTCTCTCCTCCTGTGTGTATGTGCACAGTTATCCAATTATAATCACACTCTCTCAAACTCAAGAAAAATAAACAATAAAGATTTACAGTCTTTATAATATGAAATCCTATTCTACTCTGTCTTGAAGTCTTCAGCAGCTTGGAGTATGATTTTTGTGAAATGTTAGTATACATAAAAAACAAGTATAAAATGAAAAATACTATGAAACATAAAGATGTGAGCCATAATATTTGTTATCAGAAAAAACATAAACTTGTGAGCTCGAGTCACAACAACCACCCCCATTTAGATGATGGAAAATATTACTGGTTGAATTTATAAATTAAGTTTTATCTCTCTCGATCCTACTCTCCCCCTTACTAATATAATTATTTAAAAATAGGAGAAAACTAAAATAATTTTTTTCTTTTTAATTTAACTTTTTTTAATAAAAAGATAAATAAAATAAAAAAACAACAGTACGAAACAAATATAAAAGTACATTCTCCCCCTTTTACATTATAAAAATGAAGAGGAGCACAAAAGACACAAAATAAGAAAATAGACTAAAGATCAAATGGATCCTGATCAGGTGAAGGTGATATTTTAGCAGAATCAATTTGAAATTTTAACAAATTTTCTTAGATTGAGAAAGTTACCTCTTGATTTTATTCAAAAACTTAGTTAGGCATGAATTGACAATGCATAACCCAAAAAGGTTGGAGATTCAGAATTTGTTAATCCTAGCTCAGGCTCCTTAAAGGCTTAAAACATCTAAATCAAGAAATAAATCAGAGAAGGAAACAATAATCTTTTTAAAACCTTTTATGAAACATATTTAATAGAAGATTAATGTAACATGGTGAATCAAGAATTATTTTTAAACTCAAGTATCGAACGTATTAATAGACACACAGATTTTTTAAGATTTAAAGACATACAAGAAGGGAATTTGATTTGGTCTCATTTTGTGCCTCTTTTTATTTTTGCAATTTATTTACTTTCTTAATCTTTAAAAACTTAGTTGTAAATTTATCTTCCTGATATAATAGAAAAAACTCACTCTCTTATATAAAGAAGAATAAATTACAAAGCAAATAAGATCCAATAAAACAAAATGACCAGCTTGATTAAGAAAATAATGAAGTAGATTCAATAACTTGCAAAAGATCCTTATGAGATAGAAAAAATATAGGGAGATTAAAAAAATTCAATTTCAAAATCTAATTTATAATTTGATGCAGATTTTGAATCAAAAGTGAAATAGCCTCATTAAAGATATTAGATAGAGAGATAAAATCATAAGTTTCCTTCCTTTGACTATTTTTAGAGAAGTCAACCACTACTAACACATAATTTCAAGTAAACAAGAGGTAAATTTTTTTTTAGAAAAAATGATATTTAAAAAGTGATTTGATTCTCTAAAGTCTATACAAAATAAAATGTGATATGTGTGTGTTGATCAGAATGACTTTATAAATGATAGAAAGATCATATATAAACATATTTTAAAAATTAAAAAAATAACAAAGAAAATTAAACACTTTCAAAATACACATGCACATATTAACAACACATAAATAAAACTTTAAACTTCATCTTGCTCTTGGTTTGATGATTCAGAAGCTAGGTCTGCCCAGGAGATATTTTTTTATTATTTGCCCTTATTGCAATTTGCTTATTTTTACCTTTTTTCATTGCAGGAAGAGTTTTTAAGTTAAAGCACTCATTTTTCATATGTCTGATTTTCTTACACCCAAAGCAAATTATGTTAGAGGAATTCTTAATATCCTTATCATTTTTACCTTTGTTCCTCTTTTTGTTGATGTTGATGCTTATGCTTCAGTAGCTTTTCAAATTTTCTCATTATTGATGATATCTCCTTACTTTCATTATCTACTGAGTTACTTTTCTCAGTGTCTTCAATTTTTAGCACTATCGCTTCACCTGCATCCAAAAGTCTTTGACTCATAGTTTACTCATGAGCAATGAGTGAGCCAATCAGATTATCAATAGTATAATCATTCAAATCTTTTGATTCAATTATAACATTGACTTTAGCATTCAATTTTTTAGGTAGACATCATAAAATTTTATTTATTTTTTCAAATTTTGAAACTTCTCTACCTACTACATGCAATGTTGTTACTATTTGTAAAAACCTAGTAAACATGTCTGAGATGGTCTCATATGGTTTCATACTAAAGTGTTCATAGTCATGCATAAAAATATTCAACTTAGATTACTTGACTTCACTAGTACCTTCATATGCAGTGCATAAATTATCCCAAATTTCCTTGTTAGTAGTGCATGTAGAGATTCTCATATAATCTTTAAAATTTAAAGCATAGAATAAACAATTCAATTATTTAGCATTTAATTAAGCAAAAATTTATTCTACTCTACTCCATTCAGTAAACAAGATATTAGTTTTGACTCCATCTATAATACGTGATGGTACAGAATAACTAATTTGAATTATATGCCACATTCGATAATTTATTGATTGCAAGAAAGAAGACATTCGAGTTTGCCAAAAATAAAATGGAATGTTATCGAATAAAGGTGATCTAGTGATCAAATATCCTTCTGCGGTATTTTGGTTTCCAAAATTAGCCATGATCGATTTTTAAAAAGTAGTCTAAACTTTAGTTTTTGAAATAGGTTTTGATACCACTTGAAAGTTCTTGTAGGTTGTTAAACCTAATAAAAGTATCCCAAGGCTAACCAAGAGGGGGGTGAATTGGTTAATTAAAAATTTCTTAGAATTTTCAAAAACTATTTTTAGAAAATTTAATCAATGATCCCAAAATTTATAATTGTTTGAATCTAATAATCACAAAAGAAATTTTAACCACAATAATTTAAAGTGCTGGAAAAATAAAATGCTGGAAAAAGTAAAGGAACAGAAGAACACCAAATTTTATAGTGGTTCGATCCAACTAGACCTACGTCCACTCCCTGGAGACTCCTTCTCAAGATATTGCACTAAACATAAGTGACTCTCCTTTTGCTCCCACAATAAAGTGGAGAAGCCCATACAAAACCTCTCTTCCACCAACTCGGTGCGGTAGAGAACTGTCATCCTTTTACACCCTCCTGGTGAAGGAAGAGAACCATCATCCTTTTTCACCCTCCTAGTGAAGGCAAAGAACCGTCATCCTTTTTCACCCTCTTGGTGAAGGCAGAGAACTTCAATGTCCTTTTTCACCCTCCTGGTGAAGGCAGAGAACTGTCATCCTTTTTCACCCTCCTAGTGAAAGCAGAGAACCGTCGTCCTTTTTTATCCTCCTAGTGAAGGCAGAGAACCATCATCCTTTTTCACCCTCATTATAAAGGCAGAGAACTTGACACAATGTTGAAAATCATTTCTCAAGAGCCTTTAGAGGAGATGGGAAGAAACTTAAAGAAGACAAAGAGATCCCCGCTTTAGGAAACCTTATGAATTCCTCACAATTCCCCCTCACTTGTTCTCTCACACTCCACTCTCACAATCTCTCCCAAACACTTACACTCAATGGCCACTCTTAAGAGAGATAATCAACAAAGGTGTTTACTGATAGTTTCTTGGACTTCTTATATAAAAAAGACATAAAAAAATTGTCCAAAAATTGAAAATTATAAGAGAATCATCCTCAGATCGTACAGTATGATCGTGGATCATCCCGTATGATCCCGTACAATCTGTCCGTAAGAACACATATTGTCCCATATGAATAGTTCAAAAAATTATGGTTTTGTCTTGTATGAACTGGTACAAACCTAATTTTATACATTGTTAGTCATCTGTATGAACTAACATCGTACAGTATGAACAAGATAGTTAAAACTTTAATTTTAACTATCTCCCCTTGTGTGTGTGTGCACAGTTACCCAATTACAATCACACTCTCTCAGACTCAAGAAAAATAAATAATAAAGATTTACTGACTTTATAATATGAAATCCTATTCTACTCTGTCTTGAAGTCTTCAGTAGTCTGGAGTATGATTTCCCTGAAATGCAGTATACACACAAAATAAGTATATAATGAAAAATAATATGAAACATAAAGATGTGAGGAATAATATTTATTATCATCAAAACATAAACATGTGAGGTCGAGTCGCAACAGTCTCATAGTACATAATTGATGCTCATACTATGTAATGTGATTAGTCAAAGGTAGTTATGGATAAGCATCAGAACAAAAGAAAGGTGAAGATCATCATATACAATCCTAATTGTACCGGATGATTTTACCTAGTCAATCGCACTATAGTCGATGAGATGATTTGGATTCTTCTGATCATACTATATGACATTCAATAAACTATATGATATAATAGAGGCTATAAGTAGAGAGCCATTTTTCCATTTCAAATCACAGTTTTTGTAAATCCTACTTCTAACATAAAATAACAAGCTCACTTAGAACTGGAAAGAAAGAGAGGCCATATAATCAGTAGCTCACAAGCGTAAAGGGATACTCGATTCATTAGTGATGTGGATGCTGATATTGAGATGCATCAATCACTGACTCTAAAGTTTTAAGTTAGGAGTAAATCAGTAATCATGTAATAGTCCTATTTATCAACATTACTTTATAATTCATTATCTTCTTAGCCTTACCCTATCACACTGAACTCCTTTTGAAAGTTTTTTACTAATCCTAGGATCACAAGCAATAGGGCATCCAAATAATATTTTTTTACTAACATTAGGTTGTTATCAGTGATTTAGACATGCATGACCACTTGCATGTGTCCAATATTAATGTCAAACCACAAACATCATAGTTAATTTGCACAATAAGTGGATAAATATGAATCTAACACTTTGGAATAGCTTGCTTAACCATTACAAACCACGAGTTAGTACTATGGTGTTAAATGCATGTGTCATAAAAAATGTACATCAACAAATAATTATTCTAAAAGTAGGTGATAGGATTAATATCACTCAGCTTTTATCCATAATTACCAATTTCATTACAACTAGAATGAAATTCAACATGGTAGACATGTTGATATGGTATATAGAAATTCTTAACATCATTAGGAGTTATATCCCATCGAATGCTAAACCTTGCACTAGGACATATCAAAACATACATACTTGAAATGAAATATAACCTCACTTATCATATGCAGCCATATAACTTACCCTATTAATTCACAGATCATTCTTTTTACCTCATCTATAGTGAAAGGTGTAGGCATGTACATTTAAGATGAGAGAAAGAAAAAGAAGAAGGGGGAGTACTAGTTCAACCGCCTTCTCCCTAGGAAAATAAGTATATGCAAGTTATGGGGCTGTGGAGTGAACATTTTTAATTGTATAAAACTATTGGGCTCTATTGCCCCAAAATAATGCTTAAATTTTCTTTGATATAAAAATAACAAATGCACTTATTAAACATAAGTATACATGCCAAATCAAGTAATAAAGTGATTGAGTAGATTATCGAACCCATGAGAAAGTATACTTACTTGCAACAAACTACTATAGTTTACTCTAATTAGAATAATTATCCTACTAAAATAAAAATAATATTTTTGGAGGTTCTATCACTGAATAAAATAGAAAAAATATTTGATACAATATTTAATTAAAGTGTTTGGAATGATGATTGTGAATTACATATCTTTCCTAAAGAGACTCTTAATTATAGATGTGATTCAGAGCATATGTATCCCTAGATCTTTATCAAGCTTATAGGGGTGAAAAGGATATCTGCTGACCTCCTATAATTATAATATCTCCTTAAGAACCTAAAATATTTTACATCATATATCTAGGCATGTGAACATCCCATCTCAAAATTCCTAGTTGTTCTTGCATTCCTCCATCGAGGCTATACATCACACAATATTTACTACCAATATAACCACTACCTGCATTAAATAAAGAGCAAGATAATATTGAAAACAACTTTTAATAATTATAAAACAAGAGTCTTTCTTAGTACTCAACATGCACTTTTCTTCATCAATCCAAAATAAGAGAATTAGCTAGATATAGAATGATTATCAAGAAAACACATTTTCATTAAACACATACAAGAACAAAAATACAAGAGAGTCATATCACCAAGATGGATCAAAGTATCTTCTCTAAACTCATTCTTCCTTTACTTACAGAGTTACTACAAGAAATATAAGCTAAACACTCCAAATAATTGTAGCTTATACTTCCTTAGCATCAATTGCATTTAACTCTAAGAGGGAACTAGAGAAGCGCTCTAAAAGTACTAAATTTATACATGTTACTAAACTCTAAAAGTTTGTGAAGGTTATTAAACCTCTAAGAACTAGCCCAAGACTAATAAAGGGGGGGGGGGGGGGGGGGGGCGTGAATTGATAATTTAAAAATTTCTTTAATAAAAAGAAAAATCATTGATGCGGAAGCAGATCAATTTTACAATAATAAAATCAATATTTTTCCAACCAGTAATTAAATCACAAAAAGTGTGAAAATTAAAATGTGAAAAAGTAAAAGAACAAACACACAAAATTTTATAGTGATTCGGTCGAATCTGACCTATGTCCACTCCCCAGAGGCCCCTTCTGAGTGTTGCACTAAACCTTTTAGTGTCTCTCCTTTAGCCCCCACACTTAGGCAGAGAAGCCCTTATAGGATCACTTTCACCTTCCTAGTGTGGCGGAGAACCAAAAGCTTTTACACCCTACTTGTGATGGCAGTGAACCTTGAATCTTTTACACCATCCTAGTGTAGGTAGAGAACCAAATCCTTTTACTCCCTCCTGGAGTAGGCAGAGAACCTGAATCCTTTTACTCCCTCCTGGAGTAGGCAGAGAACCTTGATCTGATGCTGAAGAATAACTCCCTCGAGCCACTAAGGAATCATGAAAGTAGCTTGAAGAAGATGATGGAAACCTTGCTTGGAGTAACCTTTGTGAATCCCTCATAATTCCCCCTTAAAAGAATCTCTTGCTCTCTCCCAAAGCTCTCTCTCTCTTCCTTCTCTAAGCTCTCTCTCAAAATAAGTCAACAACAAAAGATCTTCCCCCCAAAGATGCCCTAATTTTCAATTTTGTTCTTCTGATCATCTAGTACGATCCTTGATGGTACTGTACGATTAGTTCAAAATTACCCTTTTAACCAGTACAAACTCCACCCTACCGTAAGATTAGTATAAGTATTTATATGGATCATCTAGTACGATTGAGAACTTCATCCCATACAATGAGTATAAATACATAGCTAATCATCTTAGACGATGGGTGACATTTAAATATCATCCCATGCAGTAATCGAATCATCTTATATGATTAAGTATATTGTCTTATATGATACATAACTAATCATGCCAGATGACAGGCGACATTTAATTATCATCCCATGTAAGAATCGGGTTGTACAGTACGATCATCTTTGATCATCCTGTATGATCTGATTGAGCAATTTAACCATAATTAAATACATAATCACATGATCAATTTAGGCATTATTGTTATATATCATACAGTATGATACAGATCATACAGTATGATTAGACACAAATTTTGAATATTAAAATATTACCTAAATTTTGATTGATAACTATTTTACTGATTGTAACTTAACATCCTATATGATATGGATTATATAGTATAATTAGTTTAATCACTTTTAATTAATAGAGGATTCCCTAATTAGGGTTTTCTAATTAATAGATCATCTAGTATAATATAAATCGTGCTGTATGATTAGTTTAAAAAACTAAAAAAAAATTTAAGTCGCCAACTCACTCCCTTGAGTGTGTGTGTGTAAGATTACTCAGCTTAGTGTCCACTAAATACATAACTTGACTCAAGAAAGATAAAAATACATAGAAATTGAAATTATAGTCTGACTCAACCCTAGTTTACCTCATCTTAAGCTGATTGATGTTGCCAGTGGACTTGTGAACCTGAAATGTTAGTGAGTAGGGCAAAAAAATTGATATGCAATAATAAGAGTGATAAGAAAATAATAATGTTTGTTATCATCAAAATCATAGTGCTTGGGCCCAAATTAGCAACAATCTCCTCCTTTTTTATGATAACAAACATTGTTGTTATGGATATTTAAAGTCCTTTGACATTTTCTGAAAACTCCCCCTTAAATGATGGAATTTTAAAAATAAAGAGAGTTATATTTAATTTTTTATTTTTTGTTTTTTGTTTTTGTTTTTTTTATTTCATATTTCTTAAAGAAATATAGAATATTAAACAACAAACTGGAAGCTAACATCATTAAAATAAAATATGTAAATAACTAACAACAACCAATAAACTTCTACTCTCACTTTTGACATCACAAAAAGGAGGAAAAAGAAAACACAAAACAAAATAAAATAAATACATCACAAAAAATAGACAATCAAGAGAAATAAAATTAACTAGAACCCATAGAGATCCTAATCAGGAGGAGGAAGAGGTGGTGGTTGTTGAAAGAGGCAATAAAGAGAGGGAAACCGATCTCCAAACTAGGCCATATCCTAGTCACGTTGCTACTGCTACTATGCTACGTAGGCGTCAAAGCAAGCTAAGTCTTGGTCATGCCGCTGCTGCTTCTCGGCTACATATGATTCAAATCTAGCCTCCCACTGATCAAACCTTTGAACTAGATGATCAATAGGAGACTATTGGCAGATAAGATTTGGTGCTTGGAGTTATTCTTTCACTCCCTTTCTGGCTCACGATCAACATAACGAATTTTGAGGTGATGAGCACTGTGAAGGACATGGAAGGAGCTATTGGAATAGAAGACTAGATGGTTATCAGAAGGTGCAGGATATTGAAGATTATATTTGGACTCCAGGATAAAGAAAATGAGATGTCCTTCAGCTAGATTGGGTAATCTCTTATTGTGGGGATCTTGAATGACTGTCAGATTTCCAAGGTAATGGATAAGAAGGTAAGCTGCATTGAAGTCAATTTCAGCCATTATGAAATAAGTTGTAAGCAATAGAATAAGGGTAATGTTTATCTGATCACCAACTTTTGGAATTATGGAGTTACAAAGAATATGCTGGATGATCCTAGCATTTTATACTAATGTGTTAACAGTAGAAATATGAAAGTTAATAATGGATTCTCTCAAACCTGTGTTGGCTTGGGCCCAATCAAAATTAGGATTTGTAGCTTGAATGTGAACTTTTTCATCAGTAGTGGAAAGCTGGAAAAAGTCATGGAGGTCTTCATAGATAATCTCTACTGTCCTCCTATTAACAAAGGATTGGAGGGTAGTACCCTTGCTATTGATTCTCAAGCTTGTGAAAATTTAAAAAGTAATTCAGAATTTAAAGGAAAGGCCAAAGTAAGGATGAAACTAATAGTGGTATGGGCAAAAAGTTCAAGCAGCTAAAAGTTTAGCACCTCTTGGTTGAATATCTTGGATAGGTTAATTCCAGAACTTTTATAATAATGATAAGCTGCTTCGTCAGCTTCTTTAGTTCACCTAAAGGAACTACCCGCAAGGGCTCAGGAATGCTTTCCACCAGCCATTATAAGGAAGGAGAGTTCAAGAGGGAAGTGAATGATTGAAAGATTGGAATGGTGTGAAGAAATTGAATGAATTCTTACTTTTTAAATAAAATCAGACTAATCAAATAGTATGATCATGAAATCATACTAAATGATAGAGTGTAATCAATTTATCCAGATGATTGGTCAAAAGGGTGGTCATATTGTACAGTACGATCAAACATCGTATTGGATGATTAGACACAAGAAGATCATCTCGAGGAGTCAGCTTGTACGATCATTGACCGATTAGATCGTACCATATGAACACGTGGATCATACTGGATGATTTATCATAAAGGATTATACCGACTGCATTCAAATTGTCCAACGGCTTCTACCACATCGATCGTACAGTTTTAAGAATGAACTGTATGGGATGATCACCAATAATTGATTGATATCAACCATTGGATGTGCTATAATCAGAGAAGTGATGTTTTGTTAAGATCATACAGTAATGTGTGAATCATACTGGATGATGTAAACAAATATTAAAGAACTTAGAGAATGGAATGTGATGATCAGGAAGGGTTTAAAATAAAAATCAAGCCAAATAATATAAATTCGATCAAAAAATATGATAAAAATAATAATAAGACAAAATAAAAGTTTTTTTAATCAATCTACTCTAGTAAATGATAAATTTATCTTATTATGAGATTTAAAAACTAGTAAGAAATGAATTGTCAATGCTGAAATTTAGAAAGGGTAGAAAATCAAATTTGTTAACCCTAGCTTGGACTCCTTACAGGTTAAAATCCTTTTTAAACAAAAATTTAAATCAAAAAAGAAATTAGATAGGAAAAATGATCTTTTCAAACTTCATTTCAAAAAAAAATCTAATAGAATAATATTATACAGTAATTAATCAGAAATCATGATTTTAAAATTCTAATATAAGAGATATCAATTGGTATAGGGAGTCGTCTAAGATTTTAAGGATTTGAAAGAAAGGCAAGCTAACTCATAGTGAGCTCATATTATGCCTCTTTATCAGCTTTTGGTGCACATTACGCATCTTTTTATTTTTGATGCACTTTATACACCTTGTAATTATTTGGAGGTTATTGTGCATCTTTTCAGTTTTGGGCTCATTTTATGCCTCTTTTTATTTTTACATGCTTGCTTCCTTTCTAAATCCTTAAAAAATTTCTCAATTGTAAGATTATCTTCCAGATATGAGAGAAGATAGACTCACTCTCATATATAGGAAAGGGTAAACCACAAAATAGATTCCTATCCATATGATAAATGTAAACAACTTGATTAAGAAAACTTGAAAGAGATTTAGTGACTTGGAACACTATTCATATGAGATAGATTACTGTAGGATGATAAAAAAGATCTCTATTTCAAACTCTAACTTTTAATTTGAAATAGATTTTGACTCAAAAAGAAAATGCACCAGTAAAGGAGTTAGGGGAAGAGAAATAATCATCAATATTTTCTCCTTTAACTATTTAGAGGAGTCAATCATTACTTACATGCTTCTAAATAAAAATAAGGAAAAATGTCATTTTAAAAAAATTTCAAAAGCAGAAGTAAGCAGTGATCTAATTTTTAAAATACTGAAGGAAAACAACATAAAATTAAAAGCATAAAACAAAAAACACATAAGCAGAAACAAACATATAAATAAAATAGGAAAAAAGTAGAAATAGAAAGCATCAATTTCAAGTATAAGTATCTATCACACCTAATCTGGTTCTTAAGATGCTAAATGTTTCAAAGGCTAGTGATTTTGTAAAGATAATAATAAGTTAGTTTTCAGTGGCTATATGATGTAGCTCTATATCTCCTTTGGTAACATGGTCCCTAATAAAATGGTGCCTTATGTCTATGTCTTTTATCCTGGAGTGTTGGATTGGATTCTTTGAAATGTAGATGGCAATAGTGTTATCAAATAAGATTAAAATAATGCCTGTAGGTAATCCTAAATCTAATATTTATTACTTTAACCAAAGAACTTGGGCTACACAACTTCCTAAGGCTATATATTCAGCTTCAGTAGTGGACAGGGCAACTGAGTTCTATTTTTCACTGCATAAGGAGACTAAGGACTATCCTATGAGTTGACATGTTCTAGAAGTGCTTTTTTTATTAACTCTGCATCCTATAAAATCTGAATCAGAATATCCTATACTTTCAAAGGAAGTGCTATGTCTAGGATACCAGATTCCTAAGTCTTAGGTTCTTAAGAGATATTTAAGGATTCTCGTCACAGCAGTCTAGTGGGATTATTTTGGATCAGCCTGAAATCTAGCACACAGACAAATACTAAATATAATATTAGGTCTTCTAGTAGTCAAGTAATGAAGTAATCTAATTATTCCCCTATATTTTTTTGATCAACTAATTTTCCATTTGAATGCTTATCTAACTGAACAGTAGAACTCATGGGAGTGTTTATTGGCTTGGCTTTATTCATTTCATATTTCTTAAGGATGTCCTTAATGTATTTTGATTAACTAAGAAAAATTCCATCATCCTTCTGCCTTATACTAAATCTAAGAAAGTAGGTCAGTTCTCCCATCATACTCATCTCAAACTCCTTACTCATCATTTTTGAAAATTTATCACAAAGGCTTTTATCAGAGGATCCAAATAGAAAATCATCAATATAAATTTGGATAATGAGTAGTTCATCTCCTACATTTTTCAAAATAGGGTGGTATTTATGCACCCCTTAACAAAGGTTCTCTTTAATAGGAATGTACTTAGCCTTTCATACCATGCTCTAGGTGCTTATTTTAGTTCATATAATACTTTTTTTAATTTGAACACATGATTAGGAAATTATGAATATTCAAAGCCTGGGGGTTATTCAATATACACATCTTCCTTTATTACCCCATTCGAAAAGATACTTTTGATTTCCATTTGGTACAATTTGAATCCCTTAAAGAAAGCAAAAGTTAGTATCACATTAATGGCTTCCAATCTAGCTATAGGGGAAAAAGTTTCTTCAAAGTCAATCCCTTCGATCTGGTTATACCCCTTAGCCACTAATCTTACTTTATTTCTTACCACTACATAAGAATCATTCATTTTATTTTTGAAAACCCATTTAGTTCCAAAAACACTCTGGTCCTGAGGTCTTTCAACTAGTTCCCAAACATCATTCCTCACAAACTTATTTAATTATTCTTGCATGACTAGGATCCAAAATTCATCAGATAGGGCTTGATTTATCTTGGTGGGTTTAGTCATTCAATTATTGAGATGAAGGCAGAGTAGTTTACTTCTTTTCTAAGTCTATGCCTAGTTCTAACACCTTTAGATGGTTCTCCTAAGATCAATTCTTTAGGATGACTTGAAGAATATCTCCATTCTCTAGGCAGTGAATTTTTATGTTCTACCCTTTCCTCTAGATTTGCATATTCTACTCCTTGGGTGATCTTTATAGCTTCCTCTTCTTCTACCCTAGACCCTCTAGAATTATTAGATTTATCAAATACAACATGAGTGGTCTCCTCTACCACTAATGTCCTTTTATTGAACAATTTATAGGATTTCTTAACATTTGAATACCCTAAGAACACTCCTTCATCAAATTTGGGCTCAAACTTTCATAGTGTAGATTTCCCGTTATTCAGAATGAATATTTTACATCTAAAGACATGAAGGTGAGAGAGGTTAGGTGTCCTACCCTTAAGGATTTCATAGGGCATGTTGTTTAGCTTGGATCTAATATTAACCCTATTTAAAACATAACAGGTTCTATTCATCGCTTCTACTTAGAAGTATTTAGGGAGTGATTATTCAGCTAGTATGGCTCTAGTGGCTTCTACCAGGGTCTTATTTTTCCTTTCAGTTATCATGTTCTGCTAAAGGGTCCTAGGAGCTGAAAAGTTGTGATCTATCCCTTACTCATTACAGTAACATTCAGAATTTTTATTTTCAAACTCTCCACCATGATCACTATGAATTATTAGAATTTCACAACCTTGCTTCTTCTAAATCCAAGTGAAGAATGATATAAATTTTTAGAATGATTCACTTTTATGAGATAGAAATCTAACCCAAGTAAACCTCGAGTAATCTTTAATAATCACATACCCAAAGACTTTTCCTCTTAGGCTTGCAGTGTTGGCGGGTCCAAACAGATCCATGTGAAGGACTTCTAAAGGTTTATTAGTGTTAATTTCTAAGATTGCGTGGAAAGAAGATTTGACTTACTTTCTTAACTAACAGGCATCACACAGGTGGTTGTTAGTGAACTCTAATTTGGGTATGCCTCTCATTAGGTCTTTTTGGGTGATTTTTCTAAGGTTTTTAATGCTTGCATAACACAATCTCGTATGTCATAACTAAGATTCATCTATAATAGTTTTTAGGAAAAGAGAGTTAGCAGGTTCAATACAGTTTAAATCAAGCATGTAAACATTATTAATTCTTTTTTCTTGCAGCACAATATTTCCATTTAATCTTATAATGCAGTTGGTAGATAAAAATTTGATGCTGAAGCCTTTATAACAAAGCTGGCTTATGCTGAGCAAGTTATGTTTTAAGCCATCTACTAGTAACACATTTTTAATGAGGAAATTTTTTGAGTTGCTAATTTTACTTGGGCCCACCACTCTATCTTCTGGTGGTGTTATCTCCAAGTATCACCTTGCCTCCTGCCCTTGCCTCTAGTGAAATAAATTGGATTGTATCTCTAATCATGTTCCTTGAACATCCACTGTCCATGTACCATATGCTCTCATGAGGACTTTTATGAGAGCACCCCTCCTCTTGATCAGAATGATCAAGATGGTTATCTGCCATTAAGCATAAGTTGTTACCTCCTCTTCTGCTTATGTTTCAGATGAGTTTGAACCAGAGTCTGCCTAGAAAGCCTTTTGAGTCCTTTGCTTGCCCTTTTTGAACTTAGATTTTTCTTCACCCTTCTCCTTAATTGGGTGAGTTTTTAGATTTGGGCAATCTGACTTCAAGTGCCCTAGCTTCCTACATTTAAAATATATAACATTAGTAGAAACCTTAAAATTTTTTTAGCTTTACCTTTATTCCATTACTGATGACAGTTTTTCTTTTTCTTTAGAAATCTTTTAAATTACCTTCTCATCAGTGTAAGGTTATCATCATCATCTGGTGCAGAATTATCACTATCAAAATTGTTAGCCTTTAATGCCATAGTTTTCTCCTTTCTCCTTTTACTTACAGTAAGTTGTCTTTGACTCACTCCTAGTTCATAAGAAATGAGTGATCCAAGTAAGTTATAAATGAAGTAAACATTCAGATCTTTAGATTCAGTCATAATAGTAATTTTTGCATCATAGGAAGTAGGTAAACAATGCAAGTTCTTATTAACTTTCATATAGTTAGTAAGTTATCTTTCTTAAGCATGCAGGGAAGTAACAATCTAAGTGAACCTAGTATATATATTTCAGAAATTGATTCACTAGGTTTCATGCAAAAGAGTTCATAATTATGAAGCTGTTGACCTTATTTTTGTATGAGGTCACTAGGACCAATACAGATCCTAGATCAACTCAGACCCTAGGATTAATCCTGATTCAAATTAACCCAAGATTTTGATTAATTCAAATTCAAGTAAACAAATCCACAATGCAGTTCAAATCCAAAAAAATAACCAAATTCTAAAGGTTAAAGGCTTAGGTCCTGAAAGCCTTTTTCAATGATTTTTCAAATCTTTCAAACCCTAATCAAATGACCTCTAATTCATAATCTATCAATTGCATATAGATTAGGCATGTCTCTAGGATCTACCCTCAAAATTTGAGCTCAATCTGAGGCCTCTAATCTTAGAAACTGGATTGAAATTCAAAGGCTATAAAACTTTCAAATATTTATGACCTATTCTACTAGACCTGCCATGCAATGGAATTTGACCATAGAGCCTTTTCCAATGCCTCTAACCATATCCAAACCCTTAATCATGATATATTGAGTAGTAAACTATATTTTGTGGACCCACTTTGACCCCTAATTAACCAGGGGTCAAAATGACTAAAATACCCCTTAAGGGAAGTTTTGAAGTTTTCTTTAAACTCCAATATAGCCTTTTCAAATTAAATCCCAAAAACTCTTTCAATGTATCCTAATCATCATTAGGAGTGTATAGGACTCAAACTCAGACCCTTGTCAAGCCTGGTTGACCAGGTCAACCCAAAATAACCAAAATACCTCTTAGGGGAGTGAATAGTCATTTTGAATCAAATGACCTTATCTTTGGATGAAACCATTTCCATTCAAATTCTAAATGTTAAAATAAACCTATTGGACCCAATCGCAGTCCCCTGGATCAACCTAGTTGACCAAGTCAACCAAGATTAACTGGCCCTCTGATGGCCCAAATAGTCATTTTTGACTGAATTGAACTCTCCAAACCTTAAGATCACCTCCAATAGACTCAAAATATCATTTCAAACTTATTTAGCCTAAATCTAGGTCCTGGGTCAACCTAGTTGACCGATTCAACCTAAGTTAACCTAATACCTCCTTAAGGGTCCAGATGGATATTTCCAACCCATTTGACTAAATTAAGTTCTTCAAACCCTTAAACCTATTCCATAGTATAGTTCAAACCTTCCTAAACTTATCATGAGTCAAAGCATATTGGATTTGACCAAGTCAACCATTTCTAATTTGGCCAAACTCCCCCATGTGTATATTTACTCATTCAAACTTTACTTAAATTGCTCTAAACCCCCTTTTAAATCATTCTACCAACATTTGAGACCTTCCCCTTTACCACCTCATTACACTTTGATTGTTGACTAGTCAAATATAGTCAACAAATGAGGAGGGAGTGGTCAAAAATGATCAAACTAGCTTTCATGAGAGCTTAGGTGACCATGCCACTTTGGTAATCCATATCTCTTTCAACTCCAACCATCTCCTCTAATTTTAAGCTATTCTAAGGACACTTGGAAAGCATCCAAGCCTCCCTCAATCAATCATAGCCATCCAAACCAAGGGGATGAAGAGATAATATCAAAACTTAACTCAAAGCCATGGACTTACCTCATTTCACTCAATACTTCTTGTCTAAAAGCCTTCAGCCCATGAGACTGATCATCTAACCTCTCCAACTAGTTCTAAGGCTTTTCCAAACATTTCCCCACTTTTCCCAAGCTCCAAAACCCCTTTTAGGGAAGAGAGAGAGATAGTGAGATAAAGAAGACTTTTAATAGTTGATTTAAATCCAGTCATTAAAATTTCTTGAGGTCTTAGCAAAGTTTTAAAGGACTTCTCCAGCTTTTTAACAAGCCCAAAAATCCCAAAATCTGATGGTTGGATTATAAGTTATCTTCATTTTAAGTTGTATGATTAAACCTTAATTTCTCTCAAATCTCAATGCATAGAGCCTTGAAACTTCATAGGTTATAAGATTAGGGTACTTTGATCCTACTTTAAAATTTCATCAAATTTGAACAGTTGGATTGAAAGTTATAAGTGTTTGAAGCTTCAATTCAAAAACAAACTGAAAAATCTTGATCAATCTAGGACGTCCATTCATTTGAACTAAGCTGATTAGACAGCCCTGATCTGCGCGCCTTCCCTAAGGTTCGAACCCTAGTTCTTTAGTATGGAGGGGTGGCGACATGGCCAAATCTTGGCCGTTCATCTAATTTTTTGAATCAAAATTGATTTAAAAAATCAACTTAAATGCTCTAAACTTCAAACATACATCAAAAATCCATTTTCAAATTTAAAGTTCTTGGGCTCGTTTGAACTGTCTCAAGTTCAAGTTTATTTTAAAATTTATTTTGATAGATTTGGATCATAATATAAAGAGTTATTTAAATTTTAATAAAAATTGAAATTCTTTTATAATTCCTAATCCAGTGATCTAATTGAGTTCAAATTTAGACAGGAAAAACTGTGGTGTGATACCAACATGCCATAAAAAATTTAGCTCTAGTTAATGATTGGATTCTGGTGAATTAAATTTTCAAAGTTTTTGGTCAAATTTTAACCCAAAAATTTGAAAATTTATAACTCACACACCACTTAGAATTAGGCTTGCATTTTTTTATGGTATGTTTTATATAGTGTCATGGTTAGATGACCAAAGTTTCAAACTCAATTGAACATTAGTGACACCTAAGAAAAATAATAAGGACAAAGTCTAGTTAACTTGAAAATTTTTAGGAAAGTATACATACACCAAATAAAGGTGAAACTTGGGAACATTAAACTTAGTGACATGTTACACTTTAGGTCCAAATTTTATTGGATTTGGAGGTCATTAGGTCAAAAAAATTAGGCAAGTCAAAATTTAGCCCTTTTAGGGACCCATAAATTTTAAAAAATTATAATAAATCAAAATTAAATTCAAAAATTATAAATAATATATCAAACTAACTAAAATTTGATCCTCTATTTAGAAAAAGTAAATTCTCATCACTAGACCTATAATTTAACTTCAATTTTAGTTTTAGTAAAAATTAATATTTAATTAAATAAAATATTTAAAATTATTAAAAATTCTAAATAAATTTTAAACACCTGAAAACACTCTCATGGATCGTCCCTGACATTTATAAGTGGTTTCATGCAGTTTAGGATGAGTTTGGATTAAAATAATCAAAACCTTCCTAATTAAATAATTAAAAAAATTAATTAATTAACTAAACTTTGAAAAATCATAACTAATTCTAGAAAATTCTAAATTGAGAAAACTCAAAGGTATTGAACTCCATGTAAGGTATAATATTTATTAAAAATATCAAACTATCAAAAATCATTTAAAATAAAAAAGTTAACTTTTCAGTCTACTCTAGTTCAAATTTTACCTCAAACTTAAAAAATTCATAACTAAATATAGAAAAATTCAATTCCAACAAACTTACAGTCTAATTAGTCATCTTATGATCTAGTATTTAAGAAAAATACTAAATTTCTAGAATTTAACTTTAGTCAAAAAGTCAAATTTTGACCTATTTAATTAATGTATTTAAATAATTCAAATAATTCCAAAAAATTCAAAAATCATTTAAAAATCTAGAAAACCTTTATCCAACTTTAAAACCAGTAATCAATTAATCTTAATTAAAATTCAACAACCTTCAAATCTTAATCAGATCAAATCACTTAATTATACAAGTTACCACTAAGTAACCCTGGCCTACGAGGCTATTAACTTAGCCCCAAGAAAGGTGAAATAAACTTTACGGCCCCAATTAGCAACAAAGGTGGTAATTAATCAACCTTTAAAATACACTTTAAATTCAACCTCAAGCCATTAATACTTAAATTTAAACTAAAATCCTTTAAGCATTCAACCAATCATAATACCCGATAAATTTAACAAACTATCCTACATAGGACATATCCAAACCACGCACTTTGGATATCCAGACCCAATAGATTCAAGGAGCTCGTAGAAGAGTGAAGAAGTGAAGATTGAGAAGAATCACATTCTCAAATTCACTTGAGTCTTAGGAGTAGAATCTGGGCTATTGTTAGTGGTATCCGACCACTTTACTTTTGCAGACCCTAGGTTGTAATATTAAGTGGCACTTGCCACATGGACATTCAAATTGATAAATTTAATTGATTTGTTTAATTTAATTGTTCAGTTGAAATTGCATGTCTTTTCTAGCTTTCTTTATTGCTTGCCGCTTTTGATTTAGCATAGAACCCGATCGAAGGCTCGTGAGGGAATGATAAAATATTTTCTACCTTAATTAAATTTAAAATTTTAAGCTCAGATAGAAACCTTAATAATTTTAAGAAGTAAGCTCAGATTGTCGAGGGTCTCATGCATCATATTTTAACCTTCTCTTCCTTATTAGGCAGATCCCCGCCTGCGGATCTGGCAGACCACCTATCCTATGAGGGTGCAAATCTGTCAAGGAAAATATGTGCAATCTCTAAGATAAAATCTATTTTTAAGCCTTTTTTAAAATTGCTTCATTTAAATTTCAAGCATTTATTGATTCAATTTGCATGCATTGCATTATATACAAATTTAAAAAGTGTCTAAAAATTTAATTGCATTTTATTTCAAGTTTCATACTACCCAATATTAGTCAAGGGAAAAATTAGGATATGCTTTAGATGTCGACCTCAACTCCTTAAACTCAACTTAATCAATATCCCTACCACTCTTACATAAAAATACTGGATTCATGAATTTTAAGCGATTAGGTGGTCAGTTGGCTCCCCAATCTAGGCCGGGGTAAGTCCAAGTTTGCACTGCATTAGCTAGGTTTGGATTACTGATTTTTAGTACCTAATAGACTTAGATTCTAAGGCAGGCTCAGGCTATAAGATCTCAACCTTTGGGAATTGAATCCCAACATTCTAATAAAATTGACTATTCAAATAAAAAAAATTTCTCTTAAATCCAAAATTTAAGCCTAACACCTAGGATAGATTGAGGGTTTTTAAATTATTTTAGAATTTCAAACACCTCATACATTTCTTCCATTGATCTCTAAAATAATTGTTCAACTTTGATCCAATCCCGATTGAAAATTTTAATCCTTGCTTACTTTGATATCAAACTTTGAGATCTCTAAATAAAATTTATACTACTATTTTAATCGAGAGTATTTGTAGGAAACTGTACGAAAACTTCAGTTTCCTATGATGTAATTAACTACGAGGGCTTATACTCATAGGAGATTTAGTAACCCAGATCAAAAAAAATTTTCAAAATTAATCTTTTCAAAAATTCAATTAGTTATCTTTGAGAAAAATCAAACTTAATAATCATTTTCATTATTTTCAAATAATTAATAGTAAATGATATCTTCTTTCTACTGGAAGATATATCATTCTATTATCATGATTCTGATTATAAAATTAATGATTTCTTATCCAAATTATTATAGTTAAACACTCAATTGAATATCATTTTGATCCTTCGGGATCATATATTATCTTTCTTGAGTTTGGCTATGATAATCAGGATAAATTCAAATTTTTGTAATCTGAACCCATTAGGGATTGGTATGCTCATCTCTTGAGATGATATATCATTCATAATGTTGCATTTAATTTTAAAATTAAAATTCCATAAATGAAATTCTCCCAAAGAAAATTAAACTTTTCAAATTCAACTTTTTAATTCCAATAGAAGCAGAATATTCAACCTAGATTATTTTTCTTTATTTATTCCTTCACAAGTTATGCAAAGTTTGTCACAAATCTCCATGCTAGTAATGTAAGTTGAAATACACATGTAATCTTTAGATTTTAAAGCATAAAAATAATAGTTAAAATATTTTGCATTTAGTTGAGCTAAATCTCTATCTTCTGTGCTCCATTCAGAAAAAGAAAGTTCAGTTTTAATGCCATTAATAAATTGGGAAGGTGCATAATATCCTTTTTGAACTAATATCCACACATGATAATCTATAGATTATAAAAAGGTGGACATGCAAATTTTTCAAAAATCAAATGGAATATTATCAAATAAAGGTGGTCGTGTGATTGAATATCCTTCCACAGTATTACAATTTTCAAAGTTAGCCATTGATCCTTTTTTCAAAAGTTTCCTAAAACTTAATTTATGAATCTTGCTTTGATACAACTTGAAAGTTCATGAAGATTGTTAAACCTCTAAGAACTAGCTCGAGGCTAACCAAGAGGGGGAGTGAATTGGTAACTTAAAAATTCTTTAATAAAAAGAAAAATCTTTGATGCAAAAGTAGATCAAATTTATAATAACAAAATTAAAGTTTTTCCAGCCACATAATAAATCACATAAAAGCGTGGAAATTAAAATGCAAAAAAGTAAAAGAACAAACACATAAAATTTTAAAGTGGTTCGGTCGACTCAGACCTACATCCACTCCTCGGAGGCCTCCTTCGAGTGTTGCACTAAACCTTTTAGTGTATCTTCTTTAGCCCCCACACAAGGCAGAGAAGCCCTTACAAAATCACTTTCACCTTCCCGGTGTGGCGGAGAACCAAAAGCTTTTACGCCCTCCCGGTGGTGGCAGCGAACCTTGAATTTTTTACATCCTCCTAGGGCAGGCAGAGAACCCAAATCCTTTTACTCCCGCCTGGAGTAAGCAGAGAACTTGAATCCTTTTACTCCTTCCTAGAGTAGGTAGAGAACCTTGATCTGATGCTGAAGAATGTCTCACTAGAGCCATCAATGAATCACGAAAGCAGCTTGAAGAAGATGATGGAAACCATGCTTGGAGTAACCTTTGTGAATCCCTCACAACTCCCCCTCACAAGAATCTCTCCCTCTCTGCCAAAGCTCTCTCTCTTCCTTCTCTAAGCTCTCTCACAAAATAAGTCAACAGTAAACGATCTTACATAAGACTTTATGGGAGCTTAAATAGGGAGCCTCTAAAAGACATCCTAATTTTTAATTTTGCACTTCTGATCATCTAGTACAATCCATGATCGTACTATATGATTTGTTCAAAATTTCCTTTTCAGCCAGTATGAACTCCACCCAACTGTATGATTAGTATAAGTGTTTATATGGATCATCCAGTATAATTGAGAACTTTATCCTGTATGATTAGTATAAATATATAGCTAATCATGCCAAATGATGGGCAGCATTTAAATATCATCCTATGCAACAATTAGATCGTCATGTACAATTGAGTACATCATCTCATATGATTAGTACAAATGCCTAACTAATTATCCCAGATGATTGGTGGTATTTAATTATCATCCCATGCAAGAATCAGGTCGTACAGTATGCTCTTCTCTGATCATCCTATACGATCTGATTGAATAATTTAACCATAATTAAACACCTGATTACAGGATCAATTTAGGCATGATTGTCCTATATCATTTAGTAAGATATAGATCGTACGGTATGATCAGACACAAATTTTGAATATTAAAATATTACCTAAATTATGATTATCGACTATTTTACTGATTATAACTTATCATCTTGTATGATATGGATCATACAGTATGATTAGTTTAATAGCTCTTAACTAATAGAGGATTCTCTAATTAAGGTTTTCTAGTTAACAGATCATCCAGTATAATATAAATTATACTGTACGATCAGTTCAAAAAACTAAAAATTTTTCTAACTCACCAACTCACTCCCTTGAGTGTATATGTTCCAGGTTACTCAGCTTAGTGTCCACCAAATACATGACTTGACTCAAGAAAGATAAAAATACATAGAAATTAAAATTACAGACTAACATAACCCTAGTTTACCCGATCTTGAGTTGATTGATGTTGCTAGTGGACTTGTGGACCTAAAATGTTAGTGAGCAGGGTAATAAAATAGATATGTAATAATAACAGTGATAAGGAAATAATACTATTCATTATCATTAAAATCACAGTGCTTGGGCCCAGATTTATAACAAACTCTCCTATAAACATAACATCATAAATATTTATAAAAAAAATAAAAAAGGTATATGGCACTATGGCACTTGAAAGAATGGCACAACGACGCCCTTAAAGTGAACTAGTGCCTCTATGCTAAAGCTTTTGCACCATCATGGTGCTCGCTGATGTGGATCAGTTATTTAATGAACACTTATATCTTTTTACTAATAGAATGTGCCCATGGATGTTATAACTATAACCCCGCGGTACTGGTAATACTCTGGCATTAGATGTGTTTCTGCTACAGTGATTATAAATATGGAACTTAATGTCACAGTGTCAGGATTAGAGTGCCTTGGTAGTATTAAAGGAAATGTAGTGGCATTATTTTGTTGGACACCGTGGTGCTGTTGGCTGCTTAGAATTTTTTATCATTTTTTAGTTTTTTTTTTGTACAAAAATAACTAAAATAACATATTTTCATTTAAATAAAAACCTAAAATAATATATAATTTACACTTATGAAATTCTCCCCAGCTTAAACTCTTATTTGTCCTCAAGAAAATAAAGAAATTTATAATTCAAATTAATTAAATACCCAAAATAAAAAGTAATAGTTTAAAATTACAAAATTATAGGATAATAGATCACAATCTAGAAGTATTGAAAATGAATAAAATTATAATTCTAGTTTGGAGAAATACCAATAATTATCCTAACCAATCATTTTTATTATTTCTTAATTTGAATTTACATGTTATGAATACAATCATTGACTTTTGTATTCTAAATTAAATAATATAGCTTAAAAAATAGATGTGTTTATATTTAAAATTAAAATTTCATAAGTTCACCATCATTTGTTCTTGTTATCCTATCTTATCCTTTGTGAATTTAAGTATAAGATTATAATAAGACTCTAAGCTTTTATCTAATACTATATTTTGAATGTACTCACTTTTTTTCTTCTTTACTTTTCTTTTCTTTATAAAACTCTTTTCACTTTTCTTTTTATTTTTATTTTTATAGAGTACATAGTTAATGATTTTGAATATCAGTTTTGCTTAAAATCTTCTCATAATCTTAATGAGTTTAATGTATGAATCTAATATGATTGCTAATTGCAAATTCAGATTGCTTATGATTTTCAATTTTGATCTACTCATATATATTTTTTAACCTTAATTATTCATCTTTAATTCAAATGTCAATGTACAAATATATAACTTATAATTTAAAAGATCTACGTTAAGGCATCTTGACCAGAGAAAATTCGTCATCTTGAACTCCACACACATGCATCTTCTTCATTTTTGTATTGTAGATTTTTTTATCTTTATAAACTTCATTTTTGAATTCATAAAGTTTATCAACTACTACAGAACTCTGGATTTTTGAATAGAGAAGGAATCTTCATTCTTTAAGCATACTTCACTTCTTTTTTAGGATAAATGCTTTCGTTTCTTTCCACCCATTGCTTTAAGGTTCAAGCAAGAAAAAGAAGACACTTACAAATATTGCACTCAAGAATAATTGATGTGGATAGAAAACCAAACGTTCAACTTACCCTTTTATAAATTTCATAGGCATAGAAGCATCCAAATTTGAATTTTAAACCACTATAACAAAGCCAAGCATTATGGTGCTCCATTAACTCTCTCAAAAAAAAATTTTAATCTTACTGAAGATCACTATTATTAAATCTAATCTATTAAGCACACAAAAATAAAAAACTAGGTTGCATCCCATATAAAAGTAAGTTTATAGTCTATAACCAGATTTTTATAGATTTATGAATTTGTCTAGGGCACATTGCTACCAATCTTTAAATAGTTATCACTTGGAACTTTTTCTTTTTCCTTTGGGTAACTTCAGTATTTCTACATAATGATCCAAGAGGTCTACTACTAACTAAAATTACAAGCTGACTTAATTGGGTTTCCAAATTTTTAATAGAAGCAGCTTGATTTTACAATTAAGTCCCTAACTACATCACTACATCTTCCAATGGTGATTTTTTTACTTCTAAACTAATTAGTTTTATTAAATCTTGGAGGATATGTCTAGTTTTATTAAGTCTAAGAATAATAGTAGGTTCTTGAGGATTATTCTAATTTACTTCTTAATTATTTTGACTATAAGTCCATTGATTATTACCAGCAATATTATTTGACCAAATAAAATTAGGATGGTTCCTCCAACCTGGATAATAAGTATTAGAGTAGGGATTATTTTATCTTCCAATTAAATTAATATTTCAATCCCTTGTATATTATTATCTTCAATTAAATTTTTATCCTCCAATTGCATAGATAATTCAGTTCTAAATTCTATATTTTCTCCTATTATGATTAACTTCTTAGAAATGACTATAACTTATGCAGTCAAAATTGATAAAGCATCAAATTCATATACTCCTCCTACCTCTTAGGATTTACTCTATTATTAGGCCACTAAAAATTATTAATATCCATTTTTTATTAATTCATATGCTTCTTTAAAGGGCTTAGAAATTAATGATACTCCAACTGTAGTATATATAATCACTCTAATAGATCCTACTAATTCATTATAAAATGTTTGAATAACCAACCAATCAGGAAAATCATGGTAAGGGCATTTCCTAAGTATTTCCTTATATCTCTCTAAACTCTCATAAATTGATACTCATTCAAATTGGGTAAAAGAAGTGATATCAAATCACAGTTTGGCAATCTTTTAAGAGGGAAAATACTTATAAAGAAAGTTATCATCCAACTCATTCCAAGTGGTTATAGAGTTTGGGGGTAAAGAATTTAACCACATCTTGGCTTTATCTCTTAGAAAAATTGAAAATAATTTAAGTCTAGTAGCATTTTCATTGACACCATTATACTTAAATATTACACAAATTTCTAAGAAACTGGCTAAGTGTAAATTATGATCTTCAATAAGAGTTCCCCCAAACTAGAAATTTTGAACCATTTGAATTATGACATTATAAATAAAAATTATTATCTTAAATGATAGGTCTATTAATGCTCTGATAAATTCCATCTACTAAAGGGTTAGCATAATCCCTAAGAGGTTTAGAATGATCTTGATCTAATATAGGTTCATCCATTTTCACTATCTTTTTGGTATTTTGATTTTTTGAAAGGGTTCTTTCTATTTTAGAGTCAAACAATAAAGGTTCATTTCTATATTTAGAAAGCATTCAACCATGAATATGTAATCAAAAAATAAAATAAAGAAAAGAAAAGATACATGTAGGTCTAATTATGCAATTAATTCAATAATATTGTTAAAATTATAAAAAATGAAATACTTCCCCAGCAACGGTGCCAAAAACTTAATGAGGGCCATGGAGTAAACTTTTTTAATTATATAAGAACATAGGGCTCTATAACCCCTAAATAATGTTTAGGTTTTCTTTGATATAAAAATAATAAGTAGTACTTAATATACGTAAGTATACGTGTTGAATCAGGTAATAAGCTGATAAAGTAGAGTGTTGAACCCATGAGGAGGTATGCTTACTTGTAACAAACTACTACTATTTACTCTAATTATAATATTTATCATACGAAAATATAAATGATATTTTTGGAGATTCTATCATTGAATTAAATAGTAAATATTTAATATAATATTTAATGAAAGTATTTGGATTAATGAGAGTAAATTTTATATCTTTCCTAATGAGACTCTTCATTACAGAAGTGATTTAGAGCCTATGCATCCCTTAATCTCTATTGAGCTAGAAGGGTGAAAAGGATATCTACTGACCTCCCCTTGTTATAATATCTCCTTAAAAACCTAGAATATTTTATATCCTATATCTAGGCATGCAAACATCCTATCTCAATATTCTTAGTTGCTCTTATATTCCTCTATCGAGACTATACATCACACTATATTTTAACTATATATATGGACACTATATGCATTAAATAAAGGGCTAGGTAATATTGCAACATCTTTTAATAGTTATAGAAAAATAGTCTTCTTTAGTACTCAACATGCACTTTACATCATCAATCCAAATTAAGAGAATTAGCCAGATATAGAATGATTATAAAGAAAACTCATTTTTATTAAAATACATAGAAGAATTAAAATATAAGAGAGTGATATTACCAGGAATGATAATAGTATCTCCTTACTCTTCTTCTCCCTTAACTTACAGAGTTGCTTCAAGAAATATAGGCTAAACACTCCATGTGATTGTATCTTGTACTTCCCTACCCGCCCTTAGATTTTACTCTAAGGGGGAACTGAAGAAGTACTCTAAAAAGTATTGAATTTACACAAGTAACTAAACTCTCTTATAAACATAATATCACAAATATTTAAAGAAAAATATTAAAAAGGCATCTGACACTGCAGTGCTTGAAAGAATGGTGGTGCAGCACTCTTGAACTGAACTAGCACCTCAGCACTGAAGCTTTGCTGACATGGATTAATTAATTAATGAACAGTTGCATCTTTTTGCTGAGAGAACATGGCCCTTGGAAGTTACAATTATAACTCTGCGATGCTATTAACATTCGAGTTTGAGCTCTACAGCTCCCAAGTAGTAAAAATGGTGCCAATGCACAAGAAATTATGGTGCTATGAATTCAGAAAATAGAGAATCTAGCATTGCCAAGATAACTTTTTTGATGCCACAATGATAGTAATGCTATGGCACTAGATTTGTTTTCACCGTAGTGCTTACAAATAGAGAACTTGGCACTGTAATGTCAGAATTAGGGCACCTCAGCAGTATTAAAGGAATCACTGTGGCATTATTTTGTCAGATGTCAAGGCGTTGTTGGCTCCTTAAAATTTTCTATCATTTTGTTAGTTTTTCCTGCACAAAAATACCTAAAACATCATATTTTCACTGAATAGAAAACACCTAGAATAATATATAATTTACACTTTTCAGCAGGATGCATGGACGGACCACTTTATTTGCCATGAGCTTAAAGTGTATGAGCACATATAATGATACAATCAATGATTGTAGGAGATACTCCATCAACATGAGGGGGTTTGAACTTCATTCAATGAGAAGTTCTCTCTCCATCATAGTTGTTTTCAGGCTCCATCTCTACCACCTAATGAAGCCCCTTTTAATTTTTGACTATTTTAAGATATTTTTATTATTATAAATTTTTTTATTGTAGTGCTTGAATTATTTAATTTTTTTTGTACATTAATTCTCCATTTTTTGAAGTAAAAAGGGAGAGAAGTGTGTTTTAGTTTTGAATTATTTATGTATTGGAAATTTTTTATTATATAAAAATATTTGTGCATTTTTTTTATAGTTATTTTCTTTCTTTTTTACATTTTTGGGCATAAATTAAGGGGAAGAAAATGGGTTCTTAAAGTTGAAAAACACTTAAAGTAATTAATATAATCTATATTCTAAAAATACCATTTTAAATTAAAATATTTTCCAACATAAAAAAGGGTGAGATTGTTGAACCCATGAGCCTGATGTACAATAGGGTTTTAATGATTACAAACATTATTAGTTATACTAATCTGAAGTTTAGTTGTTTATGTACAACATTGCTTTTCTACTAAAATTGCAAGTAAGGGAAGGATAATAGTACTTAACACATAGTTGATGGAATCAAGATGAGAACTTATTGGTTCTAAAGAATTGAACATAAAGAAAGTCTATTAAGGACAAGAAAATCAAGAAGCAAAAGGTGTGTCAATTTTTATTTTTAATTTTTTTATTATTTTATTTCCTTAGTTTTTTTGTATTATAGGTATATAGTGGGTTGAACCACTAAACACACACAGACAAGTAATTGTATTGTATAATTTTAATCATACACTATGATAAGAATGGCATTTTGATTATTTATGATAATCAAGTAACATTAACTAACATAAATTTCTAATTGAATATTTATCAATTTTAAATATTTTCATAAATAGGTAATTTTAAAATTTGAACTAATCATGCTAGATGAACGAGTTTGTATAGTATTAAACTTTATTTCCTTGTATTAATATTTACTTATTTTTTAATCAAAATTAAGGAGTCAAATCATGGAAAATATCATACTACACAATCTTAATTGTAAAGTACAAATAAATAGAGAGAATGCTCAGACGAACGTCGTTCAAACAGGACTATCCAATTCCTTGAGTTGTCACATTGAACAAATTGTAATGTACAATCTAGGTATCACACTATACAATCAACCTAAGAATTTGACTTAATAAAATTTTAGAGTTTATTTTAAAGCTATAATATAAATACTTAACTAAAAAATTGAGAGAATGTATTTGAGAGAGTTAGAGAGAGATTCTTGCCTACTAAGAAACCACAAATTCTTTGAGAAAGTTCTTGAGAGCTTCATGCAATAGTTTGAGGGAAAGAGTGAGAGAGATTGAAGAGAACATAAAGTATTTTTTGGAAGGGTGTCCAAGAGATCATTGTGTGAGAGAAGTTTGCAAGGTTGTTCATCTTCATCAATATCCTTGCTCCGTGGATAGTTGTATGTGGGAGATATTTGGTGAAAGAGCTTTGGAGAGTCTTAGTGTGGAAGACTCTTGGTTTAGCTAGAAGGATAGAGGGGTAGGCATATTGGGTGCATAAGGAGGGTGTTCTCTATTTCTCTATGAAGGTGAGGGACTTCTCTACCTTCCTTAGAGTAGAAGGATTCTGTTAGTGGAATTCTCAAGTAGTGGATATAGGCCAAGTTGATCGAACCACTATAAAAAATTGTTTACATTTTTTTTCTATTTTTGGTTCTTTACTTTTTACTTATTGTTATTTATTTACTTGTTCACCTCAAGCTACATTATTGTTAATCATTTTAATAAATAATAAAATAAAAAATTGATTTTATTTGTTAATTTGCTTTTTGATAAAAAAATCATCTCTTTTATTTTATCATAATAAATTAATTTATAAAAACTAAGGGGAATTAATCTAACTTTGGGGCTCCAAAAATTATGAATTCTTCCACTAATATGTTTATTAAAATTTTAAAAGGCACCAATTCACCCTCCTACCCCCGCCCCGCTGCCCCCCCCCCCCCCCCCCCCCCCCCCCCTCTAGTGTGCCATGAATGCTTTCACCAATTATAAAGAGAAAGCCTCAAAGAAAACTAAGAATAGGCTCCTCATTTAGCCTCCAACACTAACATATGCTAAACCAAGCTCTCAGGGATGACCTTCATGTTATTACATGGGTAAGCAAAAATAGATACTAGTATTAATGAAGAAGTTTCATATCACAAAATTAATATGAGAAGAGATGTTAAACCCATAAAATAAAAAATTTAAAAGATAACTTCTATGCTCGTTGAGCCAATTTTGCATAAAGTGAAAAAGCTACTTGATGATGACTTCATTAGAAAGTATAATATCAGGATTGGATCTCTAATATTGTAATGGTGTAGAAGGAAACTAGCAATTGGAGTATATACATCAACTTAAGTAATCTTAACTTGACAGTTTGATTCTCATTGACTAGCATCTTGGATACCTTTTCTAGGTACCATTAGATAAAAATGCATATTTTCCACTACAAGAGGATGTCTTTTATCATGGGTGAAGACCTATGATACTGTATTTTGATGGCATTCATATTGAGGAACACTAGGGAATCTTATCAAAGAATGATTGATTGCATCTTCAAATAGTGAAATGGGTTAAATGTCAAAGTATATATGGATAATATATTCGTGAAAATCAAGTCACCTAGGAAGCACATTCAGAATCTAAAGAAGACATTCACCACTATCAAAAGGTATAATATGTAACTTAATCCACTAAAGTGTACATTTGGTACAAGATTAAGCACATTCATTGGGTTTCTCTATAAACCTAAGGGTATAAAATTCATCCCAGACAAAGTAAAAGAAATCCTAGAGATGTGATCACTTATAACTCCCAAAAAAGTCCAGTGACATATTAGATGAATCATGGGGAAAAATTACTTCATATCTATGCTAGGAGAAAGATATTTACCTATTTAAAGGTGTATGAATAGTGCAAAAAAGTTTGTTAGGAGTAAGGAGTGCACAACCACGTTTCAATACCTCAAACTTCATCTATCCTCTTCATATCTAATTTAAAGTCAAAGAGCAGGGAAGGACTTGTTACTATATATTGGGGTTGATAAGGATTGGATCTTTTTTGTGCTCATCTAGAAAGATGGAATGAAGTAATTATCAGTATAATATGTTAGCTAAATAAAGATACCATAACTTGGAGAAGCTTATGTTGGTTCTTGTGATCTCTACTCATTGGCTATAACCTTGCTTTAAGGTTCACTTAATCTAGGTATTCACTTACCACCCACTCAAAGCCATACTCACCAAGCCAAACAACCTTAATAAATTATTTATTAATTTAGTAAATTTAAGTGAGTTCTAAATTACATACACATCAATGACAACCAGTAAGGCCCATGCTATTGAATACTTTCTAATAGATTTAAATGTTCTAAGAAATAAGCAAGACACGTGGAATGTATGATAATATTCATAGACTCTATAAATATATAATGCACATAGTCTTAAAGAGGCCAACTAGAATAATAATTATGTATGTTGCTAAAAGTTTGATATAGGATGTTAAGCCTCATTAAACTATCCTTAGGCACACCAAAAGGGGGGTGGGGGGGTTGGGGGTTGGATTGGTTGTTATAAAAAATTTCTTTAACAAAAAAAAAATTGAGATTTTTTTTATAACTTAAAACTATTTGATTAAAAAGTTATTATTTTTGAAAAGATTAATTATTATTAGGTGATTTAATTTCTTGAATTTTAATTTTGAAATTGAGCGCATTATTATGAATGATATATCATCTCAGTAGACGAGCATACCATTCCCTAATGGCTTTAATTTATAGGATTAAAATTTTATCCTAATTATCATAGTTAAATTTGAGTAAGATCTATAGATGACCCCGGAGGGTCAAAATAATTGTTCACTCAGATATTTAACTATGATAATTGTTGCAAATCTGGTTTTGATGATGACAAACATGTTTCCAGTGTGTTTTACTTGGCTAATCAGTTTCAGGCACAAAAGACCACGAGCTACTCAAGCCAACTCAAGATCGGGTCCAAGTGTGTCAAATGTATGATTTTTCCTTTTATTGAGTCAATTGTAATGTAACTGATTCCCTAGCTAAGTAACCTTGCACACACACACTCAGGGAGAGAGATTGAGTGAATTAGAGTTTCTGTTAAAATTTTGTTCAGATCGTCCTGGACGATAGTTCCATCGTCCTGGACGATCCAGTTAAAACAGAAACCCTAATTAGGGCGACTAAGTTAAGAGGGTCTGATTAAGCAGATCGTCCTGGACGATCTATGGATCGTACGGGACGATATGCTCAAATCAGAAATTTCCAGCCGCCAGATTAAGTTAGGCAAGTTTTATTTTAAGTATTTTGGTCTGATCGTCCCGGACGATACGTGTATCGTCCTGGACGATGCACTACAATCATGCCTAAATTAGTCTGGTAATTAAGGAAAGCAATTAATGTTTAATTGATACGATCACATCGTCCTGGACGATCGCAGGATCGTCCCGGACGATCGTGATCGTCTTGTGCATTTCAGCTGTACGTCCATAACTATGTACAGGACGATTTGGGGCCTTTTTGAACTAATCGTACCGGACGATTACCCTATCGTCCGGGACGATCAAGTCATTTTTTGGTCGTCCAGCGCAGTTTTCTCTGGACGACCCGAACTGTCTTCTGGACGATTTCCTTCAATTTGAACTAATCGTCCCGGACGATCGCAGGATCGGACGGGACGATATGAACAACTTTTTCTACTGATCGTCCAGAAGAGCCAGATCGTCCAGGCTGAAACAGCTGAATTTGAACTGATCGTACAGGACGATCGATAGATCGTCCTGGACGATCTTGGCCGACAAGTTGAGATTTAGGGCAAATTTTAAGCCCTCCTTTAAAAGAACTTTTTCCTAGATTTGGAAAAATCTTTTTGCTGCTTTCCTTCCCTGAGAAATCCTAGAGAGAGAGAGAGTTGGGAGAGAGAGAAGAGATCTTGTGAGGGGGAGTTAGTGAGGGATTCACTAAGGTTGCTCCAAGCACGGATCAGAGTCGTCTTCTCCGCTCGTCGTCTGTCGTCTAGTCGGTGTTCTTCGTGGGAGGATCGTTCGCAAGAAGATCCGGGTTCTCTGCCCGCTTCAGGAGGAAGCGAAAGGAGTTCGTGGGTTCTCTGCCCGCTTCAGGTGGAAGCAAAAGGAGTTCGTGGGTTCTCTGCCCGCTTCAGGAGGAAGCGAAAGGAGGTCGGGTTCTCTGCCTCACCGTGTGGTGAAAAGGAGGTGTTTTGTACAGGCTTCTCCGCCTTGCTGTGGGAGCAAAAGGAGAGTCACTTTCGTTTAGTGCAATACCCGGAGGGGAGGCTCCGGGGAGTGGACGTAGGTCAAGTTGACCGAACCACTATAAAATCTGGTTTGCTTTTCTGATTCAGTTTTGCATTTTACTTTTCAATATAAACTGCTTGGGTGATTATCGTTGGTTGATCTTTTCGTTATTGTTTACTTGTTTCCGCTGCTAAGTATCGAAAAGATTTTTGTTGTTATCGTGAAATTTTTAAATAACCAATTCACCCCCCCTCTTGGTTAGCCTCGGGACTAGTTCAGTAGGGCTTAACATCCCTTTCGAACTTTCAAGTGGTATCAAAGCGGGATTCAAAATTTCTGTTTAAAAACTTTTGAATTTGATCCATGGCTAACTGTAACAATCGTAATACTGCTGAAGGTTATTCTATAACGAGACCACCGTTGTTTGATAACATTCCATTTGATTTTTGGAAAACACGCATGTCTACTTTTCTTCAGTCTATCGATTATCGCATGTGGATGTTAGTTAAGGACGGATACGAACCACCTTTTCGAATGGTTAACAATGTGAAAACTGAATTGCCGTTTGCTGATTGGACGTTTGATGATCGTGATTTAGCACAGTTAAATGCCAAATGTTTGAACTGTTTCTTTTGTGCTTTAAAATCTGAGGACTATATGCGTGTTTCTACTTGTACAACGGGAAAAGAGATTTGGGATAGATTATGTATAACATATGAAGGTACAACTGAAGTCAAACAGTCTAGGTTAAACATCTTGTTACATGATTACGAACTTTTTCGCATGAAACCTAGTGAGACTATTTCAGAAATGTACACAAGGTTCACTCAGATTGTTACCTCTTTGCATGCTTTAGGTAGAGAACTTACCAACTACGAAAGAGTGAACAAGATTCTTAGATGTTTGCCTGCTTCTTATGATGCTAAGATTACTGCTATTACTGAATCCAAAGATTTAAATACTTACTCTATTGACAGCTTACTTGGATCACTCATTGCTTACGAGCAAGGGGTGAACCAAAGGCAACTTGATGCAGGTGAACGCAAGAAAGAGAAGACAGTGGCACTAAAGGCCAAAGATTCAGATGCTAGCACTTCCGGGTCTGATAGCGATGATGTTGCCTTAATCACAAGGCAATTCAAAAGCTTTCTAAGGAAGAAACAGAAGAACCATCAGAAGTGGAACAAGGGTAAGTTTAATAAAAACTTTAAGAGTTCATCTGAATCGGTTTGTTTTGAATGCAGGAAGCCCGGACACATTAAGGCTGATTGTCCAACACTTAAAGCTCACTCAAGCAAGGAGAAGGGTGAGGAGAAACCAAAGTTCAGAAAGGACAAGAAGCGGATTCAGAAGGCGTTCTGGGCAGACTCTGCATCCGACTCTTCTGAGACTGAAGCTGAAGAGGAGGAAACAAACTTGTGTTTGATGGCTGATGATCACCCTGGTCAGTCCGACCAGGAAGAGGTATGTGAGCTTACTTACGATCAGTTATTTGAAGTTTCTGAAAAGATTCATACATCGTATAGGAAGCTTAAGAAAACCCATGCTAGTTTGAAACTAGATTATCTGACTTTGCAAAAAGAGCATGAAGTGTTGATTAAGGATCATTCCACCATTGATAGCAATCACATGTCTTTACTAGATGAGTTTGATGAACTGAATAAAAAGCATTCTGATTTAATTGTTAAGCATAACTTGTTAAAAACAGCGCATGTTGAATTAGAACTTGCTTTTAAGAAAGTGAATGATTTGGCATCTGAGTTAGAAAGTACTGATAGTGCAAAAACGTTTGAAATTGGAAGTTTAAACAAACACATTGAGTTTTTGAAAGTGAAAATCAGTTCTTTTGAAAATAACAAAACACCGCCTACTTTTGAACAATTTTATGCACCGCCACCTTTTAAAAATTCTGTTGCAAGTTCTTCAAAGCATGTTTCATACACTACTAGGAAGAGGCACTATCACTCACGACGTTTAGTTAATCCTTTTCCTGGTGTTAGATGTTTTTCATGTGGCATGTTAGGACACATATCACACACTTGTACTGTTCACCGTAGTACACATTGGGTGTGGAGACCCAAACTGCCTGTTGCACAGCACAGCACACATGCATCGCATTCTTCTTTTCATAAGAAGGAACCCAAACCTGTTTGGGTTCCTAAGACTGACATTTGATGATTTTGTAGGTGTGCTCTCACACAAGACCTCGTGAGAGCATGTGGTACCTGGACAGCGGATGTTCTAGACATATGACTGGAGATGCAAATCAGTTCATTTCGCTGGAGGCCAGAGCTGGAGGCAAGGTTACACTTGGAGATAACACCACCAGGAAGGTGGTAGGCACAGGTATAATTGGTGATTCAAAGAACTTTATGATTGATAATGTTTTGCTTGTAGATGGACTGAAACACAACCTGCTGAGCATCAGTCAACTCTGCGACAAGGGATACAGCATCAAATTCCTGCCCACTGGCTGCATTTTAAGCTTAAATGATGAAGTTGTTTTGCAGGGGCAAAGGATCAACAACGTCTACAAGCTGGATGTAAGTAGCATTAAATCTGATAATTCAATTTGCTTAAAAACTGCTGCTGATGAGTCTTGGTTATGGCATAGGAGATTGTGTCATGCCAGTATGAAAACCCTTAGGAGAGTCACCCAAAAGGACTTAGTTAGAGGTGTGCCCAAGCTTAAGTTCACTAAGGATCACCTGTGTGATGCCTGTCAGTTGGGGAAGCAAGTCCAGTCCTCTTTTCACTCTGTTAAGGACATTAGCACCTCTAGACCTTTAGAAGTTCTTCACATGGACCTCTTTGGACCCATTAGCACTGCCAGCTTAGGGGGGAGAGTCTATGGTTTTGTGATTGTTGATGATTATTCAAGGTTCACTTGGGTTAAGTTTTTGTCACACAAATCTGAGTCATTTGATGAGTTTAGATCTTTCTCTACTTGGATTCAGAAGAAGTTAGGATGTGAGATTATTACCATCCATAGTGATCACGGAGGGGAGTTTGAAAATGAAAGATTTGGAAGTTTTTGTGAGAATCATGGGATTAGTCACAATTTTTCAGCTCCTAGGACCCCTCAGCAGAACGGGGTAGCTGAAAGGAAGAACAGGACCTTAGTGGAAGCCGCTAGAGCCATGCTTGCCGAGTATTCACTTCCAAAATACTTTTGGGCTGAAGCGGTGAACACTGCCTGTTATGTGCTGAATAGGGTGAATGTGAGAGTCAAACTGAACAAGACACCTTATGAGATCATTAAGGGTAGAACACCAAATCTGTCCCACCTTCATGTTTTTGGCTGTAAGGTTTTCATTCTGAACAACGGGAAGTCACCCTTAGGAAAATTTGACCCCAAATCTGATGAAGGAGTGTTCTTAGGATATTCAAGTGTGGGGAAATCCTTTAGGGTGTTCAATAGGAGGACTTTGGTGGTGGAAGAAACAACCCATGTAGTGTTTGATGAATCTGATCCTAAGGAGTCTAGATCTGAAGTAGAAGATGAAGAGATTGTTGAGGTTACCCAAGGAGTTGGAAATACAAATTTGGAGGAAAGGGTAGAACCTCAAACCCCATTGCCTAGAGATTGGAGATATTCTTCGAGTCATCCTAAAGAACTGATCTTAGGAGACCCTTTTGAAGGTGTTAGGACTAGGCATGGACTTAGGAAGGAAGTAAACCATTCTGCCTTTATCTCAATGACTGAACCCACCAACATCAATCAAGCCCTGTCGGATGAATTTTGGATTTTAGCTATGCAGGAAGAATTGAATCAATTTGTAAGGAATGATGTTTGGGAGTTAGTAGAAAGACCTAAAAATCAAAGTATTGTGGGAACCAAGTGGGTCTTTAAGAATAAGATGAATGATTCTGGTGTGGTGGTGAGAAATAAGGCAAGATTGGTGGCTAAGGGGTATAATCAGATAGAAGGGATAGATTTTGAGGAAACTTTTGCCCCTGTAGCTCGATTGGAAGCCATTAGAGTGCTACTAGCCTTTGCCTGTTATAAGGGATTTAAGCTGTTTCAAATGGATGTCAAGAGTGCCTTTTTAAATGGGGTAATTAAAGAAGATGTTTTTGTAGAACAACCCCCAGGTTTTGAGAGTTCCCAATATCCAAGTCATGTCTATAAATTAAAAAAGGCCTTATATGGATTGAAACAGGCACCCAGAGCTTGGTATGAGAGGCTTAGCACATTCCTGTTAGAAAGAGAGTTTGTTAAGGGGAGCGTAGACACCACCCTTTTTCTGAGGAGATTAGGAGATGACTTACTCATTGTCCAGATCTATGTTGATGATATAATTTTTGGATCTTCTGATAAATACTTATGTGAAGAGTTTTCCAAAACAATGAGTAAAGAGTTTGAGATGAGTATGATGGGAGAATTGTCCTACTTTTTGGGGTTTAGCATAAGGCAAATGGATGATGGAACTTTTCTCAATCAATCAAAATATACTAAGGACATTTTGAAGAAATATGAAATGGACAAAGCCAAGCCAATCAATACTCCCATGCCCTCCTCAGTTCAGTTAGATAAGGATTCAAATGGAAAATCTGTTGATCAGAAGAAGTATAGAGGGATAATAGGTTCACTGCTTTACCTGACTGCTAGCCGACCCGATATCATGTTTAGTGTCTGTCTTTGTGCTAGGTTTCAGGCTGATCCTAAAGAGTCCCACCTGACTGCTGTTAAGAGAATTCTTAGATATCTTTTAGGGACCCCAAACCTAGGAATTTGGTACCCTAGGCACAGCACTTCTTTTGAGATCATTGGATATTCTGACTCTGACTTTGCGGGGTGTAGGGTGGATAGGAAGAGTACCTCTGGGACTTGTCAATTCATAGGACAGTCATTAGTCTCCTGGTCCAGTAGAAAACAGAACTCAGTTGCACTTTCCACTGCTGAAGCTGAGTACATTGCCTTAGGAAGTTGTGTGGCCCAAGTTCTGTGGTTGAAACAACAAGTCTTGGATTTAGGAGTACCCGTTGGCACAATTTCTGTTCTGTGTGATAATACCAGTGCCATCTGTATCTCTAAGAATCCAATCCAACATTCTAGGACCAAACACATTGACATTAGGCATCACTTCATTAGGGACCATGTTACAAAAGGGGACATTGAGCTACATCATGTAGCAACTGAAAATCAGCTGGCTGACATATTCACTAAACCACTGGCCTTTGACTCATTCAGCATTTTGAGAACCAGATTAGGAGTGATTGATATAAATGCTTGATTCTGATGACTGCTGATTTATTATCTTTCTGATTGGTATTCTGATTTCTGTTAGTTAAGTTTAGTTTTTCTTTTGATTTCTGATTTCTGTTAGTTAGTTTTTGGCTTTGATTATTTACTTTCAGTTGATTTTATGTCTTTTGCTGATTTCTGTTTTAGCCTTATTGTTAGTTTGATTTAAGTATTTACTCTGATATGATTTTATACCTATTTTTTTTATTCACTAGCTCATATCTTGCACTTACTGTTTTATGTTTTTCAAAATCTGATCACCGCTCACTACTTCTGATAATCTGAATTTCTGACTGGGAGTTTTTACCTTGTTTTGATTTGGAAGCTGGTAAGCAGTGATTGATTCCATTGAATCTGTTAAAGGGAAGAAACATTGATGATTGTTTCTCTTCCTCTAACTCCTTTACTGGTGTATGGTTTCTTTTGGATAAAAATCTTCTTCAAAATTAAAATGTTAGTTTTTTTTTGAAATAGAGATTATTTTATCTTCCTACAGTAATCTGCCTCATATCAATAGTGTTTTTCAAAGTCTTGAGTCATTAGTTTGATTTTCTAAAACCAAGTGATTGCATTTATCATATGATGTGTGGTTTTTTGTTTTGTGAATCATTCTTCCCTACTGTGGAGAGTCATCTCCTATGTCTGGAAGATAGATTCACAGCTGAGACTCTTTAATGATTATGAAAAGGAGAAAGCTTACAAAAGATGCGCAGTGCGCCAACCAAATTGAAAAAGAGGCATAAAATGAGCCCAAAACTGAAAAGATGCGAAAATGCCAAATACACAAAGTGTATCAAAAAAATCAAAAGATGCGCAGTGCGCCAAATAAATTGAAAAAAAAGAGGCACAAAATGAGCCCAACCTAAGCTTTCTTCTCGTTCAGATCTTTAAATGTCTTAGAAAAAAACTCGTGTGTCACTTAATACGTTCAAAAAGCTTGAGTTTGAAAATCTTGATTTCTGATTTTTTACTTTGTAACACTATTATATCAGATATTTTTCTGGAACGAGGCTTGAAAGGATCTCTTTTCAAATCTAATGTCTTTTCTTCTGAATCGGATTTTTGTTTTGAAAGAGGTTTACATCGATAAGGTGCCCGGGGTCGGAGTTACGAAAGTCGATTTTTTCAACCTTTTCTGGATTTCAGCGTGGTCAATCGTTCTCTTATTGGTTTTTGAATATAAAATCAAGGAAAAAATCTGATTTACTCGAGCAGATTGATCAAAAAAAAAAAAAAAAAAAAACTTTGCTTTTTCATGTTTTTTTTCCTCTGTGAGTTTCTTTTTGTTGTGTGTGGCATTTTGATTTACATAATTGTGTTTTTGGAATCCTGATTGGTCATCTTCATCATCCATCTTGTTCTGTTTTCTTCACATCGTCCTGGACGATCCACATATCGTCCTGGACGATCCACTTCGTCCTGGACGATCTAAACATCGTCCTGGACGATTCGTTCAGAATCGCCCCTCCTCTGCTCCAGCTGTTGAAAAATTCCAATTATTGGTGATCGTCCCGGACGATACTCACATCGTCCTGGACGATATGATCCATATCCTCCTGATCTGATCAAACGGCTGAGATTGCGCCAATTATTGCCCATCGTCCCGGACGATCCCCTTATCGTCCCGGACGATCCACCTGTCAAGCCGCTGGACGATTTAAATTCGGCCCATCCGACATATTTATTGAAAATCGTCCTGGACGATCCACCTAATCGTCCGGGACGATACCTTTTCGTCAACGGTCGTCCAGCTGACTCCTCGGGACGATCGCCTGTGTCTAATCGTCCCGGACGATATCTGATCGTCCTGGACGATCGGACCGCCTTTTTGACCAATCGTACTGGACGACATAAATGCCCCGATCGTCCCGGACGATGTCTCGATCGTACGGGACGATCCGTCCGTTTTCTTTATAAACAGCAGATTTCTTGAGTTTTTTCACACCGGTTTTCTCCACTCGACCTCTCCTCCTTACTCTCTCAAATCCTCATGGCTGGTGGCAAGCGTTCTCGTCAGAAGGGTGCCAGTTCCTCCCGGGGGCCGGTTGATCCTCGCTTCCCTAATGCAGCCGATCAGGCTGCCTTTGAGCGATACTGCGAGGTGGGGATCACGCCTTCAAAAATAGTAAATCCCCGTACACTCACATATCCTGTCCTTGATCTATTCGCCCACACCTCCCTCACCTTCATCCTCACCCTCGCTTTTCCCTTTAGTTCCGAACTTCTTCGCGTTTTCTTCGCGAACCTAAGGATTACCGCCGACTACTCCACTCTCCGGTCCTATGTCAATCAGCGCCCTGTTGAACTCACCTATCAGGACTTTCACTCCATTCTCCAATTGTCTATAACTGGCGACAAACTCCACACACTTACCATCGACCCAGACTATGATTGGAGTGTCGCCAATCATTTCCTCCGTAATACAAATGCCCCTTACCATGACAATGCCTGTTCCACACTTCTGAAAGACGCCAGGACTATCCAACATGTTCTTCGTTCCTCCGTCATTCCAAAGGCGGGGGATCGAATCACCCCCCTCCTGTCCTTGACTACCTACTACATCATGGCCCGTAGGGAATTCAATGCCGCCGATCTCATTATCCGATACATTGAGCACCTTACCACCATTCGAGATCCAGGTCATCGCCGTCGCCCAAATCTAGCCTTAGGACATCTCATTGCCTATGCTCTTGAAACCAAGTATGACCTGCAATATCCTGCAGCCCCAGATGTTCCTACTTACTTCCTCACCAACAATGCCTTCCATGTCCTTCACAGCACCCGACTACATCCGGAGCCCGCCCCGGATGTTGAGGAAGAGGAAGAAGCGGCCATTCCCGCTCCTGCGGCAGCCGAGGCACCTGCTCCCCTTCGCATTGCCTCTCCCTTTGACCACCTGGTGCAGCGTTTTGACCAGTGGGAGGCACGGTTCACGGACTATGTTGCGCAGCAGCAACAGCAGCATGACCAGGACATGGCCTGGTTCGGAGCTCAATTTCAGGCCATTCACCATTACCTCAATCCTCCACCACCGCCTCCTCCTTCCGATCAGGATCCATCTCTGTTTTAGTTTCTTGCTTTTGTAGTTGTTCCATGTTATGTTTTATTTCAGTGTTCTGTTTTTTTTTACCTCCTCCTTTTTTGTGATGTCAAAAGGGGGAGTCAGTTGTAGTCGTGTCTGTTTCTATATTCCGTTTTCATGTTGTCTGTATTGTTTGAGCTGTTAAATGAAAATTTAAAAAATGTTTGTTTTGTTTGATTTCTTAGTTTCACTTTTTTTTAGACCACTTTACAAATGTTTGCCATCATCAAAAAGGGGGAGATTGTTGCAAATCTGGTTTTGATGATGACAAACATGTTTCCAGTGTGTTTTACTTGGCTAATCAGTTTCAGGCACAAAAGACCACGAGCTACTCAAGCCAACTCAAGATCGGGTCCAAGTGTGTCAAATGTATGATTTTTCCTTTTATTGAGTCAATTGTAATGTAACTGATTCCCTAGCTAAGTAACCTTGCACACACACACTCAGGGAGAGAGATTGAGTGAATTAGAGTTTCTGTTAAAATTTTGTTCAGATCGTCCTGGACGATAGTTCCATCGTCCTGGACGATCCAGTTAAAACAGAAACCCTAATTAGGGCGACTAAGTTAAGAGGGTCTGATTAAGCAGATCGTCCTGGACGATCTATGGATCGTACGGGACGATATGCTCAAATCAGAAATTTCCAGCCGCCAGATTAAGTTAGGCAAGTTTTATTTTAAGTATTTTGGTCTGATCGTCCCGGACGATACGTGTATCGTCCTGGACGATGCACTACAATCATGCCTAAATTAGTCTGGTAATTAAGGAAAGCAATTAATGTTTAATTGATACGATCACATCGTCCTGGACGATCGCAGGATCGTCCCGGACGATCGTGATCGTCTTGTGCATTTCAGCTGTACGTCCAGAACTATGTACAGGACGATTTGGGGCCTTTTTGAACTAATCGTACCGGACGATTACCCTATCGTCCGGGACGATCAAGTCATTTTTTGGTCGTCCAGCGCAGTTTTCTCTGGACGACCCGAACTGTCTTCTGGACGATTTCCTTCAATTTGAACTAATCGTCCCGGACGATCTCAGGACCGGACGGGACGATATGAACAACTTTTTCTACTGATCGTCCAGAAGAGCCAGATCGTCCAGGCTGAAACAGCTGAATTTGAACTGATCGTACAGGACGATCGATAGATCGTCCTGGACGATCTTGGCCGACAAGTTGAGATTTAGGGCAAATTTTAAGCCCTCCTTTAAAAGAACTTTTTCCTAGATTTGGAAAAATCTTTTTGCTGCTTTCCTTCCCTGAGAAATCCTAGAGAGAGAGAGAGTTGGAAGAGAGAGAAGAGATCTTGTGAGGGGGAGTTAGTGAGGGATTCACTAAGGTTGCTCCAAGCACGGATCAGAGTCGTCTTCTCCGCTCGTCGTCTGTCGTCTAGTCGGTGTTCTTCGTGGGAGGATCGTTCGCAAGAAGATCCGGGTTCTCTGCCCGCTTCAGGAGGAAGCGAAAGGAGTTCGTGGGTTCTCTGCCCGCTTCAGGTGGAAGCAAAAGGAGTTCGTGGGTTCTCTGCCCGCTTCAGGAGGAAGCGAAAGGAGGTCGGGTTCTCTGCCTCACCGTGTGGTGAAAAGGAGGTGTTTTGTACAGGCTTCTCCGCCTTGCTGTGGGAGCAAAAGGAGAGTCACTTTCGTTTAGTGCAATACCCGGAGGGGAGGCTCCGGGGAGTGGACGTAGGTCAAGTTGACCGAACCACTATAAAATCTGGTTTGCTTTTCTGATTCAGTTTTGCATTTTACTTTTCAATATAAACTGCTTGGGTGATTATCGTTGGTTGATCTTTTCGTTATTGTTTACTTGTTTCCGCTGCTAAGTATCGAAAAGATTTTTGTTGTTATCGTGAAATTTTTAAATAACCAATTCACCCCCCCTCTTGGTTAGCCTCGGGACTAGTTCAGTAGGGCTTAACATCCCTTTCGAACTTTCAATAATTTGCATAAATTATTATTACTTTCATAATCAAAGTTATAATAATAATTAATATATTTTTCTTAGCGAAGAAGATACCAATTATTATTGATCGTTTGAAAATGATGATAATGATCATTAATTTTGACTTAAATTTTCCCAAAGATAATTAATTAAGATTTTGAAAAATTGATTTTAAAAATTTGATGTGGGTTTCTAAATATCCTATGAGCACAAGCCCTCGTAGTTAATTATATCATAGGAAACTAGACTTTCCTATGAATACTCTCAATTAAAATAGCGATAGAAATGTTATTTTGAGATTTTAAAGTTTGATATTAAAGGAAGTAAGGATTGTAAATTTAATAGGGAATGGATCAAAAGTGAACATTTATTTCTAAAGATCAAAGGAGGAACAGTAGGAGGTTCTTTGGGATTTTAAAATAATTCAGAAACACCTCAATCTACCCTATTTGCTAGGCCAAAATTTGAATTGAAAGATATTTAAGTTTATATTATCAATTTTAATAAAAAATTAGGATTCAATTCCGAGAAGATTAAGGTCTTATAGCCTGAGCTTTCCTCAGAACCTAAATATAAATTAGGTACTAAAAATTAGTAACTTGAACCTAGCTAATATAATATAAGATATGGACTTATCCCATCTTAGATTGGGGAGCCAGCTAACCACCTAAATATTTTAAAATCATGAGTCTGGTCTTTAATGTAAGAGTGGTAGGGATGTCAATTAGATTGAAATTAAGGATTTGGGGATGACATCTAGAGCAGATCCTAGTTTGGCCCCTTGACTTATGTAGGGTATTATGAAGATTGAAACAAAAGTGCAACTAAGTTTTAGACTCATTTTAATTGATTTCTAATATAATGCATGCCAATTGACTCAATAAATGCTTAAAATTGGAATGAACCAATTTTAAAAGGCTTAAAAATAAATTTTATCCTAGAGATTGCATAGATTCCTCTTGACAGATTTATACCCTCATAGGCCAGGTGGTCTACCAAAACTAGCTGACGGGGAGGTGCCTAATAAAGGAAAGAAGTGAAAGTTTGATAGGGATGTTAAGCCATAGTGAACTAGTCCCGAGGCTAACCAAGAGGGGGGTGAATTGATTATTTAAAAATTACACAAGCAACAGAAAAATCTTTTCGATACTTAGCAGCGGAAATAAGTAAACAAGAATGAAAAGATCAATCATAGATATTCACCCAAGCAGTTAATATCAAAAAAGTAAAGTGCAAAACAAAATCAGAAAAGCAAACCAGATTTTATAGTGGTTCGGTCAACTTTGACCTACGTCCACTCCCCAGAGCCTCCCCTCCGGGTATTGCACTAAACAAAAAGTGACTATCCTTTTGCTCCCACAGCAAGGCGAAGAAGCCTGTACAAAACCTCCTTTCCACCACCAGGTGAGGCAGAGAACCTAACCTCCTTTTGCTTCCTCCTGAACCAGGCAGAGAACCTTCGAACTTCTTTTGCTTCCACCTGAAGCGGGCAGAGAACCCCGGACTCCTTTTTCTTCCACCTGAAGCGGGCAGAGAACCCTAGATCTTCTTGCGAATGATCCTCCCCCAACGAACACCAACTAGACTGAAGACGATGAGCGGAGAAGATGACACTGATCCTTGCTTGGAGAAACCTTAGTGAATCCCTCACTAACTCCCCCTCACAAGATCCTCTCTCTCTCTCTCCCAACTCTCTCTCTCTCTAGGGTTTCTCTGGGAAGGAAAGTGGCAAAAGATATTTTCTAAACAAAGAAAAAGATCTTTTATATGAGGGCTCAAAAATTGCCCTAAATCTCAACTGGTCGGCCAAGATCATCCAGGAAGATCGATAGATCATCCTGTACGATCAGTTCAAAATCAGCTGTTTCAGCCTGGACGATCTAGCTCTTCTGGACGATCAGTACAAAAAGTTGTTCATATCGTCCTGTACGATTCTGCGATCATCCGGGACGATTAGTGTAAATCGAGGAATATCGTCCAGGAGAAAGTTCGGGTCGTCTAGAGAAAATAGTGTTGGATGACCAAAAAATGACTTGATCTTCCAGGATGATATGGTCATCGTCCAGGACGATACAGTTATCGTCCTGTACGATTAGTTCAAAAAGTGCCCAAATCATCCTGTGCATAGTTCGGGTCGTACATCTGAAATGTACTAGACGATAATGATTGTCCAGGACGATCCTGCGATCGTCCGGGATGATATGATCGTATCAATCAGGTATTAATTGCTTTCCTTAATCATCAGACTAATTTAGGCATGATTGTAGTTGATCTTCCAGGACGATACACGTATCATCCGGGACGATCAGACCAAAATATCTAAAAATATAACTTGCCTAACTTGATCTGGCAGCTGAGAATTTTTGATTTGAGCATATCATCCCGTATGATCCAAAGATCATCCAGGATGATCTGCTTAATCAGACACACTTAACTTGGTCGCCCTGATTAGGGTTTCTGTTTTTACTTGATCGTCCAGGATGATGTGAATATCGTCCAGGACGATCTGAACAAAAAAATGAACAGAAACTCTAATTCACTCAAGCTCTCCCCCTGAGTGTGTGCGTGTAAGGTTACTTAGCTAGGGGATCAGTTACATTACAATTGACTCAAGAAAAAGGAAAATATTACATTGGACACACTTGGACCCATTCTTGAGTTGGCTTGAGTTCCTTGTGATCTTTTGTGCCTGAAACGGGTTAGCCAAGCAAAACATAATAGAGACATGTCTGTCATCATCAAAACCAGATTTGCAATAATCTCCCCCTTTTTGATGATGGTAAACATATGTGCAGTAGTTTCAAAATTAAAATAACTAGGAGATCAAAAAGCAGAATTTTTTTTTAATTTTCATTTAACAATCAAAGCAATACAGGAAACTCAATATAGGAAATACAACTACAAAAATAAAACAAGAACATAAACTATTACAGCGGACTCCCCCTTTTGACATCACAAAAAGGAGGAGGGTAAACAAAAAACACTGAAACATCAGGACAAACAGAAAAGAAAAAATAGCTATAAAAACATAACACTAAAATGGAGGCGGATCCTGATCAGACAGAGGAGGTGGCTGTGGTGGGTTGAAGTAATTGTGAATGGCTGAAAAGTGAGCTCCAATCCAGGCAATATCTTGGTCATGCTGTTGTTGCTGCTGAGCAGCATAGTCAGTGAAACGCTGTAGGTCCTCAGCATGCCACTGCTCTTGGGCAACAACATAGGAGTCGAATTTGGCCTCCCACTGATCGAAGTGCTACACCAGATGTTTAACGGGAGAAGCGATGCGAAGGGGAGCAGGTGCTTCTGGTGTAGCAGGAACTGGAATGGCCTCTTCCTCCTCTTCCTCAACATCCGGGGCAGGCTCAGGATGTAGTCGGGTGCTATGTAGGACGTGGAATGAATTATTTGTGAAGAAGGAAGGAGGGACATCAGGAGGGACAGGATATAGAAGGTCATATTTGATTTCTAAGGCATAATGAATGAGATGACCTAGAGCTAGATTTGGGCTACGCCTATGACCCAGATCCCTAATAGTGCGGAGGTTCTCTATGTATCAAATAATAAGGTCAGAGGCATTAAACTCCCTACGGGCTAAGATGTAGTATGTGGTCAAGGACAGTAACGGGGTGATATGCATTCGATCCCCTGCCTTTGGAATGACGGAAGAACGAAGGACGTGCTGAATTGTCCATGCGTCCTTAAGAAGTGAAGTGCATGCATTATCATGATAGGGGGCATTTGTATTACGAAGGAAGTGATTGGCGACACTCCAATCATAGTCAGGGTTAGTGATAATAGTGTGGAGTTTATCGCCAGTGACAGAAAGTTGGAGAATGTTGTGAAAGTCATGGGTAGTAAGTTCCACAGGGCGTTGATTTACATACAAATGAAGAGTGGAATAGTCCGCAGAAATGCGCAAATTGGCAAAGAAAATTTTAAGGAGTGCAAGATTAAACGAAAAGGCTAGTGTAAGGATGAAGGTGAGAGAGGTGTGTGCGAATAGATCAAGAATAGGATAGGTGAGGGTGCGAGGATTTACTATTTTAGAATGCGTGATACCCACGTCACGGTAGCACTCGAAGGTAGCCTGATCGGCTGCATTAGGAAAGCGAGGATCAACATGTCCCCGGGAGGAACTGGCACCCTTTTGCCGCGAACGTTTGCTACCAGCCATTAGAAAGCAATAGTGAAGGAAAGTAGAGGGAAGTGTGTGAAAGAGAGGATGAAAAAACCTTAAGAATTCATCTATTTAAATAGAATTTGGTCTGATCGTCCCGTATGATCGCGAGATCGTCCAGGATGATAGGTGCAATTATTACGGGCTGGACGATTGGTCAAAAAGGTGGTCCGATCGTCCAGGATGATCAGAGATCATCCAGGACGATTAGACACAGATGATCGTCCCGAGGAGTTAGCCTGGATGACCGTTGACGAAAAGTATCATCCAGGATGATTAGGTGGATCGTCCAGGACGATGTGCAATAAGTGTGACGGACGGGCTGAATTCCAATCATCCAGCGGCTGACACGTGGATCGTCCAGGATGATATGGTGGATCATCCAGGACGATGGTCAATAATTGGTGGAATATTAGTCGTTTGATCAGATCAGGAAGATATGGATCATATCGTCCAGGATGATTTATGGATCATCCAGGACGATCACCAATAAGTGGTGTTTCTCAGCAGCAGGATCAGACTGGGACAGGTTTTGAATGGATCGTCCAGGATGATTATTTTATCATCCAGGATGAAGAGGATCATCCAGGACGATGTGAAGAAAAAATAGAAAAAGATGAAGAATGGAGATGACAGATCGGGATCCCAAAAACACATTCATGAAAATAAAACAAAAACACAAAACGAATAAAAACCAAAGCGAGAATACATAAAAGCAACATTTTTTTTTGATCAACCTGCTCCAGTTAATCAGAATTTCTCCTTCATTTTAGATTTAAAAACCAATAAGAAGACAAAAAACAACGCTGAAATCCAAAAAGTTTGGAAGAATCGACCTTCGTAACTCCGACCTCGTATACCCTACAGGCTCAAATCCCTTTCAAACAAAAATCAAGTTCAAAAAGAAGAAATTAGATTCGAAAAGAGATCCTTTTAAGCCTCGTTCCAAAAAAATAACTGATAAAATAGTATTACAAAGTAAGGAATCAGAAATCATGATCTTCAATCTTAAGCTTTTGAGCATATTAAGTGGCACACGAATTTTTTCTAAGACATTTAAAGATCTGAAAGAGAAGAAAGCTTAGGTTGGGCTCATTTTATGCCTCTTTTTCAATTTATTTGGCGTACTGCGCATCTTTTGATTTTTGATACACTTTGTGTATTTGGCATTTTCGCATCTTTTCAATTTTGGGCTCATTTTAAGCCTCTTTTACAATTTGATTGGCGCATTGCGCATCTTTTGTAAGCTTGCTTCCTTTCATAATCGTTAAAGAATCTCAGCTGTGAAAATACCGTCCAAACTTAAGAGAAGTCAAAAACACATTCTCTATAGTAGAGAAGATAATTCACAAAACAAAAATCATAAGTCATATGATAAGTGCAATCACTTGATTAGGAAAACCTAACACTGATTCAAACTTTGAAAACACTACTCATATGAGGTAGATTACTGTAGGAGGATAAAATAAATCTCAATTTCAAAAACCAACTTTTTAATTTTGAAAAAGATTTTTATCCAAAAGAGATAATACACCCGTAAAGGAGTTAGAGGAAGAGAAACAATCATCAATGTTTCTTCCCTTTAACAGATCTAGTGGAATCAATCACTGCTTACCATCTTCCAAATAAAACCAAGATAAAACTCTTAGTCAGAAATTCAGTTTATCAGAAGTAGTGAACAGTGATCTGATTTTGAAAAGCATAAAACAGTAAATAAAAGAGATTAACTAGTGAATAAAAATAGGTAGAAAATCACATCAAAGTAAATATTGAAATCCAACTAACAACAAGGCTAACATAGAAATCAGCACAAGAAAAAGAAAAAGAAAAAAAATAAAAGAAACTGAAAGCAAATAATCAAATAAAAAAACTAACTAACAGAAACAAAATAAAAATCAGACAAACTAGAAATCAGTATTCATCAGAATCAAGCATTTAAGTTAATCACACCAAGTCTGGTCCTTAAAATGCTGAAAGAGTCAAAGGCCAGTAGTTTAGTAAATATGTCAGCCAGCTAATTTTCAGTTGTCACATGATGTAGCTCTATGTCCCCTTTTGTAACATGGTCCCTAATAAAGTGATGCCTTATGTCAATGTGTTTGGTTCTAGAATGTTGGATAGGATTCTTAGAAATGCAGATGGCACTAGTATTATCACACAGAACAGAAATTATGCCAATAGGTAATCCTAAATCCAGAACTTGTTGTTTCAACCAAAGGACTTGGGCTACACAACTCCCAAAGGCAATGTACTCAGCTTCAGTAGTGGAAAGTGCAACTGAGTTCTGCTTTCTACTGGATCAGGAGACTAATGACTGTCCTATAAATTGACAAGTTCTTGAAGTGCTCTTTCTATCAACTCTACACCCAATAAAATCAGAATCAGAATATCCAATAATCTCAAAAGAAGTGCTGTGCCTAGGGTACCAAATTCCTAGGTTTGGGGTCCCTAAAAGATATCTAAGAATTCTCTTAACACCAGTCAGGTGGGACTCTTTAGGATCAGCTTGAAACCCAGCACAAAGATAAACACTAAATATGATATCAGGTCGACTAGCAGTCAGGTAAAGTACTGATCCTATTATTCCCCTAAACTTCTTTTGATCAACAGATTTGCCATTTGGGTCCTTATCCAACTGAACACTAGAACTCATGGGAGTATTGATTGGCTTGGCTTTGTCCATTTCATATTTCTTTAAGATGTCCTTAGTATATTTTGATTGATTCAAGAAGGTTCCATCATCCAATTCTCTTATGTTAAACCCCAAAAAATAGGACAACTCTCCCATCATACTCATCTCAAACTCCTTACTCATTATTTTAGAAAAATCATCACATAGGTCTTTATCAGAAGATCCAAAAAGTATATCATCAATATAAATTTAGACAATGAGTAGATTATCTCCTACTTTCCTGAGGAAAAGGGTGGTGTCTACGCTCGCCTTAACAAACTCTCTTTCTAACAGGAATGTGCTAAGCCTCTCGTACCACGCTCTGGGTGCCTGTTTTAAACCATACAAGGCCTTTTTTAATATAAAAACATGATTTGGATATTGTGAACTCTCAAAATCTGGGGATTGCTCTACAAAGACATCTTCTTTTATTACCCCATTCAAAAAGGCACTCTTGACGTCCATTTGAAATAACTTAAATCCTTGAAAATAGGCAAAGGCTAATAGCACTCTAATGACTTTCAATCTAGCTACAGGGGCAAAGGTCTCCTCAAAATCAATCCCTTCAATTTGATTGTACCCCTTAGTTACCAATCTTGCCTTATTTCTAACCACCACACCAGAATCATTCATTTTATTCTTAAAGACCCACTTGGTTCCCACTACACTTTGATCTCTAGGTCTTTCTACTAACTCCCAAACATCATTTCTTACAAACTGATTCAATTCTTCTTGCATTGCTACAATCCAAAACTCATCCGAAAGGGCTTGATAGATGTTGGTGGGTTCAGTCATTGATATAAAGGCATAATGGTTTACTTCCTTTCTAAGTCCATGCCTAGTCTTAACACCTTCAAAAAGGTCTCCTAAGATCAGTTCTTTAGGATGACTTGAAGAAAATTTCCAATCTCTAGGCAGTGTGTGTTAAGGTTCTACCCTTTCCTCCAAGTTTACATTTCCAACACCTTGGGCAACCTCAACAATCTCTTCCTCTTCTACTTCAGATCTAGACTCCTTAGGATCAGATTCATCAAACACAACATGGGTTGTCTCCTCCACCACCAAAGTCCTCTTATTGAACACCCTAAAGGATTTTCCCACACTAGAATATCCTAAGGACACTCCTTCATCAGATTTGGGGTCAAACTTCCCTAAGGGTGACTTCCCATTGTTCAGAATGAAAACCTTACATCCAAAGACATGGAGGTGGGACAGATTTGGAGTTCTACCCTTAATGATCTCATAAGGTGTCTTGTTCAGTTTTGATCTCACATTCACCCTATTCAGCACGTAACAGGCAGTGTTCATTGCTTCAGCCCAAAAGTATTTAGGAAGTGAATACTCAGCAAGCATGGCTCTAGCGGCTTCCACTAAAGTCCTGTTCTTCCTTTCAGCTAACCCGTTCTGCTGAGGGGTCCTAGGAGCTCAAAAATTGTGACTAATCCCTTGCTCCTCACAAAAACTTCCAAATCTTTCATTTTTAAACTCCCCTCCGTGATCACTATAGATGGTAATAATCTCACATCCTAACTTCTTCTGAATCCAAGTAGAGAAAGATCTAAACTCATCAAATGACTCAGATTTATGTGACAAAAATTTAACCCAAGTGAACCTAGAATAATCATCTACAATCACAAACCCATAGACTCTCCCCCCTAAGCTGGCAGTACTAATGGGTCCAAAGAGGTCCATGAGAAGAACTTCTAAAGGTCTAGAGGTGCTAATGTCCTTAACAGAGTGAAAGGAGGACTGGACTTGCTTCCCTAACTGACAGGCATCACACAGGTGATCCTTAGTGAACTTAAGCTTGGGCACACCTCTAATTAAGTCCTTTTGGGTAACTCTCCTAAGGGTTTTCATACTGGCATGACACAATCTCCTATGCCATAACCAAGACTCTTCAGCAGCAATTTTTAAGCAAATTGAATTTTCAGATTTAATGCAACTTACATCCAGCTTGTAGACGTTGTTGATCCTTTGCCCCTACAAAATAACTTTATCATTTAAGCTCAAAATACAGCCAGTGGGCAGGAATTTGATGCTGTATCCTTTGTCACAAAGCTGACTGATGCTCAGTAAGTTGTGTTTCAGTCCATCTATAAGTAAAACATTGTCAATCATAAAATTCTTTGAATCACCAATTATACCTGAGCCTACCACCTTCCTGGTGGTGTTATCTCCAAGTGTAGCCTTGCCTCCAGCTCTGGCATCCAGCGAAATGAACTGATTTGCATCTCCAGTCATATGTCTAGAACATCCACTGTCCAGGTACCACATGCTCTCACGAGGTCTTGTGTGAGATCACCCCTTCAAAATCATTAAACGTCAGTCTTAGGAACCCAAACACGTTTGGGTTCCTTCTTATGAAAAGAAGAATGCAATGCATACGTGTTGTGCTGTATAACAGGCAATTTGGGTCTCCACACCCAATGTATACTACGATTAACAGTGCAAGTGTGTGAGATGTGTCCTAACATGCCACATGAAAAACATCTAACACCAGGAAAAGGATTAACTAAACGTCGTGAGTGATAGTGCCTCTTCCTAGATGTGTATGAAACATGCTTTGATGAATTTTCAACAGATTTTTTAAAAGGTGGCAGTGCATAAAACTGTTCAAAAGTAGGCGGTGTTTTGTTCTTTTCAAAAGCAATGATTTTTACTTTCGAAAATTCATTTTGTTTATTTAAACTTGCAATTTCAAATTTTAAAGCACTATTGCTACTTTCTACTTCACATGCCATTGTATCTAATTCTTTAAAAGCTCTCTCTAAATCAACATGAGTGATTTTCAATAAATCATGCACAGTAACTAAATCAGAATATTTTTTGTTCAATTCATCGAATTCATTAAGCAAAGACATGTGATTGGAATCAACAGTGGAATGATCTTTAATTAAAATATCATACTCTTTTTACAAAGTCAAATAATCTAATTTCAAACTAGCATGAGTTTTCTTAAGCTTCCTATACGATGTATGAATTTTTTCAGAAACTTTAAATAATTGATCGTATGTAAGCTCACATACCTCTTCCTGGTCGGACTGACCAGGGTGATCATCAGCCATCTGACACAAATTTATTTCCTCCTCTTCAGCTTCAGTTTCTGAGGAGTCAGATGCAGAATCGACCCAGAATACCTTTTGTATCCGCTTCTTGTCCTTTCTGAACTTTGGTTTCTCCTCACCCTTCTCCTTGCTTGGGTGAGCCTTGAGTGTAGGACAATCCGCCTTTATGTGTCCAGGCTTCCTGCATTCAAAATAAATAGATTCAGATGAACCTTTAAAGTTTCTACTGGTCTTACCTTTGTTCCACTTTTGAAAATTCTTATTCTTCTTCCTTAGAAAGCTCTTAAATTGCCTTGTGATTAAGGCAACATCATCGCTATCAGACCTGAAAGTTCTAGTATTTGAATCATTGGCCTTTAGCACCACTGTCTTCTCCTTCTTTCGTTCACCTGCATCAAGTTGTCTTTGGTTCACCCCTTACTCGTAAGCAATGAGTGATCCAAGTAAGCTATCAATGGAGTAAGTATTTAAATCTTTAGATTCAGTGATTGCAGTAATCTTAGCATCGTATGAAGAAGGCAGACATCTAAGAATTTTGTTCACTCTTTCGTAATTAGTTAGTTCTCTTCCTAGAGCATGTAAAGAGGTAACAATTTGAGTGAACCTTGTGTACATTTCTGAAATCGTCTCACTAGGTTTCATGTGAAACAGTTTATAATCATGTAATAAGATGTTTAACCTAGACTATTTGACTTTAGTTGCACCTTCATATGTTATACACAATCTATCCCAGATTACTTTACCCGTTGTACAAATAGAAACACACATATAGTCTTCAGATTTTAAAGCACAAAAGAAACAGTTCAAATATTTTGTATTTAACTGTGCTAAATCACGATCATCAAAAGTCCAATCTGTAAAGGACAGTTTAGTTTTAATACCATTAATAATTCTATGTGGTGCTTCATATCCATCCTTAACTAACATCCACATACGATAATCAATAGACTGAAGAAAAGTAGACAAGCGTGTTTTTCAAAAATCAAAAGGAATATTGTCAAACAATGGCGGTCGTGTGATTGAATAACCTTCAGCAGTATTACGATTACCACAGTTAGCCATGTATCAAATTCAAAAGTTTTTCAAAACTAGATTTTATGAATCCCGCTCTGATACCAATTAAAAGTTCGATAAGGATGTTAAGCCCTAGTGAACTAGTCCCGAGGCTAACTAAGAGGGGGGGTGAATTGGTTATTTAAAAATTTCACAAGCAACAGAAAATTCTTTTCGATACTTAGCAGCGAAAATAAGTAAACAAGAACGAAAAGATCAATCACAGATATTCACCCAAGCAGTTAATATCAGAAAAGTAAAGTGGAAAACATAATCAGAAAAGCAAACCAGATTTTATAGTGGTTCGGTCAACTTTGACCTACGTCCACTCCCCAGAGCCTCCCCTCCGGGTATCGCACTAAACAAAAAGTGACTCTCCTTTTGCTCCCACATCAAGGTGGAGAAGCCTGTACAAAACCTCCTTTCCACCACCAGGTGAGACAGAGAACCTAACCGCCTTTTGCTTCCTCCTGAAGCAGGCAGAGAACCTTCAAACTCCTTTTGCTTTCACCTGAAGCGGGCAGAGAACCCCGGACTCCTTTTGCTTCCACCTGAAGCGGGCAGAGAACCCTAGATCTTCTTGCGAACGATCCTCCCACAACGAACACCAACTAGACTGAAGATGACAAGCGGAGAAGATGACTCTGATCCTTGCTTGGAGCAACCTTAGTGAATCCCTCACTAACTCCCCCTCACAAGATCCTCTCTCTCTCTCCCAACTCTCTCTCTCTCTAGGGTTTCTCTGGGAAGGAAAGTGGCAAAAGATATTTTCTAAACAAAGAAATAGATCTTTTATATGAGGGCTCAAAAATAGCCCTAAATCTCAACTAGTCGGCCAAGATCGTCCAGGACGATCGATAGATCGTCCTGTATCATCAGTTCAAAATTAGTTGTTTCAGCCTGGACGATCTAGCTCTTCTGGATGATCAGTACAAAAAGTTGTTCATATCGTCCCGTACGATCCTGCGATCATCCGGGACGATTAGTGTAAATTGAGGAATATCTTCCAGGAGACAGTTCGGGTCGTCTAGAGAAAATTGTGTTAGACAACCAAAAAATAACTTGATCATCCAGGACGATACGGTTATCATCCTGTACGATTAGTTCAAAAAGTTCCCAAATCGTCATGTGCACAGCTTGGGTCGTACAGCTGAAATGCACTAGACGATCATGATCGTCCAGGACGATCCTGCGATCGTCCGGGATGATATGATCGTATCAATCTGGTATTAATTTCTCTCCTTAATCATCAGACTAATTTAAGGATGATTTTAGTTGATCGTCTAGGATGATACACGTATCGTCCGGGATGATCATAACAAAATATCTAAAAATATAACTTACCTAAGTTGATCTGGCGGCTGAGAATTTCTGATTTGAGCATATCGTCCCATACGATCCAAAGATTATCCAGGACGATCTGCTTAATCAGACACACTTAACTTGGTCACCCTAATTAGCATTTTTATTTTTACTTGATCATCCAGGACGATGTGAATATCGTCCAGGACGATCTGAACAAAAAAATGAACAGAAACTCTAATTCACTCAAACTCTCCCCCTGAGTGTGTGCGTGCAAGGTTACTTAGCTAGGGGATCAGTTACATTACAATTAACTCAAGAAAATGGAAAATATTACATTGGACACACTTGGACCTGATCTTGAGTTGGCTTGAGTTGCTTGTGATCTTTTGTGCCTGAAACGGGTTAGCCAAGCAAAACACAATAGACACATGTTTGTCATCATCAAAACACGATTTGTAATAAGAAGGTGCAACAAGATGCTATACAAACTTCTAATGATGTCAGGCTTACATCTTAAAAGTGTTAGAGTTTCAATGTTATCTTAAAAATTTTAATTTAATTAAAGTAGAAAAAGTTTTAACGATCCCTCATGAGCCTCCAATCGGGTTCCAAGAAAAATCAAAGATTGACATGTAAAATTGCCAAAAAAAACTACTAAAAGTATACAATCCTATATCACAATCAACACATCAATCATTAATCAAATCAATTAAATTAATATTCAAATTAAAAGTCCATGTTACAAATGTCACTTAATATTATAACCCAGGATTTGCAGAAAGTAAAGTGGCCGGGTGCTACTAATAATAGCCCGGATTCTACTCCTAAGACTCAAATGAACTTGAGAATGGGATTCTTCTCGATCTTTACTTCTTTGTCCTTCTGTGGGGCTCCTTGGATCGTCGGATCTGGATATCCAAGTGAAAAGAAATTCCTCCCTAAAGGGATATTTTCTTTCCTCCTTCGATACTCAAAGTATCCTAATCTGAATCTTTAAATGAAGAGGGACTCTCCCCTAAGGAATGCCACCCTTCTCTTTAAATTTTAGATTAGATTTATATCCCATCTCAAATGCCACTTACTTAATTACAACTCAAATATATTAAATATATTGAATAAAAAATAAAATCTAGACTTGGATCACCTGCAGGGTTATCCTAAGAAATTATATTTAAATCATCCCAAACAGTTAATATGATGAATTTTAAAATGTTCAAACCAGCCACACTTGGTCATGCTCTTTTAATTTTAAAAGGGGGATTTAACAAAGTAGTAGTTCCTGTAGCAATTTAATATTTATGATTTTTCCCCCTTTATTTTAAATGCCCTATATGAGCATGGCCACCTGCATATAATTGAATTAGCATATATTATCTCTAATCTAAGGATAAATCTAACACCCATCAATTACATATAGAGTGCAAAATTTAAATAAACAATCACATCAATATTAACAATCAGCATGCAGTGAAAACTCAAAAATCATGGCACAGCAGAAAAGTAAACATTGGCATAACCTAGATCTAGAAGTGGTGCCCTAGCAAATCATCTAAAGTGTGTGAGGTGGGATGTGTGACTTGGATATCTCCTATATCAGGTAATTGGTTAAAGTTGTCTAATGTTTGGGTTTATTGATGGTTGAAGGGTAAATTTGGTTAGAGTTGAAATATTAATGTATTAAGGTTTATTTTAAGATGCATTTTTAAGGTTGATTGATTTAAATGAATTTAATTATTTAGAAATTAAAGAACCAATAAATCTAATAAATTATATTAGTTGCTAATTTTAAAGATTAGATTAATTTAAATTTTCTATCAATTGGTTCATGGCATTATTTCACAGGCTAGAGGAACCAAGCCTCCTTAGGACACGTAGCCCTGCAGCTCGAGGTAGTCCAGCCTAAAAATCTAATTAATGTAGTTGAATTAAGAATTTTTAATTTTGGTTAAATTATTAATAATCAATTAATTTTAAAGTTTTACACTCCATTAAATCCGTTTGTGGTATTATACTAGCAGGTTCGAGGAATCAGGCCTCCTTAGTACACTTAGCCCCATAGCTAGGAGTAGTCCATCCTAAAAACTTCATCTTTGGAGTGATTATTATGAACTAAAGAGTTAGTTTAATTGATCTTATTAATTAGATTAATAATTTCTAGAATTTTCATTGATTATTGAATTTTTTTAATTTTATAGATTATTTTAATTATTAAATTAAAGGGTCAATTTTTGACTATTATATTAAAATTAATTTATAGAAATTTAGTATTTTTATTAAATATAAAACCTTAGGATGAGCAAATACACTATAAGTTTGCCGGATTTGAATTTTTTTACAATTAGTTATGAATTTTTGAAGTTTGAGTTAAAATTTTAACCTAAAGTTGACTTTTTTATTTTAAGTGATTTTTGATGGTTTGATATTTTTAATAAATTTAATTATTTTATTTAATTAATTATTTATTTTCACTAAAATTTAAATTAAAGTTGAATTAAAAGTCTAATAATTGTTCTTTTATTTTTTCTAAATAGAGGGTCAAATTTTGATCAGTTTGATACTATTTATAATTTCTAGATTTAATTTTTTATTTAATATAATTTTTTGAAATTTCTCGGTCCTTAAAAGGGTTGAATTTTGACTTGTTTAATTTTCTGACCTAATGACCTCCAAATCTAGAGAAATTTGGACCTAAGGTGTAAAATCTTACTAAATTTAATGTTCTGAAGTTTCACCTCTATTGGGTGTATGTACAATTTCCTAAAATTTTTTTAAATTAACTAGATCTTGTCCTTAATTATTTTTTCTAGGTGCCACTAATATTCAATTAGGTTTGAATCTTTGGTCATCTAACCCTGACACTAAATTACACATACCACAAAAAAATGCAAGCTTAATTCTAAGTGGTGTGAGTTATAAATTTTCAAAGTTTTTCATCAAAATATGACCAAAAACTTTAAAAATTTTAATTCACCATAATCCAGCCAATAATTAGAGCTGAATTTTTTATGGCATTTGCGTATCACACCATAGTATATCCTGTCAAAATTTAAACTCAATCAGATCACTAGATTAAATTATTATCACAGAATTTCAATTTTCATTAAATACTAAATAACTCTTTATATGGGGATCCAAAGCAGTCAAAATAAATTTTAAAATAAACATGAACTTGAGACAATTCCAATGAGCCTAAAACATTAAATTTGGAGAAAAATAGTTTTTTGGTGAATTTTTTAAGTTTAGAGCATTTAAATTGACTTTTTAAATTAATTTTGATTCAAAAAATTGGATCAACAGCCAAGATTTGGCCACATCTCCGCGCCTTCATACTGAAGAACTAGGGTTCAAACCCCTGAGACGGCACGCCACTTAAAGCTGTCTGATCGACCCATTTTAAACGAACGGACGGCCCAAATTGACCTAGATTTTTCAGTTCATTTTTGAACTGAAACTTCTAATGCTCATAACATTCAATCTAACCGTCCAAATATGATGAAATTTGAAACTTTGGATCTAGGTACCCTAATCTTTCAACCCATGGAGTGTTAAGGCTCCATGCATTATGATTTGGGAGAAATTAAAGTTAGATCATATAACTTAAAATGGAGATAACTTATAATCCAATCGTTAGATTTTGGAGTTTTTGGGCTTGTTGGAAAGCTAGAGAAGTCCTCTATATCTTTGCTATAGATTTCAAGAACTTTTAAACGTTGGATTTAAATCTATTATTGAAAACATTCTTTCTCTCACTATCTCTCTCTCTCTTCCCTAATAGAGGTTTTGGAGCTTGGGAAAAGTGGGTGAAATGCTTGAGAAAGCATTAGAACTAGTTTGAGAAGTTCTTCTATCAATGTTAGGAGCTGAGGTTTACTAGATAAGATGGAATGGGGAAGTGAAGAGTTATGATTGCCTTTCAATCTCTCCCATTCCTAACATAATGATTACTTAATTTTAGAGGGGGTAGCAGGCTTTGGACTATTTCTAAGTGCCTTCCACAATCATATTTGATCAGATAAGAAAATATTTAGTAGGTTATTTTAAATTTCTAAGGTGGCATAACCACCAAAGCCTACATATTTGACTTATTTGACCATGGTTAAAGGTTTATCCAAATGGGCTAAGTTTGACCAAGTTAAACTAAGCATGATTTGACTTGGGGTGAACTGGAATTCATTTAAAACATAAAATGAAATGTATTAAAGGATTTAAAAAGGTTTAATTTAGTTAAATAGGTTGGATTGACCTACTTAACCCTTAAGAGGTTATTAGGTCAACCTAGGTTGACTTGATCAACAAGGTTAACCTAAGACCTGGACTTGAGCTTAATAACTTTGAAATGATATTTCAACTTTATTAGAGGTGATTCTACAATTTGAGGAGGTCATTTCAATCTAATCGACTGTTTGAATCCTAAAAGGGCTATTTTGGTCAACCTAAGTTGACTTGGTCAACTAGGTTGACCCAGAACTTGGATTTAGGTCCAACAAGTTTGGTTTAATATTTGGAGTTGAATGAAAGTGATTCCATCAAAAAATAGGGTCATGTAATTCAAAATGACTATTCACACCCCTAAGGGGTATTTTGATCATTTGAGTTGACCTGGTCAACCAATCTTGCCAGGGTCTAAGTTTGGTGAAATGATTAGGTGCGGAGTCTGGACGGCGTCCTGAGGCAAATAAAAATGTGCCACGTCACCCAAAAAGTGTAACAAGCTCGGTATCGAGCTCGGTACTGACCTATACCGAGCACAATACTGTTCAGTACTGCACTCGGTACCGAGGGGTATTGGGTACCGACCTGTACCGAGCATGATACCGCTCGGTATCGCACTCTGTACCAAGCAGAACCGGACGGTTCTCCCGTTTGATTTCCGCACAGAATAATCACTCCTAGGTTTGAGTCCTATGTACTCCTAATGATAATTAGGATTCATTGGAAGAGTTTCTAGGATTTTATTTGAAAAACATATATTAGAGTTTAGAGAAAACTCAAAAATTGCCCTTTATGATCATTTTGGTCATTTTGACCCCTGGCCAACTGGTGGTCAAAGTGGGTCTACCAAAATGCAGTTTAGTGATCAAGATATCATAATCAAGGGTCTAGATATAATCAGGGATTTATAGAAAGCTCCAAGGTCAAAATCCATTGGGTGGCAGGTCCACTAGCATAGGCTATAAATATTTGAATATTTTATAGCCTTTGGGTTTCAATTAAATTTTTAGGGTCAAAGACATCATAATGTGCTAAAATTTAAAGGGTATACCCTAGGGACATACCTAATTAATATGAAATTGATATATTATGAATCAAGAGTCATTTGACTGGGATTTGAAGTGTTTGAGAAATTATTGAAAAAGGCTCTTAGGATCTATGCCTTTAGACTTGGATTTTGGGTTTGAAAATCTGGATTTGAGCTAAATTTTGGCTTTGATTTCCTCAGTTTTAATTATTCATGTCACTCTCAATTAATTATATGATTATAGATGGATGGATAGGATTAAGGCTAGATTGGTCTAAGATCTTGATTGACCCTAGGGTTTGGATTAGTCCTAGTGACTTCATGCAAAAATGAGGTCAAAAAAATAAACAATATTATCTCCTGATGCGAAAGAAAATTAAAGAAATGAACTTATAACTATGGTAATGATGAGTTTCTCAAATCAATATATCATTAAACATAAAATTTTCCAAAATTCAATGTTCAAAAACTAAAAGCGCAGAAAAGTAAATTACAAAAAGTAAAATTCAGAATAAACACAGAAGAATTTATAGTGGTTCGGTTAAAAAATGGTCTATGTCCACTCCTTGGATTCCTCCTCTCTGAGTATTACACAAAAATTTTAGTATCACTCCTTTAGCCCCCATAACTAGGCGGAGAAGCCCTTATAATCTTTTCACCAACCTAGTTCGGTAGAGAACCTTGACCTCTTTTAAGAGAGCTTAAATAGAAGGCTTCACAAAAAACCCTAATAATTTAATTCTATCGACACTGATCATATAGTATGATAGAAGATCACACAGTATAATTAGTTTAAATAGCCCTGTTAGTACCGTATAAAGAATAAGGCATTATATGATTAGTTTAAGTATTTGAGTTGGTCGTTCAATACAATATAATAAATTAGCTAGTATTATTAGTTCAATCGAATTGGATTTTTGTCCTGTACAATTGGTTGGGATTAATTATCATTCAATGCAGAGATCGGGTTACATAATATGATTGGTCTAATCATATTATATGATCGAATTAGAAGAATTAATCTAAATTTGATCCCCTAATTACAGGATTAGATTAAGAAAGATTTGGTTATATTATATTGTATGATGCATATCATACAATTTGGCTAGCATAAATTTTGAATATCAAAATATTACCTAAAATATGATTGGTGACAGAGATCATAATTTTTATAGGTAGTCCTGTATGATATGGATCATATAGTATGATTAGTAAAGAAAAATTAATTATGCCAATTAATTGTTGCAATAATTTTATGAATAGTTAGTCATACTATAGGATATAGATCATACAGTATGATTAGTTCAAAAAAATTATACTTCTAATTTTCTCGCTTTCTCACTCCCTTATCTGTTTGTGTGCACGATCACCAAGTTTAACATCCACCAAATACAATACTTTGAATCAAGAAATATAGAATTAAATAAAAGTAAAAATATAAACTCTTAAAGAAACTTAAACCTATTATACCCAGTCTTGAGTTGATCACTTTGTGCAGTGTACGGTGGACCTGAAATATTAGTACGCAAAAATAAATATCCAATAATAATAATAATAATAGGAGATGACATAGTAAACAACCCAATAATGTTTGTTATCATCAAAATCATAAGTCTTGGGTCCAAATTTGCAACAATCTCTCCCTTTTTTAAGATGGCAAATATTGTTGGTTATGATTTCAAATTAATTTTGCTATATCCTAAACTCCCCCTTACTTGTTAAGTTTTTTGAAAATAGGGAGGTTTTTTTTAAGGAATGAATGAGAACTAGAACAACACATAATTATGAACAAAAGAAAAATGCATAACCATGAATAAGTGAATAACACATAATCATGAATAAGAAATAAAATATATATATACTAATCATAGCAAAGTAGAAATACAACCTACCAACAACATTATACTCCCCCTTTTGACATCACCAAAAAGGAGGAATAACTAAGCATATCAAGAAAAACTAAAACAAACAAGATAATGAAGTAAAAAACATAGACATAAACTATAAAAAATAACACATGTTAAAAATAGGAAGGTCCCTGATTAGGTAGTGGTGGAGGTGGCTGAAAGTATTGATGAAAGGATGCAAACAGCTTTCCAAACCTTGCTATATTAGTCTCATGCTACTAATGCTGCTCTGTAATGTAAGCATCGAAGTGAATCTCCATCTGATCAAATCTTTGAATTAGTGTATCATATTGAAAAGTTTGGTGTACAGGTGCTGGTGCTGGAGCTGGTGCAGGACCTCCCTCTACCTCCTCTGGCTCGGAGTCCATATAATGAACATTCCAACAATAAGCACTATAAAGGATGTGGGAGGAACTATTTGAATATAAGATTGGAAGAAGGTCGAGTGGTGTAGGAAATTGAAGATTAAAATTTTATTCTAGAACACAAGTAATAATATGACCTAATGTAAGATTTGGAATTCACTTATTTCTGGGATCTCTAATGTAGGTAAGGTTTTTAATATATTGAATAATTAGATTAGCTACACTAAAATCAATCTCAGCCATGACAAAGTAGGTAGCGAGGGATAGAAAAGGTGAGATGTTATCCTGTCACCAGCTTTTGGAATGATTGAATTTTGAAGGATGTGCTAAATGATTCAGGTGTCTTAGAATAAGGTGTTAACATGAGGAATAAGGCTATTTACTATAGACTCCCTAAGGGTGGTGTTTATAGGAATCCAATTATAGTTAGGAAGAAAAGTTAAAGAGTGAACTTTTTCACCAATAGTAGAAAGGTGCAAAAATTGATCAAAGTCTAGATATATGATTTCTACGGGCCTCCTAGTGACATAAGATTGAAGGGCAGTGCCCTCATTATTTATTCGAAGGCAAGTGAAGAATTCATAGAGTAGCTAGTTGAATGGAAATGCTAGCGAAAGAATAAATTGAGGGGTGGTGTGAGCAAATAAACTGAGTACCTGGAAGTTCAGAACTTCGTGATTTATGATCTTAGAAGGGGTAATCCTAGAAACCTTATAGCAATGATATGCCTCTTCATCTACTACTTTAGGAAAATGGGGATCAATTGGATGTTTGGACCTATGAAAGCCCTTGAACACTTTCCACTAGCCATTACAAAGAGTTGAAACTTGCATAATAAGAGAGAAAGATTGAGAGGAAGAATTTTCCTGAAGAGAATGCTTGTGATTCCTCGCTTTAAATAGAAATCATACATATCGTATAGTATGATGTACAATTATACAATATGATTGTAAGAATTTAATTCATCTAGTTTGATCAATCAAAAAAGTTTGCTCTATTATACAGTACGATCAAAATCATACTGAACGATCAGCGTTAAAAAGGTCATCCTGAAGCATTGGTCTGGATGATCTTTGATTGGTCATATTGTACAGGATGAACAGGTGTTCATAGTATTATACAATATTAAATATCATATCGATCGAATTCAATTCATCCAATGATATGTGCCATATGTATTGTATAGTATGAATATACCATTCGTACAATATAATTACTAATAATTGATCAATCAGAACCATTGGATGTACTATGAGCAGTGATGCAACATTTTATGAAGATTGTATGGTACAAAATAGGATCGTGTAGTATGATGTGAGAAATTTTGAATTTGTCCGTGATGATAAAAAAAACTTCATGAAATGAAAAAAAATCACACAAATAGGTCATAAACATAAATAACAAACATGAACATTCAAAAATAAATTATATAAAAACACACAAAAATATTTAAGTTTTTTATTTCCAATTCAGCCTAAATTAAGCATGAATGTCTATAACACCTTGTCTAGTCCTCAAGGTGCTAAAGGTGTCATAGGCAATTAGTTTTATAAAGATGTCTGCCAATTGATTTTTAATAGCTATATGATGTAGTTCTATATCTCCCTTGGTTACATGATCTCTAATAAAATGATGTCTAATATCTATATACTTCGTCTGGGAGTATTAGATTGGATTATTTGAGATACAAATGGAAATAGTGTTATCACACATGATTGTAATAGTATCGACAGAGAGTCTAAGGTCAAGGATTTATTGCTTAAGCCATAAGACTTGAGCAACATAGCTTCCTACAGATATATATTTCGCTTCAGCAGTAGATAGGGTCACATAATTTTATTTTCTTTTGGACCAGGTGACTAGAGATTGTCCTATAAATTGAAAGGTTTCATAGATACTTTTTTATCAACCCTACATCCTGCAAAGTCTGAATTAGAATATCTTATGATTTTGAAGGATGAGTTATGTCTAAGATTCCAGATCCCTAGGTTTTGGGTTCCTATAAGATATCTAAGAATTCTCTTAATATAAAACATATGGGACTCCTTAGGATCAGCTTGAAATCTAGCATAAAGATAAAAACTAAACATAATATCAGGTCAACTAGTGGTCAAATACAAAAGAGATCCTAAAATCCTCCTACACTTCTTTTGATCTATAGATTTTCCACTTGGATCCTAATCCAATTAAATGGAAGAGCTCATAAGTGTATTAATTATCTTAGAATTTTCCATCTCATATTTCTTCAAAATATCTTTGATATACTTTCCTAGACTCACACGAAATCGAAGAAAGTATGTAAGCTCTCCTATCATACTCATCGCAAATTCTTTACTCATTATTTTTAAAAATTCATCACCAATATTTTTATTAGTTGACCCAAATAATATGTCATCCACATAAATTTTAATGATGAACAAATCTTCTCCTATCTTTTTTAGAAATATGGTGGTATCTACACTATCCTTAATAAAGGATCTATTGAGAAGGAAGGAGCTAAGTCTTTCATACCATGCTCTAGGTGCTTGCTTCAATCCATATAATGCCTTCTTTAATTAAACACATGATTAAGAAATTGGTGAATTTTCAAATCCAAGGGTTTGTTCTATATAGACATCTTCCTTAATATCCCCATTCAAAAAGGAACTCTTAATATCCATTGGATATAATTTAAAGCCTCTAAAGAAAGAATAAGCTAACAAAACTCTAATGCCTTCTAACCTAGCTATAGGGGAAATATTTCTTCAAAGTCAATTCCTTCTATTTGATTATACCACTTAGCTACCAACTTGGCTTTATTCCTAATCACTATACCAGAGTCATTCATCTTATTTTTAAAGACCCGCCTTATTCCAACAATACTCTAGTCCTTAGGTCTTCAAACCAACTCCCAAACATCATTCTAACAAATTAATTCAATTCTTCTTGCATGGCTAGGATCCAAAATTCATTCGATAGGGCTTGATTTATGTTTGAGAGTTCTACCATAGAGATGAAAGCAGAGTGGCTAACCTCCTTTCTAAGTCCATGCTTAGTTCTTACTCTTATAGATGGATCTACTAAGACGAGCTCCTTGGGATGACTAGATGAATGTCTCCAATCTCTAAGCAAAGGATCCTAAGGCTCTACTCTATTTTCTAGGTTAGTAAATTCTACTCCTTGGGTGACTTCTAACACTTATTCTTCTTTTGACCTAGGCTCAACAGATCTATTAGATTCATTAAATAATATATGGTTGGTCTCCTCTGAAACTAATATCCTCTTATAAAAACTTTATAGGCTTTACCTACAAAAGAATATCCTAAGAAAATGCCTTCATTAGATTTAGGATCAAATTTTCCTAATAGAGATTTTATATTTTTAAGAATGAACACCTTACAACCAAAAACATAAGGGTGAGAGAGATTAGGTGTCTTATCTTTGAGTAATTCGTAGGGTATCTTATTGAGTTTGGATCTGACATTAACCCTATGAATAATATAACAAGCAATATTCTTTACTTCAGCTTAGAAATATTTGGGAAGTGAATACTCACTAATTTGGCTCCAATAGCTTCTACTAAGGTTCTATTCTTTCTTTCAGTAATCCCATTCTGCTGAGGGGTTCTAAGAGCTAAAAAATTATGTTCTATTCCTAGCTCATACAGAATGATTTAAACCTATCATTTTCAAATTCCCCACAATGATCACTATAGATTGTTGAAATTTCACAACCTAATTTCTTCTGAATCCATGTGGAGAATGTCCTAAATTCCTCGAATGATTCATTTTTATGTGATAAAAATCCAATCCATGTAAAACTTGAGTAATCATCAATAATCACAAATCCATATTTTTCCCACCTATGCTGGCAGTGCTAACCAATCCAAATAAATCCATGTGAAGGATTTTTAAAGGTCTATAGGTGGTGATATCCTTGACTGAGTGAAATAAAGTTTTGATTTATTTTCCTAGTTTACAGGCATCATAAATATGGTCCTTAGAAAATTCTAATTTTGGTATGCCTCTTTTTTTTGAAGGGATGCATATAGCATAAATAAAAAGGAAACCTATTACAAACTAGAAGTTAAAAGCAAAACAAGCCCTTTAAATCTATCATAATGCATATGTGATCTACTAATTCCCATTTTAAACCCATTGGGGTGATGGGGACACCAAATATTTAAACAACCTGAAAGGTTGGTTAGTATCCCAGAGTTCCCAAAAGGAAGAAAATGCCAACTAGTAAAAATCCCATGTGCCATTACTTTAAATTCGAAAAGGCAAAGAGAACCTACAAAAAAACACAAAAAAATAGAAAAAAACTATAAGAAAAACACAAATAACAACTACTACTCCCAGAAAAATTCCTAAGTAGCCTTCAACAACAACCAACACATCCACAGAAATGTCATCTAGCTTCATATTAGAGAAGTCAACCTGAGCCTCCATGTCTTTACCAGCTTGAAGAAGAACCTTCCAGCTATAGAACCGACTCCTCTGTACAAATATATGCCTGCAATCTACCCAATAAGATAAAGTAGATTCAGGAGAACAAAAGCGGCTAGCCATAGATCTGGCATAATCCACTCAATCATCTTCTTTTATTCAATATTTGTGGAAATGGGATACAAGATTTGTATACAGAAAATTACTTCTCAATATAGCAAAACTAGCCAACACTCAGCTAAACAGAGAAGAATAACCTTGCCAATAACAGAATACAAAGCTTCCCTTCAAAGATCTAATCAATAGATCTTAAGCAATAAAACATAGCAATTAATTTCTTATCATATAAAGCAAACTCCACCTCAAGATATTTAACAGATCTTTAGCAAAATAATAAGAAATTAATTCTACAATAATTGTGCAGGAATCAGGTAAATGCCAGAAAATAGAGAAACCCTCCAAACCGAAACCAATGCTTCCAAAGCAACAATTCAAGATCTAATCAGATCTTTAAAACATGAGAAGCAGGGAGCTAAAAAACAGAAAAGAAAAATGCATAGAATCGGGTGAACAGGAGACGTAACTCCAAACTGAGAGCAACACAATAGGTATCAAAACCAAACCCTCCTAATCTACAAGGAGAAACAAATACCTGCAATTCCAACGTACAACTATAATGCAAAGGAACAAGATCTTACGGCACAATCAGCTTCCAACCGGCAATCACAACCTATTGCCTTTCACAGATTTGAAGAATAAGTTAGAGGAGAACAAGAAGGGTTCACCTTCTTCACACACACAAAAATCCCAAGATTTCACCTCCCCACATCATCTCTCTTCCACAAGAAGCTCAAAAAAATAACCGGTAACAAAGACCTAGCCCTTTCTTTCTCTCATACCCAAACAAAGCACCAAAACCACAATGCATCTCCAAACCCAAAATTCTTTCTCTCATACACCCAAAGAAGAGCTTACGGCACAAAACAGGCAACCAAATGACAATCACTTACGATTGTCTTTCACGAAGAAGAAGAAAGAGGATAAACAATAAAGATTTACCTTCTTAACAAACTCCAAAGATAATTTTGGTATGCCTCTGACTAGGCCCTTTTTGGTTATCTTTCTAAGTGTTTTCATACTTGCATGGCATAATCTCCTATGCCATAGCCATGATTCATCGGCAATAGTTTTTAAACATAAAGAACTAGTATACTCAATATAATTTTCTAAAATAATATTTCCATTTAAACTGATCACATAACTAGTAGATAAAAATTTAATATCAAAACCTTTGTCATATAATTGATTGATACTAAGCAAATTATATTTTAGGCCATCTACTAGTTAAATATTTTCAATAACAAAATTCTTAGAATTTCCAATAATACCTGAACCTACCACTTTCCTGGGGTTATTATCTCCGAGTGCAACTTTGCCTTCTACCTTGGCCTCTAGAGAGATGAATTGCTTCATATCTCTGGTCATGTAACATAAGCATCAATTATCCAGGTACCACATTCTCTCACTAGGCCTTTTATGAGAGCACTCCTACAAAGTTAAACAATGGTTAAATTTAGAAACACATGTAAGTTTGGGTTCCACCTTAGGCTTCGATGAATGACTTACATGCATGATATGATATAATACAGATGATTTAAGCCTACACACTAAATGTATCCTATGGTGTATTATACAAGTGAGGTTTATGTGACCTAGCATGCCATAAGAGTAACACCTAACACCAGGGAAAGAATTCACTAAACTATGTGTGACGTGGTGCCTCTTCATAGGGGCATGTGATGCATGCAGTGAAGTGGAGTTATACCATTATGTCAATATAGGTGGTGGTTTATTATGTTGAAGTGCATGAACCTTTGCATTTAAGAACTCATTCTCACTTTCAAAGCTTGTAACTTCCAATTTCAATACATGCTCATTATGATCTAGCTCACTTGTAAATGCTCCAAATTATTTCTATAAATCTTCTAACTCAAGATGGTTTGATTCCAAGGATTCATATTCCTTAGTTAGGTCAACATGCTTCTTATTTAATGCATCATACTCATTAAGTAAAAATATATACTCTTTACCTAATGCAGAATGTTCCACTCTAAGACTATCATGCAACTTAAAAATTTAGAATTTAAACTAGCTTACATTTTCATAAACTTATTTTATGAATCATGAATTTTTTTAGATATAATAATAAGTTCATCAAAAGATAGCTAACATACCTCATCTTGATCAGACTGATCAAGGTTATCATTATCCATAAGACACATATTAGTTACCTCCTCCTCTACTTCTAGTTCTGATGATTCTGAGGTAGAGTCAGCCCAAAAGGCCTTGTATGTCCTATTCTTTCCTTTCCTAAAGTTTTCCTTTTCATCACCCTTCTCCTTACTCGGGTGAGTTTTTAGGTTGGGGCAATCGGATCTAAGATGCCCTGGCTTTCTGCATTCGAAATAGACTGTGTTAGATAAAGCTTTAAAATTTTTATTACTTTTACCTTTGTTCTATTTGATGATGATTTTTCTACTTTCTCTTAAGAATGTTTTTAACTATCAAGTTATTAGTACAACTTTATCGTCCTCCTCACTATCAGAGTTATTGGCTTTCAAAGCCACAACTTCTCCTTTTTCCTATATTTTGCATCCTACAATCTCTTACTCACACCTTGCTCATAGGTAATAAGTGAGCCTAACAAGTTATCTATAGAATAAATATTAAGATCTTTTGATTGATAAATGGCAATAACCTTAGCATCAAAATTATTAGGTAGACAACAAAACATTTTGTTGACATTTTTAGAATTTGAAAGCTCTCTACCTAAAATATGCAGGGATGTCACTAATTGAGTGAACCTAGTATAAATGTCTGAGATGGTTTCATTAAATTTCATGCAAAAAAGTTCATAATTATGCAATAAAATATTAAACCTAAATTGTTTGACTCCACTAGTACCTTCATATGTAATATATAGTTTATCCCAAATGTCCTTGTCAGTGGTACAAGTACAAACTCTCATGTAATCTTCAGACTTAAGAGCATAGAAAAAGCAGTTTAAATAATTCATATTTAATTGTGCTAAGTCCCTATTCTCATTGCTTCATTCATTAAATGATACTTTAGTTTTGATGCCATTAGTAAAATGAAAGGGTGTAGAATAACCTTCTTGTACTAAAGACCACATGTGAAAATCAATAGATTTCAAGAAAGTAGACATGCAAATTTTCTAATAATCCAACGATATGTTATCAAATGAAGGTGGACAAGTTATAGAATAACCCTCCGTGGTGTTTCTATTATCAAAATGTGTCATGGATCATTTTTCTCAATGTTTTCTAAAACACTACTTGTGAGATCTGCTCTAATACCAATTAAAAGTTTGATGTAAGATATTAAGCCTCATTGCACTATCCTAAGGAACACCAAGAGGAGGGGGCGGGTAAATTGATTGTTTTAAAAAAATTCTTTAACAAAAATTATTTTTTGAGATTTTTTTAATAACTTAAAACAAACAATATTATCACCCAACTCTAAATCAAATTAATGAAACAAACTTATAACTATGGTAATGATGAGTTACTCAAATCAATATATCATCAAACATATAATTTTTCAAAATGCAATTTTTAGAAAAAAAAGCACATAAAAGTAAATTATAAAAAGTATAACTTAGAATGAACATACCAAAATTTTATAATGGTTCGGTCAAACAATGACCTATGTCCACTCTCCAGAGTCTTCCTCTCTGGCTATTGTAGTAAAACTTTAGTGTCTCTCATTTAGCCCCACTAGCTAGACGGAGAAGCCCTTACAATCTTTTCACCAAGCTGGTGTGATAGAGAACCTTGACCACTTTTTTACCCTTCTAGTGAAGGCAGAGAATCTAGCAATCCTTTTTCACCCTTCTAGTGAAGGCAAAGAACCTCAATGGTCTTCGGGCTTACATTCTTCTTCCTAGAGCTACCCAAGAAACCAAGTAAGGAACTTGGAGGTAACAAGGTAGAAGCTTGCTCAGAGCAACTATGTAAAAGCCCCTAACACTCCTTCTCCTTCACACAAAAACTCTCCTTTCTTCTTCCCAAAGCTCTCCAAGATCTTCTCAAAGCTCTCTCTCCATAAAACCTAGCTGTTAAAGACTTGAAACAAGTCTATTAAGAGAGGTTAAATACAAGGCTTCATAAAAAACTTTAATAATTCAATTCTGTCGATACTAATTGTACAGTATGATAGAAGATTGTACGGTATGATTAGTTTAAATTGCCCTATTAATATTATACAAAGAATAAGGCACTATACGATCAATTCAAGTATTTAAGCTGATCATCCAGTGTGATATAATAAATCATCATGTATGATTAGTTTAATCAAATTAGATTTTTATCACGTACGATCAGTTATGATTAATTATCATCCCATGCAGAGATCGGTTCATATAGTATAATTGATCTAATTGTATAATATGATGATCCCCTAATTATAGGATTAGATTAGGTAAGCTTTGATTATATCTTACAGTATGATGCATATCATACTATATGATTAGTATAAATTTTATATTTTAAAATATTACCTAAAATATAATTAGCGGCTGAGATCATGATTTCTAGAGATCATCCTGTATAATATGCATTATACAGTACAATGAATAAAAAAATATTAATTATGCCAATTAGCCATTATAATGAATTTTTGAATAGCTGATCATACATTATGATATGGATCATATAACATGATTAGTTCAAAAAAAATTACACGTCTAATTTTATCACTTTCTCACTCTCTTGTATGTGTGTGCATGGTCACCAGATTTAGCATCCACCAAATACAAGACTTTGACTTAAAAAATGTAAAATTAAAAAAGGTAAAAATACAGACTCTTAAAAAAACTTAACCTATTTTTCCCAGTCTTGAGTGTTGCAAATCTGAGCCCAAGTACTGTGATTTTGATGATAAGAAATATTACTGGTTCTTTACTTCTACTATTCTTGGATGCCTATTTTTGTTTGCCTTGCTTACTAAACTGTCAGATCAACAGGTTCACATGGAACGTCACTCAGCTCAAGATCATGTTGACTAGGATTGAGTTAGTCTGTAATTTCTATTCCAATGCATCTTTTACCTTTTCTTGAGTCGAATATAGTGTTATGGATCATGAATCTAAGTAACCTTGCACACACACTCAGGGGGAGAAATTTTGTGAGTTAGAGAGTTTTCTGGTTTTTGATCATATCGTACAGGATGATTCTAAATCATCATGGATAATTAGTTAAAAATAAAAATCCAAATTAGGGCATCCCTGAGTATTAAGTTTGCTTAACTAAACATCCTGGATGATTTATATCGTACAAGATGATCAATACAAATTGAAATAAATAGCCTCCAATCACAATTTAAGACAGATTTCAAAATTCAAAATTTTTTCTAATCGTATAGAACGATCCATATTGTCCTGGATGATTCATGACAATCATGCCTAAAATAATCCCTTAATTAGGGGTTTAATTATATTTAAATTGATCGATCAAATCATACAGGATGATCGGAGACCATCATCTTGGATGATTCGAGCACTGCATAGTACTATAATTAATCATCACCTATCATACAGGATAAAAACTTTAACTTTTTAACTAGTCATCCTAGACGATACCTCTACATCGTATTGGATGAACTGTGTGCTGCATGGGAAGATAACTAATCACCATCCATCATACTGGATGATCAATGGCCACTTGTGAACTAATCGTCCAGGATGATAGAAATATCGTATGGGATGATTCTTTCAAATACTTGAACTGATCGTACAGGGTAATGCTGATCGTATTGGCTGAAAGGGCTATTTTGCATTAATCGTATAGGATGATATTTGAATCATCCTGGATGATCTTTGGCGCTAAATAAAAATTAGGGCTATTTTTGAAGCCTCCTATTTAAGTTCTCTTTGAATGTTTGATAGGGATGTTAAGCCCTGATAAACTAGTCCCAAGGCTAACCAAGAGGGGGGTGAATTGGTTATTTAAAAAATTGAGAGCAATAGTAAAAAATCTTTTCTATGATATGCAACAGAAACAAGTAAATACTCAAACGAAAAGATTAAACACAGATTTCACCCAAGCAGTTAATCACAGAAAAACTAAAGTGCAGAAAGTAATCAGAAAGAACACACCAGATTTTTATAGTGGTTCGGTCAACTTGACCTACGTCCACTCCCTAGAGCCTCCCCTCCGGGTATTGCACTAAACCAAAGTGACTCTCCTTCTGCTCCCACAGCAAGGCAGAGAAGCCTGTACAAAAACTCCTTTCCACCGACATGGTGAGGCAGAGAACCTAACCTCCTTTTGCTTCCTACTGAAGCAGGCAGAGAACCTTGGACTCCTTTCGCTTCCTCCTGAAGCAGGCAGAGAACCTCGAACTCCTTTCTCTTCCTCCTGAAGCGAGCAGAGAACCCAGACCTTCTTGCGAATGATCCTTCCACAAAGAACACCAACAAGACTAGAGATGACGAACGGAGAAGACGACTCTGATCCTTGCTTGGAGCAACCTTTGTGAATCCCTCACAAACTCCCCCTCATAAGATCCTCTCTCTCTCTCCCAAACTCTCTCTCTCTCTAGGGTTTCTCTGTGAAGGAAAGTAGCAAAAGATTTTTCTTATTGAAAGAAAAAGATCTTTTATAGGAGGGCTCATAATTTTCCGTAAATCTCAACTGGTCGGCCTAGATCGTCTAGGACGATCGATAGATCATCTTATACGATCAGTTCAAAATCAGCTGTTTCATCCTGGACGATCTGGCTCTTCTAGACGATCAGTGGAAAAGTTGTTTTGATCGTCTCGTACGATTCTGCGATCGTCCGGGACGATTAGTGTAAATTCAAGAATATCATCCAGAAGACCGCTCGGGTCGTCCAGAGAAAATTGTGCTGGATGAACAAAAAATGACTTGATTGTCCAGGACGATACGGGTATCATCCTGTATGATTAGTTCAAAAAGGGCCAAAATCGTCTTGATCACCGCTATGGACGTACAGCTGAAATACACTAGACGATCATGATCGGCCAGGACGATCCTGCGATCGTCCAGGATGATATGATCGTATCAATCAAATATTAATTACTTTCCTTAATTACCAAACTAATTTAGGCATGATTGTACTGGATCGTCCGGGATGATCAGACCAAATATCTTAAAATAAAAACTTGCCTAACTTGATCTGGCGGCTGAGAATTTCTGATTTGATCCTATCGTCCCGTACGATGTACGTATCGTCCAGGATGATCGGATTAATCAAACTGACTTAACTTGGTCGCCCTAATTAGGGTTTCTATTTTTACTTGATCGTCCAGGATGATCTGAACAAAAATTTAATAGAAACTCTAATTCACTCAAGCTCTCCCCCTGAGTGTGTGTGTGCAAGGTTACTTAGTTAGGGGATCAGTTACATTACAATTGAGTCAAGAAAAGGAAAAATAGTACATTTAGACACACTTAGACCCGATCTTGAGTTGGCTTGAGTTGCTTTTGATCTTTTGTACCTGAAATGGATTAGCCAAGCAAAACCGAATACAAATTTGTTTGTCATCATCAAAACCAGATTTGCAACAATCTCCCCCTTTTTAATGATGGCAAATATTTATGCAGTAGTTTAAAATAAAAGAACTAGGAGTCAACCAACACACAGCAAAAAACAAACAATTAGAACAGCACAGGAAAACAACTACAATTGACATAAACACTACAAGACAAGATCAATCCATAAAATAAAAACTACTACAACTAACTCCCCCTTTTGACATCATAAAAAGGAGGAGGACAAACAAAAAAATAGAAACAACAGTACAAATAGAAATGGGCACAAAACACCACCAGTAAAATGAAAACAAAGACAAAGTAAATAACACTCGACAAGAGAACACAAAGAACAACGATTTTTTTTTATCGATCTGCTCCAGTAAATCAAAATTTTCCCTTGATTTTAAATCCAAAAACCAATAAGAAGACGATCAGAAGCGCTGAAATTCAAAAAAAGTTTGAAAATTGACTTTCATAACTCCGACCTCGGACACCTTGTAGATGCAAATTCCTTTCAAAAGAAAAATCCAATTCCGAAGAAAAGAAATTAGATTCGAAAAGAGATCCTTTCAAGCCTCGTTCCAAAAAAATATCTGATATAATAGTGTTCCAAAGTAATAAATCAGAAATCAGGATTTTCAAACTCAAGCTTTTGAAAATATTAATTGGCGCACGGATTTGTCTAAGACATTTAACGATCTAAAGGAGAAGAAAGCTTGATTTTAGGCTTATTTTATGCCTCTTTTTTAATTTATTTGGCGCTTTGCGCATCTTTTGATTTTTGATACACTTTCTGTATCTTTAAGTTTGGCGATATTTTACATCTTTTCAGCTTTGGGCTCATTTTATGCCTCTTCTTCAATTTATTTGGCGCACTGCGCATCTTTTGTAAGCTTTCTTCTTTTCATAATCATTAACGAGTCTCAGATGTGAAATTATCTTCCAGACATAGGAGACGACTCTCCATAATAAGGAAGAGTAATTCAGAAAACAAAAACCATGCATCGTATGATAAATACAATCACTTGGTTCAGAAAATCATAATAATGACTCAAGACTTTGAAAACACTATTCATATAAGGTAGATTACCATAGGAAGATAAAATAAATCTCTATTTTAAAAACCAATTTTTTAATTTTGAAGAATATTTTTATCCAAAAGAAAATAATACACCTGTAAAGGACTTAGAGGAAGAGAAACAATCATCAATGTTTTTCCCTTTAACAGATCCAGTGGAATCAATCACTGCTTACCAGCTTCCAAAAAATAAGGCAAAACTCTTAGTCAGAAATTCAGTTTATCAGTAATAGTGAGCAGTGATTTTATTTTGAAAGAGATAAAACAGTAAACAAAAGATATGAACAAGTAAATAAAATAAGTAAGAAATTGCACTCAAACTAAATACTCAAATCAAGCTAACACCAGGACTAAAATAGAAATCAGCAGAAAACCAAATAATAACAGAAGACAGATAATCAAATCAAATAGCTAACTAACAGAAACAGAATGAAAAATAGACAAATCAAAAATTAGCAGTCATCAGAATCAAGCATTTATATCAATCACTCCTAATCTGGTCCTCAAAAAACTGAATGAGTCAAAGGCCAATGGTTTAGTAAATATGTCAGCTAGCTGATTTTTAGTTGCTACATGATGTAGCTCAATGTCCCCTTTCGTAACATGGTCCCTAATGAAGTGATGCCTTATATCTATATGTTTGGTTTTAGAATGTTGGATTGGATTCTTAGAAATATAGATGGCACTAGTATTATAACACAGAATAGAAATTGTGCCCACAGGTAATCCTAAATCCAAGACTTATTGCGTCAACCAAAGAACTTGGGCCACACAACTTTCTAAGGCAATGTACTCAGCTTCAGCAGTAGAAAGTGCAACTGAGTTCTATTTTCTACTGGACCAGGAGACTAAAGACTGTCCTATAAATTGATAGGTACCAGAAGTGCTCTTTCTATCCACCCTACACCCTGCAAAGTCAGAATCAGAATATCCAATAATCTCAAAAGAGGTGCTGTGCCTAGGGTACCAGATTCCGTAGTTTGGGGTCCCTAAAAGATATCTAAGGATTCTCTTAACAGCAGTTAGGTGGGACTCTTTAAGATCAGCCTGAAACCTAGCATAAAGACAAACACTAAACATGACATCAGGTCGGCTAGCAGTCATGTAAAGCAGTGATCCAATTATTCCTCTATACTTCTTCTGATCAATAGATTTTCCACTAGAATCCTTATCTAACTGAATAGAGGAGCTCATGGGAGTGTTGATTGGCTTGGCTTTGTCCATTTCATACTTCTTCAAAATGTCCTTAGTGTATTTAGATTGATTGAGAAAGGTTCCATCATCCATTTGCCTTATGCTAAACCCCAAAAAGTAGGATAATTCTCCCATCATACTCATCTCAAACTCCTTACTCATTATTTTAGAAAAATTATCACATAAATATTTATCAGAAGATCCAAAAATTATATCATCAATATAGATCTTGATAATGAGTAAGTCATCTCTTATTCTCCTCAGAAAAAGGGTGGTGTCTACGCTCCCCTTAACAAACTCTCTTTCTAACAGGAATGTGCTAAGCCTCTCATACCAAGCTCTGGGTGCCTGTTTCAATCCATATAAGGCTTTTTTTAATTTGTAAACATGATTTGGAAATTGGGAACTCTCAAAACCTGGGGGTTGTTCTACAAAAATATCATCTTTTATTACCCCATTTAAAAAGGCACTCTTGACATCCATTTGAAACAGCTTAAATCCCTTATAACAGACAAAGGCTAGTAGCACTCTAATGGATTCCAATCTAGCTACAGGGACAAAGGTCTCCTCAAAATCAATCCCTTCAATCTGATTATACCCCTTAGCCACCAATCTTGCCTTATTCCTAACCACCCCACCAGAATCATTCATCTTATTCTTAAAGACCCACTTGGTTCCCACAATACTTTAATTTTTAGGTCTTTCTACTAACTCGCAAACATTATTCCTTATAAATTGATTCAATTCTTCTTGCATGGCTAAGATCCAAAACTCATTAGAAAGGGCTTGATTGATGTTGGTGGGTTTAGTCGTTGAGATAAAGACAGAGTGGTTTACTTCCTTCATAAGTCGATTCCTAGTCCTAACACCTTCAGAAGGGTCTCCTAAGATCAGTTCTTTAGGATGACTTGAAGAATATCTCTAATCTCTAGGCAATGTGGTTTAAGGTTCTACCCTTTCCTCCAGATTTATATTTTCAACCCCTTGGGTAATCTCCTCTACCTCTTCTTCTTCCTCAACTCTAGTCACCTTAGGATCAGATTCATTAAACACCACATGAGTTGTATCTTCCACCACCAAAGTCCTCTTATTGAACACCCTGAAGGATTTCCCTACACTAGAATAGCCTAAGAACACTCCATTAGATTTGGGGTCATACTTTCCTAAGGATGATTTCTCATTGTTTAGAATGAAAATTTTACAGCCAAAGACATAGAGGTGGGACAGGTTTGGAGTTCTACCCTTGATGATCTCATAAGGTGTTTTGTTCAGTTTTGATCTAACATTTACCCTATTCAGCACATAACAAATAGTGTTCACCGCTTCAGCCCAAAAGTATTTTGGAAGTGAATACTTAGCAAGCATGGCTCTAGCGGCTTCCACTAAGGTCCTGTTCTTCCTTTCAGCTACCCCGTTCTGCTGAGGGGTCCTAGGAGCTGAAAAATTATGACTAATCACTTGCTCCTCACAAAAACTTCCAAACTTCACATTTTCAAACTCTCCACCATGATCACTATGAATAGTCAAGATCTTACAACCTAACTTCCTCTGAATCCAAGTGGAGAAGGATTTAAATTCATCAAATGACTCAGATTTATGTGATAGAAATTGAATCCAAGTGAACCTCGAGTAGTCATCAATAATTACAAAACCATAAACTTTTTCCCCTAAGCTGCTAGTGCTAATGGGTCCAAAGAGGTCCATGTGAAGAACTTCTAAAGGTCTAGAGGTGCTAATGTCCTTAACAGAGTGAAAGGAGGACTGGACTTGCTTCCCTAATTGACAGGCATCACACAGGTGGTCATTAGTGAACTTAAGCTTTGGAACACCTCTAACTAAGTCCTTTTGGGTGACTCTCCTAAGGGTTTTTATACTAGCATGACATAATCTCCCATGCCACAACCAAGACTCATCAGCAGCAGTTTTTAAGCAGATTGAATTTTCATCTTTAATGCAACTTACATCCAGCTTGTAGACATTGTTGATCCTTTGTCCCTGCAAAATAACTTTGTCATTTAAGCTTAAAATACAGTAAGTGGGCAGGAATTTGATGCTGTATCCTTTGTCACAGAGTTAACTGATGCTCAGCAAGTTGTGTTTCAGTCCATCTACAAGCAAAACATTGTCAATCATAAAATTCTTTGAATCACCAACTATACCTGAACCTACCACCCTATGGGTGGTGTTATCTCCAAGTGTAACCTTACCTCCAGCCCTAGCCTACAGCAAAATGATCTGATTTGCATCTCCAGTCATGTGCCTTGAATATCCACTGTCCAGGTACCACATGCTCTTACGAGGTCTTGTGTGAGAGCACCCCTACAAAATTATCAAATGTTAAATTTAGGAACCCAAATAAGTTTGGGTTCCTTCTTATGAAAAGAAGAATGCAATGCATGTGTGCTGTACTATAGAATAGGCTGTTTGGGTCTCCATACCCAATGTGTACTATGGTGAACAGTGTAGGTGTGAGAAATATGTCCTAACATGTCACATGAAAAACATCTAACACCAGGAAAAGGGTTAACTAATCTACGTGGGATATAGTACCTCTTCCTAGGTTTGTATGAAACATGCTTTGATAATTTTGAACCAGATTCTATAAAAGGTGGAGGTGCATAAAACTGTGCAAATGTAGGAGGTGTTTCATTTTTCTCAAAAGCACTGATTTTAACTTTTAGAAATTTATTTCCTTCTTTAAACTTGCAATTTCAAATTTCAATGCACCATTGCTACTCTCCACTTCACATGACAGGTTGTCTAATTCTTTAAAAGCTCTTTCTAAATCAACATGCGTGGTTTTCAATGAATCATGCTCAGTAACTAAATCAGAATATTTTTTGTTCAATTCATCAAACTCATCAAGTAAAGACATGTGGTTGCAATCAACAGTAGAATGATCTTTGATTAAAATTTCATGCTCTTTTAGTAACATTAGAAGTTCTAGTTTCAGGCTAGCATGAGTTTTCTTGAGCTTCCTATACGATGCATGAGTTTTTTTTAAATATTTCAAATAATTGATCATAAGTAAGCTCACATACCTCTTCCTGGTCAGACTGACCAGGATGATCATCAGCCATCAGGCATAAATTTTTTTCCTCCTCTTCAGCTTCAGTCTTAGAGGAGTCAGATGCAGAATCTGCCCAGAATGCCTTTTGAACCCGCTTCTTATCTTTCCTGAACTTGTGTTTCACCTCACCCTTCTCCTTTCTTGGGTGAGCTTTAAGTGTAGGATAATAAGCCTTCATGTGTCCAGGCTTCCTGCATTCAAAACAAATAGTATCAGATGAACCCTTAAAATTTTTGCTGGACTTACCCTTGTTCCACTTCTGAAAGTTCTTGTGTTTCTTTCTTAGAAAGCTTTTGATTTTCCTAGTGATCAAGGCAACGTCATTGTTATCAAACCCGAAAGAACTAGTATCACTCTCGTTGGCCTTCAGTGCCACTATTTTCTCCTTCTTCTTCTGACCTGCATCAAGCTGTCTTTGGTTCACCCCTTGCTCGTATGCAATGAGTGATCCAAGTAAGCTATCAATAAAGTAAGTATTCAAATCTTTAGATTCAGTGATTGTAGTTATCTTAGCATCATATGAAGAAGGCAAACATCTAAGAATTTTGTTTACTCTTTCATAGTTTGTAAGTTCTCTTCCTAAGGCATGCAAAGAAGTGACAATTTGAGTGAACCTCGTGTACATTTCAGAAATGGATTCAGTAGATTTCATGTGAAAAAGTTCATAGTCATGAAGCAAAATATTTAACCTAAACTATTTGACTTCAGTTGTACCTTCATAAGTGATGCACAATCCATCCCAAATTTCTTTGCCTGTCGTACAGGTAGAGACACACATGTAATCATCAGATTTTAAAGCACAGAAAAAATAGTTCAAACATTTCGCATTCAGTTGAGCTAAATCATGATCATCAAATGTCCAATCAGTGAAAGGCAAATAAGTTTTAAAATTATTAATCATTCTAAAAGGTGGTTCGTATCCATCCTTAACAAGCATCCACATACGATAATCAATTGATTGAAGAAAAGTGGACATGCGAGTTTTTCAAAAATCAAAAGGAATGTTATCAAATAATGGCGGTCGTGTAATTGAATAACCTTCAGCAGTATTACGATTACCAAAGTTAGCCATGGATTAAATTTAAAAGTTTTTCAAAACAAAATTTTATGAATCTCGCTCTGATACCACTTGAAAGTTCGATAGGGATGTTAAGCCCTGATGAACTAGTCCCGAGGCTAACCCAGAGGGGGGCTGAATTGGTTATTTAAAAAATTGAGAGCAATAGTAAAAAATCATTTCTATGATATGCAGCGGAAACAAGAAAATACTCAAATGAAAAGATTAAACACAGATTTCGCCTAAGTAGTTAATCACAGAAAAATTAAAGTGCAGAAAGTAATCAGAAAGAACACACCAGATTTTTATAGTGGTTCGGTCAACTTGACCTACGTCCACTCCCCAGAGACTCCCCTCCGGTTATTGCACTAAACTAAAGTGACTCTCCTTCTGCTCCCACATCAAGGCGGAGAAGCCTGTACAAAAACACCTTTCCACCGACACCGTGAGGCAGAGAACCTAACCTTCTTTTACTTCCTCCTGAAGCAGGAAGAGAACCTCAGACTCCTTTCTCTTCCTCCTGAAGCAGGCAAAGAACCTTGAACTCCTTTCGCTTCCTCCTAAAGACGGCAAAGAACCTGGACCTTCTTGCAAACGATCCTTCCACAAATAAGACTAGAGACGACGAACGGAGAAGATGACTCTGATCCTTACTTGGAGCAACCTTTGTGAATCCCTCACAAAATCCCTCTCACAGGATCCTCCCTCTCTCTCCCAAACTCTCTCTCTCTAGGGTTTCTCTGTGAAGGAAAGTGGCAAAAGATTTTTCTTGTTGAAAGAAAAAGATCTTTTATAGGAGGGCTCAAAATTTGTCCTAAATCTAAACTGGTTGGCCTAGATTGTCCAAGATGATTGATAGATCATCCTGTATGATCAGTTCATAACTAGTTGTTTCAGCCTGGACGATCGGTGGAAAAAGTTGTTGTGATCGTCCCGTATAATTCTGCGATCGTCCAGGATGATTAGTGTAAATTCAAGAATATCGTCCAGAAGACCGCTCGGGTCGTCCAGAGAAAATAATGCTGGACGAACAAAAAATGACTAGATCGTCCAGGATGATACGGGTATCATCCTGTATGATTAGTTCAAAAAGTGCCAAAATCGTCCTGATCACCACTCTGGACGTATAGTTGAAATACACTAGACGATCATGATCGGCCAGGATGATCCTGTGATCGTCCAGGATGATATGATCGTATCAATCAAATATTAATTACTTTCCTTAATTACCTAACTAATTTAGGCATGATTGTACTGGATCATCCAGGATGATTCACGTATCATTCGGGATGATCAGACCAAATATCTTAAAATAAAAACTTGCCTAACTAGATCTGCCGGCTGAGAATTATTATTTGAGCCTATCATCTAGGACGATCGGATTAATCAGACTGACTTAACTTGGTCGCCCTAATTAGGGTTTCTATTTTTACTTGATTGTCCAGGATGATGTGAATATCGTCCAGGATGATCTGAATAAAAATTTTACAGAAACTCTAATTCACTCAAGCTCTCCCCCTGAGTGTGTGTGTGTAAGGTTACTTAGCTAGGGGATTAGTTACATTATAATTGACTCAAGAAAAGGAAAAATAGTACATTTAGACACACTTGGACCCGATCTTGAGTTTGCTTGAGTTGCTTTTGATCTTTTGCACCTGAAATGGATTAGCCAAGTAAAACCGAATACAAACATGTTTGTCATCGTCAAAACCAGATTTGCAACACTCTTAATTATTGTTAAGTAGTCTTTTGCTATTATTCTAACCTGAGAGAGCTTAGAGAAGGAGAAGTGGAGTTTAGGAGAGAGAGAGAGAGGGGATCTTATGAGGTTGATTTTATGAGGGGATTCACAAAGGTTGTTCCAAGCAAGGATTCGATCATCTTCTTCCTTCTTCATCCTTAGTTCCTTGGTGGCTCTGGGGAGATGATCATTAGCATCATATTCAAGTTCTTTGTCTACACCAGGAGGGAGTAAAAGGATTATCAGGTTCTCTGCCTGCTCCAAGAGGGAGTAAAAGGATTCTTATGGTTCTCTACTAACTTCAGGTGGGAGTAAAAAGATTCCAAGTTCTCTGCCTTCACCAGGAGGGTAAAAAAAGATTCAAGGTTCTCTGCCTCATCGAGTCAATGGAAAGAATTTGTAAGGGCTTCTCCACCTTGCTATGAGAGCAAAATAACAGACACTAACTAATTAGTGCAATACCTGGAACGGGTGGTTCTGGGGAGTGGATGTAGGTCAGATTTGACCAAACCACTATAAAATTTCATTTGCTCTTTCTTATTACTTTTTCATATTTTATTTCTGCACTTTTATATGATTTATTCTATGGTTAAAATTTTTTATTTTGATATCTTCTTCCACTTAAGATTGTTTAATTTTTAAAATATTTAAAAAGATAAAAAGATTTTTTATTTTTGTTTAGGAATTTTTAAAACACCAATTGACACCCCCCCCCCTCTTGGTTAGCCTCAGGCTAGTTCTATAGGATTTAATCACCTTCATGAACTTTTAAGTGGTATCAAAGTCGGATTCATAAAATGAAGTTTTAGAAAACTTTTGAATTTTAATCAATGGATAACTTTGGTAATCGCAACACCGCAAAAGGATATTCAATTACTCGACAACCTCTATTTGATAAAATTCCTTTTAATTTTTGAAAAACTTGTATGTCCACCTTTTTACAATCAATTGATTATCACATGTGGATGTTAGTTAAGGATGGATATTCTGCACCTTCTCATCTTATTAATGGCATAAAAACTTAAATTCCTTTTGCTAAATGGACAATTGATGATAGAAATTTTGCATAATTGAAGTCTAAGTGTTTGAAATATTTTTTTTATGCCTTAAAATCTAAAGATTTATGCATATCTCGACTTATTCTACTGGAAAATAAATTTGCTATAAATTATGCATAACATATGAAGTAATAACTGAAGTTAAATAATCTAGGTTGAAAATATTACTTCATGACTATGAACTCTTTTATATGAAACCTAATGAATCAATTTTTTAAATGAACACTAGGTTTACACAAATTGTTACATCCCTGCATGCCTTAGGAAGAAAACTCACAAACTATGAAAAAGTCAACAAGATTCTAAGATATTTACCATCTTCCTTTGATGCAAAAAATAATGCCATTACTAAATCTAAGGACTTGAATGTTTATTCAATTGGTAATTTAAAAGCTTCTTAAGGAAAAAATAATTGCATCATTAGAAGTGGGATAAAGATAAGAATAATAAATATTCTAAAGTTTCTTCTGATGTTATTTGGTTTGAATGTAGGAAGCCAGGGCATCTGAAGTATGATTGCCTAACTTTAAAAACTCACCCAAGCAAGGAGAAGGGTGAAGAAAAACCTAAGTTCAAAAAGGGCAAGCAAAGGACCCAAAAGCCTTTCTGGGCAGACTCAGCATCAGACTCCTCCGAAACTAAAGCTGAAGAGGAGGTAATAAACCTATGCTTAGTGGTTGATGATCATATTAATCACTTTGATCAAGAGGAGGTATGTGAGCTTACCTAGAAATAATTATTTGAAGTTTTTAAAAAGATTCATTCTTGATATAGGAAGCTTAAAAAATTACATGCAAGCCGCAAATCTGATTTCTTAATTCTACAGAAAAATCATGAATGCTTAAGGAAAGATCACTCCACTCTGGATAGCAAAAACATGGCCTTATTAGATGAATTTGATGAATTAAATAAAAAGCATTCAGAATTAACTACTGAGAGTAATTCATTAAAAATATTACATGTTGATTTAGAAAAAGCTTTCAAAGAATTAGAAACTAATGCAAGTAATTTAGATAATAGTGAGCATAAATTGAAACTGGAAGTGTCAAGCTATGAAAAGACTAATGAGTTTCTAAGAGAAAAATCATTGTATTAGAACAAAATAAAATACCACCTTTACTTGAAGAGTTTTATAAACCATTAATAAAGCATGTATCATTCAAACCTAGGAAGAGGCACCAAAACCCAAATAGATTAGTAAACCCTTTTCCTGATGTTAGATGTTTTTCTTGTAGTATTCTAGGACACATCTCCCATACTTACACCATTCATTGTAGAACACATTTGGTGTGGAGACCAAGATTATAAAATTCATAGCATAACATGCATTCATCTCATTCTTCTTTCCATAAAATTAGACCCAAACCTGTTTGGGTTTCTAAATCTGACATCTAATAATTTTATAGGTGTGCTCTCACATAAGACCTCCTGAGAGCATGTGGTACCTAAACAGTGGATGTTCAAAGCATATGACTAGAGATGCAAATCATTTCATTTCACTGGAGGCCAGGGTAGGAGGCAAGGTAACAATTAGAGATAACACCACCAGGAGAGTGACGGGCTCAGGTATAATTGGTGATTCAAAAAATTTTATTATTGAAAATGTTTTCCATATATATTGGTTGAAACAAAACCTGCTCAATATCAGCCAGCTCTGTAATAAAGGCTTCTATATAAAATTTCTACCAACTAGCTGCATTATAAGCTTAAATGATAAAATTATTTTGCAGGAAAAAAGGATCAATAATGTTTACATACTGGATCTAAATTGCTTTAAAGATGATATTGCTCTTTGCTTAAAAATAATTGCTGACAAATTATGGCTATGGCATAGGAGATTGTGTCATGAAAGCATGAAAAGCCTTAGGAAAATCACCCAAAAAGACTTAGTCAGAGGTTCCCCCAAACTAGAGTTCACTAAGGATCACCTGTGTGATGGCTCTCAGTTAGGAAAGTAAGTTAAATCCTCTTTCCACTCAATCAAAGACATTAACACTAGAAAACCCTTAAAAGTACTTCACATGAATCTCTTTGGACCTATCAGCACTTCAAGCCAAGGAGGGAAAGTCTTTGGGTATGAGATAGTTGATGATTATTCAAGGTTTACTTGAGTTAGATTTTTATCTCATAAAAGTGAATCATTCGAGGAGTTTAGATCTTTTTCCACTTGGATTCAAAGGAAACTAGGTTGTGAAATCTTAGCCATTCATAGTGATCATGATGGAGAATTTGAGAAAAAAAAATTTGAGCCTTTTTGTAAGGAGTAAGGGATAGATCATAATTTTTCAGCTCATAGGACCCCTTAGTAGAACGGGGTAGCTGAAAGGAAGAACAGGACCCTGGTAGAAGCCAGTAGAGCCATGTTAGCTGAATACTTACTTCCTAAATACTTCTAGGCAGAAGCGGTGAATATAGCTTTGTTATGTTCTGAATAGGGTAAATCTTAGATCTAAGCTGAACAAGACACTCTATGAAATTCTTAAGGATAGGACACCCAACCTCTCTGACCTTTATGTCTTTGGATGTAAAGTATTCATTCTAAATAATGAGAAGTCTCAACTAGGAAAGTTCGACCCAAAATCAGATGAAGGAGTGTTCCTAGGTTACTTAAGTCTTGGGAAATCCTATAGAGTCTTCAATAAAAGAATATTGGTAGTTAAGAAGACCACTCATGTTGTATTTTATGAATCTGATAATTCTAAATGGTCTAGGGAAGAAGAAGAGGAGGTTATAGAAGTCACCCATGGAGTAGATCTGCAAATCTAGAGGAAAGGGTAGAACTAGATGTTTTACTGCCTAGAGATTGGAGATACTATTCAAGTCATCCTAAAGAACTAATCTTAGGAGACCCATCTGAAGGTGTTAGAACTAGGCATAGACTTAGAAAAAAAGTAAATCACTCTACCTTCATTTTAATGATTGAACCCACCAAACTGAATCAAGCCTTATCTAATGAATTCTGGATCCTAGCATGCAAAAAGAGTTGAATCAATTTGTAAGGAATGATGTTTGGGAGTTAGTTGAAAGACCTAAGGATTAAAGTGTTGCTGGAACTAAATGGGTGTTCAAAAACAAAATGAATGATTCTGGTGTGGTGATTAGACATAAGGTAAGATTGGTGGTTAAAGGGTATAATCAGATAGAAGGGATTGAGTTTGAGGAGACTTTTGCCCCTGTAGCTAGATTTGAAGCCATTAGGGTGCTACTAGCCTTAACCTATTTTAAGGGATTCAAATTGTTTCAAATAGATTTTAAGAGTGCCTTTCTGAATGGGGTGATAAAAGAAGATGTGTATGTTGAAAAACCCCCAAGCTTTGAAATTCATAATTTCCTAATCATGTATTCAAATTAAAAAAGGCTTTATATGGACTAAAACAAGCACCCAGGGCATGGTATGAAAGACTTAGCACATTCCCACTAGAAAGAACCTTTGTTAAGGGGAGCATAGACACCACCTTATTTCTAAAAAAAGGTAGGAGATGAATTACTGATTATCCAAATCTAAATTGATGATTTTCTATTTGGATCTTCTGATGAAAAATTGTGTGATGAATTTTTAAAAATAATGAGTAAGGAGTTTGAAATTAGAATGATAGAATAACTAACTTACTTTCTTGAATTTAGCATAAGGCAGAAGGATGATGGAATTTTTCTTAATTAGTTAAAATATATTAAGGAGATCCTTAAGAAATATGAGATGGATAAAGCCAAACAAATCAACACTCCCATGAGTTACAGTGTTCAGTTAGACAAGGATTCAAATGGAAAATCTGTTGATCAAAAGAAATACAGAGGAAAAATTGGATCACTTCTTTACTTGACTGCTAGCAGACTTGATATTATATTTAGTGTTTATCTCTGTACTAGATTTCAAGCTGATCCCAAAGAGTCCCACCTGACTGCTATTAAGAGAATCCTTAGATATCTCTCAGGGACCCAAGACTTAGAAATTTGGTATCCTAGGCATAGCACTTCTTTTGAAATCATAGGATATTCTGATTTAGATTTTGTAGGATGTTTAATTGATAGAAAAACCACTTCTGAGATATGTCAATTCATAGGACAATCCTTAGTCTCCTAGTCTAGTAGAAAATAAAACTCAATTACCTTGTCCACTGCTGAAGCTGAGTGCATAGCCTTAGGAAGTTGTGTGGCCTAGGTCCTTTGGTTAATGCAGTACATTCTGGATTTAGGACTTCCTATAGGCACAATTCCAATCCTATGTGATAACACTAGTGCCATTTGTATTTTAAAGAACCCAATCCAACACTCCATGACCAAACATATATACATTAGGCACCACTTCTTTAGGGGACCATGTTACCAAAGGGGATTTAGAGCTACACCATGTAGCCACTGAAAACCAATTTATAGATATCTTCATAAAACTACTAGCCTTTGAAACTTTTAGCACATTAAGAACCAGCTACATCTGTTGATTAGTATATCCTAGACTCAAAAATAAGATGCTACCAATCCTCCAAGACTGGGGTAGATTGATAGCATGGAGTCTTCAATTTTAATTATTTGTTTTGATCCTTAATGTTTCACAACTCAATACACACTTGCTCTCCTGAAAGGAAGCAAACACATGGGTATATAAGCTATAATGTCTAAGTATTTTATTAATTATTTCTAAATTAATTTAATTTAATTGAGTACTACTTTATTAAGTTTATAATTTTAATATTTATATTCTTTCAAATTTATTCATGGCATTGTCACAATAGCCACGAGGACCAAGACCTTCTTAGGACACATAGCCCCCCATCTCAACGTAGTCCAACCTAAAAAAATTCATTGACATGAATATTGGTTGTTCATTTAATATTATCTACTTATTTAATTTGATCGAATTGATGATTTACTAATTATTATGTTTCAATAAATATTTTAATACATTTCATGTAGGGTCCATTTCTTTGCTTTTTTATTTTCATTATTTTTTAAAATATTCAAATTTTTTATAAATACTAGACCTAAAGATGAGTACAAAACCTTTGAGTTTACAAAATTTAAAATTTTTTAGAATTACTTTTGGATTTTACAAGGTTAATATATTTTATGTATTAACTATTAAGTTTGACCCAAATATTGACTTTTTATTTATAGTGAACTTTGAAGTTTTTATATTTTTCATAAATATTATACCCAGAGATGAGTTCAATGTCTTTAAGTTTACTCAATTTGTAGTTTTTTATAATTAGTTATGAATTATTGAAGTTTGATAATTTAATGGATTTATTTAATTATTTAATTAAAAGTATTTACTTATTTTTATACCAAATCAACTCCAAACTATTGAAATTTTTCCCAAATGTCAGAAATGATCTCTAGGAATGATTTGAAGTGTCTAAAATAATTTTGGTAATTTTTGTATATTTTTTATTATTTATTTTAATTAAATATTATATTTTTTTTATTTTTATATTAATTTTTATTTTGAATGAATTTTAAGGGGGTTTTAATTTTTCTTTGTTAAGATTTTAATTCTGAGCATTTTGATATATTATATAAAATTTTAAGATTTAGTATGAATTTGCTTTGAATTTTTAAATATCCTAAGTGAATTATATACATGAATCTTAGTTTCACTAAATGATAGACCAAATGACCTCCAAATGCAATAAAATTTGAAAAATAGGTACATGAATACATGTGCTTCAAACCCACTGAATTTGGACTCATAAAAACCTCCCTAGGTTAAAAAATCAATCACCAAACCTAAATATATCTACAGCTTTAGTGATTTATTTTAGAATTGGGTGAAATCAGTGGTTAACTAACCCTTGCAACGCCCCATCAAAAGTTTGCAAGAAAATTCTAAGTGTATAAGGAGTTATGAATTTTTAAAATTATGGGTCCAAAATGGACCTATGTCATTGGAGATTCAAATCATATAAATTCAGTGCTCATCATACCCTAAGAAAATTATAGAGGATGTATAATGTGCTCAAGAATCAACTTCAAAAATTTGAGCTCAAAGGGGGCATTGGATCTTGAGAAAATAAAGAAAATAGGTGAAATTATTTCTCAAATTTTTCTTAAAATAAAATTAGTAAAATGTCTTGAAAATATCTTTAATATGTACAAGGGATCAAATCCTTTCCAATGAGCCTAAGATCACTTAAATCAGATTTGAAATGAATTTACTATGAATTTATGAAGTTATAAGCTATGAAATAAATTATCAATTCATTTCATTTAATATAAAAATGGCGGCTCTGTATAATAGAACTTACGGACACGATTTCAACTTAACCATGTCAGCACATTCTTTCGACTATCGAATTGAAACCACACGGGATGGAGCATCCTGATTAGGGGTGTCAAATCATATCTATGGGTCAGGTTGGGGTCGAACCCAACTTTGACTCGCCAATTTTTGATCTGACCTGAACCTGACCCAATTTAGGATTCTGTACACTTTTCCCAACCCTAACCGGACATTGTTCAAGTTTGGGTCAACATAACTCAACCTATAAGCACTTATAGTAATGAAATTTACAAAATTAAATTTATATATATAAGAAACTGCAACATTAATTACCCCAGGTTTGGCATTTTGCAAGGTTAAGTACATGAATCCAAATCAAGAATCCAAGATCATTTAGTAAGATTTTAGGGCAATAGAAATTTCTCCAAAAATAGGTATGGACCAGGGGGTTTGGGGTTTATTCTAACTCTAGATTTTGGAGTTTTGAATTTATCAATGAAGTTCAATGATTGAGGGAATTTAAGGCTTTAGAATAACTATAACACTCATAATCAAGGGTAATTTTTAAGTGGTAGATGAGATGAACAAATGATAGTCAAGGGTGATTGTCAGGAGATGATTTCAAGGGTCAATAATGAAATCACCAAGCCAAAACATAGTGATGAGTTTGATTTAGATATTAAAATGATGTAGGTCTAGAGATTGATGTTTGGTATAGAGGGGATTGACCTCATCCAAAAATGGGGTCAATAAATGGACCCCTAGTAAGTATGATGAACTTAAAAAATAAATCACATGTGTTAGCATTGACCAAAGTAATCAACTAAATCTAGAAGATTATTTGACATTTAGATTTGACTTTAAATGGATTTATACTTGACTAGGATAGCATCTCCTAGACAACTAGATGGAAATCTGACTGGGATAATAGTGCCCAAATAGATGGATTTGATAAGACTTAAATGTCTTATTTCCAGTCTAAGAGAAGGGAATAAAACACAAGGGGAATCAAATATATATCATCATACTGGTGGGAATTTTCAAAGAAGGGAAAATTTATAAGGAGATTTATACCTAAGCTCAGAAGGTTTCGATATAAGATTTAGTTTGGATGGTACCATGAGAAGCTTGCTCCACCACTAGAAGACGATCATGTGAATAGGAAACATTTATGATGGACTAACACGCAAACATAGAGGATCAAATTTAGATTTAAACTAGGATGGTGCCATAAGGGGCTTGCTCGACCACTAAAAGATGATCATGATAAATGGAAGCCTTTATGTGGGGTCTCATACCTAACCTCAGAGGATTAGATGATCATATGGAAAGAAATCCTTTATCACAGACTTATACCCAACCATAAAGGATCTAATTTAGATTTAAACAAGGACGTTGCCATGATGGGCTTGCTCCAACACTAGTGGATAATCATATGAAAAGGAAGCCTTTATCATGGACTTAAACCAAATAATAGAAGATCCCATTATGATTTAAACTAGGATGGTGCCACATGAAGTTTGCTCTACCACTAGTGAATGATTATGAGAAAAGGAAGCCTTCATCATAGACTTATACCCAACCTTAGAGGACTAGATGATCTTATAGAAAGGAAGACTTTCTCAAGGCTTACACCCAACCATAGAGGGTCATATTTAGATTTAAACTAGGATGGTGCCACGAGGGGCTTACTCCACCACTAGCAAATTTTAATGTAGCATATAGGATGCCATGTAAATGGGTTTATACCGAATAATTGATTTAGATGAAGATGGATGATCAAACGAGAGGCAACTCTCAAATGTGAGGATTTATATGATCAAACCATCATAACCTTAAAATAACGGATAGTATAAACAATTTTAGACCATTTTTCTAAGGATATAGTTTAATGATATTTTGGGAATTTAAAACTTATAAGCTTTAGTATAAACTTTGGACCTAGTCTTATTCTTTGGATCCAATTTCTTTACAAAATTTTAGTACATACAAGTAATATACAAAAATAAGGACAGTAAACATTTTATTTACTATAATATTTCTCCTTTAACACTATCCTCCATAATAACATTTGAGATATCACCCATTTATTGGTAAAATTGGATAATTTTCTTTACAATCAAGCAACTGGTAAGATTCCCCTTGATATGCCTTTTCTATCACGAATGGACCTTCCCAGGTTAGTTTGAATTTATTGCCTATCTTTCGATGGGATAAAATGGAACTTCGCATATCTAAATCCATGTCTCATACTTGGAAAGTTCTTAGATGAACTAGCTTATCATGTGCTTGAATCATTTTAGCATTATATATCTCGAGGTTCTACTGAGCCAGCAAACTCTTCTCTTTTAAACATTCAAGTTCTTCTAATCTGATTCTTGCATTTTATTTTTCTATCATTATTTAGTTAACAACTATGCATAGTGAAGGTAGTTGTACCTCTAGAGGAGAATATCTTCTACTCTGAATACCAAAGCAAAAGGAATAGACTGAGTTGGAGTTCTATATGTGGTTCTGTATGCCCATAAAGCTTCTCCTAAATTTTCATGCCATTGATGTTTATTATCATCTAGTTTTTTCTTTAGAATTTTAACCAGGATTTTATTGAAGGCCTCAGCTAATCCATTTTCCCGGGGCTCCTAGATTGTTGAGTATCTTCAATCAATATTATCACATTTAGCGAAGTTTTTTATCTTAGTGCTTCTGAATGATGGAGAATTATCGGATATGATTCGATGAGAAATACCAAATTGATATACGATATGCTCTTTAAAGTAGTTTAGAACATAATGAGCTTTGACTTCACTCAAAGAAATTACTTCTATCCATTTTTAGAAGTAATCTATAACTACGAAGATGAAACTATGACCTCTAGAAGATGGAAAATTAATTGGATTGAAAATGTCTTTTCCCCATCTTTCAAAAGTCCATGAAGCAATTATTGAGTGTAATACACCAGGTGGTTGATGTAGAACCACACCATATACTTGGCATTCATAACAAAAATATGCAATTTTCATACAATCATCAATCATTGATGGCTAATAATAACCTATTCTTTTAAATTTCATTTTCATCTTTAGACCTGATTGATGTGCACCACACAATAGAACACATACTTCTTTGATAATTTTTAATGCTTCTGATTTACTCAAACACCTCAACCATATTTGATCATATGATCTTTTGTAGGTGCGTTGATCAATATATAAGATAAATATCTTCTTTTGATTTGATTAGTTATGAATTTATCATGAGGAAGCTTATTTTTTTGCAAGTATTTGATGTAGGGCTTTCTCCAATCCATCACTTCATCTTCTGCTATTAAAACAATCTCACCTTAATGAGAGACTTTTTGTTTATATATTCAAGATTTATATGTGATAGAACCTAGCGACCTTGTATTTCTATTAAAATTTAATCTCCTCTAGGATAAGCCATGGATTTAGCTAATTTTGTTAAGGCGTCTATTATGGAATTATGTCCACGATGAATCTTGTATAAGGTTGTATTTAGGATATATTAATGTAGATGCATCATATTGATGATAAGGAACCAGATTTTCTTTTAGTACTTAATAAGTATCTGCTATCTGATTAATCACTAGCTATGAATCTCCCAAATTTTTGATCTCTTGAATTTTATTCAAGATCATTAATTCTAACCCGATTATCAATGCCTTGTACTCAGCTCTGTTGTTTGTATGAGGTTCTAAAAAATGGTAAGAGCAAGACAATACACCCTTTTTGGGGGGTAACAAATATTATAACGATTCCAACTTTTCTTGGGAAAATATGATCAGATGTTTCTTGTTGACTTGAAATAGCACCATCAAAATAGAATTTCTAAGTAGATTTTTCATTTAAATCTAGATTCAGGATTTATTCATTTGGTAACTCATCATTGATTGGGCAATCATCTTGTACTAGATGAGCTACTAAAATATATGCCACAGCTTACCCTTTTACTACTCATAAAGGAATGAATGTGATATCAAATTGTGATAAATTCATTGATCATCTAGCTAATCTTCTTGATAGCATTTGATGAGTCATCAGATATTATAATGGATTTACTCTAAATATTAGATTCATTTATGAGAGAGTGTATAATGTCTTAACTTCTGAGTGGAGAACATTAAAGCTAAGCAATATTTCTCTATCAGAGGATAATTTAATTCAGTTGGAAGTAAACATCTACTCAAATAATAAAGTACATTCTATTTCCCTTCATCATTAACCTGAGCTAATAAGGTGCCAAGATATTCACTTAAAGTTGTGGCTTATAAAATCAATGACTTCTTTGAAATAGGAGCAGCTAATACTGAAGGATTTATCAAATACTATTTTATGTAGTCAAATGTTTTTGGCAATTTTCATCGCATTTGTAATGAGTATTTTTCTTACATAAAGTAGCAAATGGCTGACATCTACCTAAAAGATTTGATATAAATCTTCTAAGGTATACCAATCATCCTTAGCATGATCTTGATTGAGTAAGACTTTTGATGGTGGCATTCTATTATAGCTTTAATTTTATTTGGGTCTATCTTGATCCCTCAATGTCAAGTAATAAAACCTAAAGTAGCAAATGGCTGACATCTACCTAAAAGATTTGATATAAATCTTCTAAGGTATACCAATTATCCTTAGAAAGATCTTGATTGAGTAAGACTTTTGATGGTGGTATTCTATTATAGCTTTAATTTTATTTGGATCTATCTTGATCCCTCAATGTCAAGTAATAAAACCTAAAAACTTTCCCAAAGTGACACCAAAAGCACACTTTAACATATTCATTTTCAAGTTAGGCTAACGTAATCTTTATAAAATGATTCTTAAATTATATAAATGTTAATCTCTTTCAGAACTTTTAACCACTAAATCATCTGCATAACATTCCACATGATAGTGGATTAGTTCATCAAAAATCCTCTTCATTTCTTGCTGGTATGTTTCCCCAGCATTCTTTAATCTGAATGGCGTAACTTTATAAAGTATACTCATATCAATGTTCTAAAAGCTACAAACTTTTTATCCTTATGAGGCTTTTTAATTTGGTTATATCTAGATGAGCTATCCATAAAAAAAATATTATATCAGAGGAATAAATTTCAACTATAAGTTCTGGTATAGGAACTGAAAACTATCTTTAGGACAAGCTTTATTCAGATCTTTAAAATCAATACAGACATACAAATTTGGCCATTTTTTTTCTTGACTAGAATAATGCTAGATAATTAGGTTGGATATTTTTCCTCCTTGATAAAGTGTACATCGATTAACTTTTTAAGTTCAAAAATTACTTATTATTTGATATCAAGTATCATTTGTCGAGGTGCTTGTTTAACCAGAGTTATTTCTGGTTAAATTTCTAGTTTATAAACTCCTATGCCTGGAGAGGCATTTCTTCATAACTCCAGGTGAAATAATTTTTAATATCTATCAATAATTCTATCATTTTCATTACCTCAGCCTCATCAAAGCCCTATATAGGGTCCTAGTTGGGTACCCATTAGGTACCAACGCTTTACGTGGGTGGCTGAAGCCCACCTATGGTGACTTTCAAGATGTCGTACCCACCCATACCCACCAACTTTCCATACTTTTTGAATGTTATTTATCACAGATTGATGGTCTTGAGGCTTGTTACCCTATTCTCTGACTGCAAACTTTCAAGCCGCATATCAGAATTTACTGTGGTCATAGTGCGATTCAATATTATGCACTGTATAATGAAGATTATGGTAATATACGGCATTCGATAATTAACAATATAAATTAGTTTATCCTCTAATGTTGAGTACCCACCCATACCTACTCATGAGGCCATTGGTGTATCCACATGGGTGGGTATATGGGAGGGTGTGGGTATGAATACCCAATGTAGGTCTCTGATCCTCATTCAATAAGGAGCTTATGAAAATCAGATGAGAATTTTCTTCAATTCTCATATTTATTTCTTTTAAATTATCAATTATAGATTTAATCTCTTCTTCAAGTTTTAAGGTGCAACCCTAACTTGAGAGTCATTCAAATCATCTAAAGTTTCTAGATAGAGTTCATTAAGGGTTTTAATGTTTGCTGAAAAGAGACTGCCAGACTCTAAATTATTTGATATGACTAAGCAATATTCATCATCATCATCAAATGAATATAGAGTAGTGAGGTCAAGGCCTGGTCATAACATATTTTTATTTTTTTTGTATTCAAAAGATATTCGAATTATTGAGCTTCACCTTTAGTCCAAATTGATGGTGTTAAACCTTACTTAGCAAGCTATGTACATAATTGGAGTACCAACCAAAAGGGAGTTCCACTATTTCATCCAAGAATGGATCAATAAAGGGTACATCAATTTCTACAATCTTACTAGTACAAGGTACAAAGCTGTTGGCTTTAGTGTCTGGGTTTAAATGAAGAGAGGATTTCACCTCTAACCTTTTTACATCACTTTGGGAGAGTAGAGTAAGGGTAATCTTTTTTGCATACTTCTTTAATCTCTCTATAGTAGATAGATTTAAATTAGCTTCCCTGGTGATTTGGACCCTTTCCTCATCACTATCAACTTCTATAAAAATTCAAACTTTGGATGCTTTATATTATTCCTATATTCTATAGCCTGTAGCTTTTTATCAATCACATATGATTCCTTCTTAGAACTAGATTCAAAATTGATATGTATTCCTGGTGCCTTCATTCATATATTTTGCTTTCCATTTTCTTTTGTCACTCAATTTTGCCATCCTTGACATCTTCCTCTAGATCATTAAGTCATTCTACATCCTCTTTGAAAGGGAGGTGTAGGTGACTAACGAACATTATGTTCGAGATCAGAAAGCTTTACTTTTCCCTTTTCTTTTTCTTTTTTTTTTTTCCTTTCTATTTTCTTCTTCTTCAGTTAGTTTAAGATTTTTAGAGAAGATAATCTACTTTTTTGACAGATAGTATGAGGCATCTTCATATATACCAACTTCATGAATTAAAATCAATTTTAAATCTCCCTTAATGTAATGTTCTATTCCCTTGCGAGAGTATTTGATACATTGATGAATGGTGGAAAGCACCATTCTATTTTATATAGCTAGGGTCTATCCAAAAGAGCGTTAAAAGAAGCTTCAGAATCTATTATATGGAATTTGGCTTCAATGTTTAAGTTTCATAATTCCAAAGAAAGGTAATTGAACCCAATGCCCTCTCGCATTTTACATTAAACCCTCATAACACTATTTTATTAGAATTGAGTTTATGAGTATCCACCCTTAGGTATGCAAGAGTTCTAAGAGTCATAAAGTTGGCTGATACACTCGGATCAACAAGAATACATAAACAATTTGAAATTGTCTATGTTCATAGATATATAAAATAGATGATTATGACCTAGAGTTCCTAACAGTAAATCATCATCTTAGAATGTAACTTCTAGAAATTCTTTCCAACACGATGTTTCTTTGGATTGCATTGATGCTAACTGAGCCATATAAATATCTGTATTGAGTTAAGCTTTGATTAAAGCCTCCCTTATTTCTTTGTAAAGAACCAAAGCATCGTAGATACTTAATTTTGAAGGTAGTTTTTTGAGATGTGCTAATATATTATAATCCACCTTGGGAATATCTGAATTAGCCACATCTATCATTATTTGAATTGCTATTGAAGCTGTTGGATTATCAACTACTTATTTTCCTTTGTTGGTTGCAGATGCTGATGGTGGTAACACCTTACCACTATGAAAATTTACTTGGACTATCTCATTTAAGGAAGAGACAGCCGATTCTTTTGATTCTAAATATTCATTTATTTTTAATCATCATCTAATGAATTATCAAAATTAGACATCTCAATTTGTATAAAGATAGGATCATCCTGAATATCAAGGACAGGGGAGTCACTATCAAAGAAATATTGAAGAGATTCTTTTAATTCATTTAAGTTTATTTTAGGTTCTATAGAATTATTTTAAGTGGGATCATTTATTTGAACATCACCAGATGTAGATAAGATATACACTGAATCTTTCTTCATTTCTTTCTTAGGCCCTGAAGGGATAAAATAGAAATCATATAGTGTAAGAGGTACAAGATTCTTTGCTTTTCCATTGGAAGAAATTACAACTTTATTATTTACACTAGTATTTTTATTCTAGAGTTCCTCTTTATAAACTGCTGAAGACTAGCTACCTGATATATTCTTAGGTTCTTTAACAGGAACTTTATTTTGGACTTCCTCTTTTGGAGCTACTAGATCAACCCAAAGGGAACTCTGCACTCCTTGAGATACCTGAGCAAATGAATGATAAATTTTATTTAAAATTTTCTTAGAAGATCAGGATAAAGTTATATCCCAGTTATCATCAAGTTTTGAATTGAAAATAGATACAAAAGGCTCACCAATCATATATTTAATGGATCCCTAACTATAATCAGCTAAATTGTCCTTGGGTTTTATAACTGATCCATCTTTGATGCTTATTTCAAGCCATTCCTTGAAAGTTATACAATCCTCTAACTCATGATTGATCATCTGATGATATGGGCAATATCTAGACTATCCTGATTTACGTTCTTCTATCTTTTTTGCTCAAGAAGTTTGAATTCTAATTTCTTTAGAAGGCTTTTAAAGATCTTTTTAATTGCCTCTCTTTTAAATGAATAGGCCTTATTCTTCAGAGCTTCAAATGTCTCTCTTTCCTCTTCAGTAGTAAGATTGTTTAAGCTATGAGATAAGAGGTCTATTATACTGTTAATGTTGACCTAAATTTTCTATCTGAATTTACATTGGATACTTAGCCTTATCAACTGCAAAAAAGTGGCCCAAACTTCTTTTCAAGCACCTTCTAAGGTTTTAATTTTCTAATTTCTACTAGAGATTGATCTTTTGAGAAAGTAAATTAAGATACTTCTTCTTGAGGATCGAGGCTTTATTCAATAAATTCTCAAAAGTTTTAATTATCAATCCTTTCAGTAAGAAGGCAATTGGACCATGTATATTCTTTAGAAGAATTTCTATAGCGTCTTGCTCTTTGAGTTGATGCTCACATTTTATGCTAATGTTCTTCCACTACCAGATCTAATACTATGACATGGTGACATGTTCCAACAAACCTTTTGATGAACAACTATTATAATTATACAAAAGTATGAGCCAACCCATTAGGTATCTCATCATACCATTCAAATGTAACACTTGATAAGCTGCTCATGAATTATCTAAATAGTAGAGCATCACTACCTATGCATTACAACAACTATCACTAAAATGTGCTAAATGTTACTTTGGATTCCCCGTTCCATCAAAAGTTTTGAATGATGGTGGAACAAATCCTTTAGGATACGGAAACAAGTTATATTCTTTTGGGTGGTGTCTACCCTTTTGAATAAATGAGGTACCCTTAGACTGTGCTAAAGCTTCCTTGACTTTTTACTCTACCAACTATTTAATATCTACTGCTTGCACTATTTCTTTCTCTAATTTCATAAACTAAATTTATTTTCTTTCGTTACCTCTCTCAGTTTATTACACGTTTTGACATATTTGATTGGAACAAAGTTTATTTAAGCCTTAATTGAAGGAACCTCTTTGCTTTCGAGGGACCCTATAGCATCCATCAACTCTTCCATTTTTTTTTTCGTCCGAGCTATTTGTTCATCTTTTTGAATCGACTAATTTAAAAGACTGCTAGTCAAATTAGGAACATACTCTTGATCTTCTTCTTCTTCTTCATTCTCAACTTTTACTAGATTAACTTTTATCTTCCTCTTATCTTTTTGTATAGATGATCATGTATCCACCATAAATACACTCTCACCCATTTCTTTGTCATGTAGATTCACTAAATACTCTCTGTTAGGTGATCCATTATCTTCTCCATAGATTTTCTAGCTACATAATGCGAATCTACATGAGTGTATTCTCTAACAACTGATGATTTCTCAACTGATTTTCCCTTCTTTGCATTTCCTTCTGCTATATGCTATTTATGAGCAACTAATGCAGTTGATATGACAACCATTTTAAGACACTAGAATTTATTGCCATCAGATAACAGAATTGGCTGATTAATCAAATTCAATCTCCTTCTATCAAGATGAGGAGATAAATCTCAACCATACAGCTGAAGTCGATAAACTTTTAACAAATGTCAATCTGAAGAATGAACAGAGGTTCTAACTGGAATATTTCTAAATTGGACTTAAATGGAGGAGAAATAGGATTATACTCTTGATGGGATAAGGCTCCATATCCCAAAGATTTGACTGGAGTAAACTGACCCTGATTATTTAAAGATATTATATGGTAATTGAGTTGTGAACATCTTTTAGATTCTTACTAACAGTTTATAGTAGATATTAGTCGACTAGGACCAGATTTATGAACTATACTCTTTTCTTTATAGGAGGAGACACTTTTCTCCCTCTCCTTAAGTGTACTTGCACTCTAGTAGATATAGCATCCTTCATACTTCTCAGAAATTTAGTTTCTTACTACTTATAACCAACGACATAGTTATGGATTAACTCATTTATCAGAGACTTAAACTTCCATTTTCTTTCAAATAAAGAAGGTAGAACAAGATTATGATGGAAAGGAGTAGGTGGAGAACTAACTATTCTGACTATATTTTCTTCTCCAATAGCAACAGATAATGGATGAAAGCAATTCAGACTCATTATAAGGGATTTATACAAAACTTCAGTCCTTTCACTATTAGCTCAGCTTATTTCAATTTTACTTCTTCAGTTGTAGTGTTCATCAGGTTATTCTCTTCTGTCATCTTAACTTTCTCAGCCCTTTGCCTTAGGCGATGATTCTTGTTCCTCCTCTGAGACTAGGTCATCTCTATAACAGTAGAGGGTGAGTATATCTCAAAATTGATAGGATAAGGTAATTTAAAAACTATAGCAAATTTTCCCTTCTAACTTGTAGATAGCCTTAGGAAAGTCAGACGAGAGAACACTGAGGGTAGTAGCTACTAGGGTAACTATAAATCCACCCCCGAGTATATTCTTAACAGCTTTAGTTAGTATAGACTCAACCTTGTCCACATCAAATTTTGGTCCGGTGAAAGTGAACTAAACATTGTTCAATGAACCAAATTTCATCATAGTTGCCACAGTAGAAGAACCCTGTGTAACAATCATGTTTGTGTTGTTAGAGAAAGAGATGATCAACTTTCCCATCATTATTTCTATAATTCAGCAGAATTGTACATGAATCTTCAAAATTCACTGATCTTAAAAAATAATAAGTCTAAATAATATACTGAGTAAAGTCTATTTAATCCCTCAAACAAGATTAAACTAAGATTGATCAAAATTTTGACATTTAAATGGACCCAGCCTATGCAAACATAAACTAGAGAGGTACTTGGAATTGAAATTTAAAGAGATGATTGATGTTTGATATGAACTTAGATTTTAAAAGAACATTAAACAAGGACCTTGTCCAAAGACTCTCAAATGTGAATAATGGAAGAAGGTATGAAAATGGTTTGAATTTAGATTTTGATAGAGACATCAATGAAAGGACTTTGAATAAAAGAGAGAAACAACTCTAGAATTTATAATCTAAAGTTTGAACCTATATTAAATCTAACAGACCAAATATTTAATTAAATCTATATGTATTTCAAAAAAAAAAAATTAGTCTTCACTAAAGATGGAGAGAGAAGTCTATCCCCAGTGGAGTCACCAAAATATTCTATAGTCAAATTTAACATCCAAATGCATGTCACACAAGATTTGCTTTAAATTTGTATTTTGGGTTTCTTTAGTCAAATATGCATAGATTGCCATTATACCATCCCTAAGGAGAGACTGATGTTTCACTATAAATTTAAGAAGAGAAATTTTTCATTTATGATTGAACACTTCATAGGGAATATTCAATTAGCCTTGAAGGATAAAAGAGACATTCAACTATCATTTCAATTATGAAATTAATTCAATGTTTAAAACTTAGGTTCATGTTCTATAAATCTTTTCCCAACCTTAGAAAGAAACTAAGACAGGGTTTATTTTATTCTAGGTTGTAAAGTCCCTATAGGGGTAAGCCCTTATAGTTAATTACATCTCTTATGAGAATACTCTAGAATAAGGTGAAGACTAAAGATTTTCAAAGACTTATAGATATAAGGAAATGTTTTGGCTAACAAGATTTAAAGTATAAGCTTTAGATTATAAATTCCCAAGTTTAGGTTTATACTTTTTAATTTTAAAATAATTGAGTAGAAATTTGTAAAGAGCAAAAAAGTGTTTATAATCTAGAAATCAAGTGGCAGTTTATTTAAATGATAATCTTGATTATAATTGCCTGATATAATTGAGCCATGCCCGTCTATTAGTTGCTTCTGAGTTCTTTTAATCGCTTTCATATATTTCAAATTTTATTTTTAAGAAAAAGATTTTCAAAATTTAAAAATGATTTTAGAAGTTTATAAAGAACTAATTCAACCCCCTATTTGGGTGACTTTTGCACTTTCAAGTACATGACAGGTACTCGATAAGTCATGATATAGGTACTCATGTCTAATGGGACCCATGGGTGAACTTGCCCGATCATCAGCATCCACTACTCAATAGGGACTCACGAGTGAACTCACTTAATAATCTGCAGAAACTACTTGCTTAGACTTATAAATGGAGGTCATTCCCCATAGAAGGTGATTGAGACTCTTTATAGATAAAGCAATTCATCACTTGACACATTCAAAGACAACCACCACGGTCACTTATTCTCATCCTCATCTAAATGAATATCCTCATTCATGCTCACCAAAGATTTGCTACAGGAAAGCACATAATATTGGTGCCCTTAGCCCATCTTATTATAATTGTCTAACCTAGAGAACTACCCTCTAAAAATAATAATGCACTCGTGTCTCTTCTAAGGTGATCCAAAATCCCAATATTGGTTACAAATAACCCTAGAAAGTCCACCAATTGCAGGCTCTCTTTGTTTTATACATACTAATAGACTTTCCTGAATGTACTTGATAGTTTAAAACTTCTCCAAAGATAGAACATTAAGGCCATATAATGCCACCTACCTTAGTCAAGAGGTAACATGTGCCTAGGGGTATTATATACTTAGGGTTATTTATATCCGCCTTTCTTATTCTTTTAGATGTAGCATTTTATAGCCCTGAGATTTCTATAAATAAAGGGTGAAAAAGGAACATTTTGGATCATTTTGTCTTCTTGATATTTTGAATCTCTTAAGCACGTCTTTATAGATTTTCTCTACTATTTTGCTCTCTCTCCATTCTCAAACATGTTTAAGGTCGTCCCTTATAGAGTTTTTCTATTAGTAAGGCTGGGTGTTATCCACAAACATATTTAGATCCAATAGGTTTGATTGATTAATGGATCAAAATGGTTACAATTTATCCCACACCTTTGCTAAGTTGTAAGAAATAAATCCCTTTAAATTACCATGGAGTGTGCTAGAGATTAACCATCAACCCTCATTTTAAGCTTTCTTGTCACGAAAGTTCACTAGATGTCTTAAACTCCTTCAAAGTACTCTGAATAAGCACTAGGAGCTTAGAAAAGCTACCACAACTAAACGAACAATTCCCTTCTAACTAGTTAGCTACATGGTTAAGCTGTTGAGTTGGTTGCGATTATCTAAATGATTAACTAAGATTCACTAGGAGCTACTATGAAGGCAAAGGATAACTCTTAGCTAGGAAATTATTTGATCACATTGGATAAGCTTAATCCTCTATTAATAACCTTCCCAATATGTACATAAACCAAATAAAGGCTGGGTAATTCTCTCTCTATCTGTCTCACTCTCTCTCCATTCCACCACCAATTCTCAACTCCATCTCTAGACTAAACCCTCCTCCATCCCTCTTCACTTTCTCACTAGCTCATACTCTCAACTCTACAGCTACGCCCTCTTCCTTCCTCTCTATCTCGTAATCTCTTTCTATCTTTTTCCACCATTACCACCCTCTCTCACATATCCATTGTCACCACTGTTGCAAATCTGGTTTTGATGATGACAAACATGTTTCCAGTGTGTTTTGCTTGGCTAATCAGTTTCAGGCACAAAAGACCGCGAGCTACTCAAGCCAACTCAAGATCGGGTCCAAGTGTGTCAAATGTATGATTTTTCCTTTTATTGAGTCAATTGTAATTTAACTGATTCCCTAGCTAAGTAACCTTACACACACACACTCAGGGAGAGAGATTGAGTGAATTAGAGTTTCTGTTAAAATTTTATTCAGATCGTCCTGGACGATAGTCGCATCGTCCTAGACGATCCAGTTAAAACAGAAACCCTAATTAGGGTGACTAAGTTAAGAGGGTCTGATTAAGCAGATCATCCTGGACGATCTTTGGATCGTACGGGACGACATTCTCAAATCAGAAATTCCCAGCCGCCAGATTAAGTTAGGCAAGTTTTATTTTAAGTATTTTGGTCTGATCGTCCCGGACGATACGTGTATCGTCCTGGATGATGCACTACAATCATGCCTAAATTAGTCTGGTAATTAAGGAAAGCAATTAATGTTTAATTGATACGATCACATCGTCCTGGATGATCGCAGGATCGTCCCGGACGATCGTGATCGTCTTGTGCATTTCAGCTGTACGACCCGAACTGTGTTCAGGACGATTTTGGGCCTTTTTGAACTAATCATACAGGACGATGTCCAAATTGTCCTGGACGATCAAGTCATTTTTTGGTCGTCCAGCACAGATTTCTCTGGACGACCCGAACTGTCTTCTGGACGATTTTCCTCAATTTGCACTAATCATCCCGGACGATCGTAGTATCGTACGGGACGATATGAACAACTTTTTCTACTGATCATCTAGAAGAGCCTAATCGTCCAGACTGAATCAGCTGAATTTGAACTGATTGTACAGGACGATCTTGGTCGACCAGTTGAGATTTAGGGCAAATTTTAAGCCCTCCTTTAAAAGAACTTTTTCCAATTTATGGAAAAATATCTTTTGCTACCTTCCTTCCCTGAGAAACCCTAGAGAGAAGAGAGAGTTGGGAGAGAGAGAAGAGATCTTGTGAGGGGGAGTTAGTGAGGGATTCACTAAGGTTGCTCCAAGCACGGATCAGAGTCGTCTTCTCCGCTCGTCGTCTGTCGTCTAGTCGGTGTTCTTCGTGGGAGGATCGTTCGCAAGAAGATCCGGGGTTCTCTGCCCGCTTCAGGTGGAAGCAAAAGGAGTTCAAAGGTTCTCTGCCTGCTTCAGGAGGAAGCGAAAGGAGGTCAGGTTCTCTGCCTCACCGTGTGGTGAAAAGGAGGTGTTTTGTACAGGCTTCTCCGCCTTGCTGTGGGAGCAAAAGGAGAGTCACTTTCGTTTAGTGCAATACCCGGAGGGGAGGCTCCGGGGAGTGGACGTAGGTCAAGTTGACCGAACCACTATAAAATCTGGTTTGCTTTTCTGATTCAGTTTTGCACTTTACTTTTCAATATAAACTGCTTGGGTGATTATCGTTGGTTGATCTTTTCGTTATTGTTTACTTGTTTCCGCTGCTAAGTATCGAAAAGATTTTTGTTGTTATCGTGAAATTTTTAAATAACCAATTCACCCCCCCCCCTCTTGGTTAGCCTCGGGACTAGTTCAGTAGGGCTTAACATCCCTTTCGAACTTTCAAGTGGTATTAGAGCGGGATTCAAAATTTCTGTTTAAAAACTTTTGAATTTGATCCATGGCTAACTGTAACAATCGTAATACTGCTGAAGGTTATTCTATAACTAGACCACCGTTGTTTGATAACATTCCATTTGATTTTTGGAAAACACGCATGTCTACTTTTCTTCAGTCTATTGATTATCGCATGTGGATGTTAGTTAAGGACGGATACGAACCACCTTTTCAAATGGTTAACAATGTGAAAACTGAATTGCCGTTTGCTGATTGGACATTTGATGATCGTGATTTAGCACAGTTAAATGCCAAATGTTTGAACTGTTTCTTTTATGCTTTAAAATCTGAGGACTATATGCGTGTTTCTACTTGTACAACGGGAAAAGAGATTTGGGATAGATTATGTATAACATACGAAGGTACAACTGAAGTCAAACAGTCTAGGTTAAACATCTTGTTACATGATTACGAACTTTTTCGCATGAAACCTAGTGAGACTATTTCAGAAATGTACACAAGGTTCACTCAGATTGTTACCGCTTTGCATGCTTTAGGTAGAGAACTTACCAATTACGAAAGAGTGAACAAGATTCTTAGATGTTTGCCTGCTTCTTATGATGCTAAGATTACTGCTATTACTGAATCCAAAGATTTAAATACTTACTCTATTGACAGCTTACTTGGATCACTCATTGCTTACGAGCAAGGGGTGAACCAAAGGCAACTTAATGCAGGTGAACGCAAGAAAGAGAAGACAGTGGCACTAAAGGCCAAAGATTCAGATGCTAGCACTTTCGGGTCTGATAGCGATGATGTTGCCTTAATCACAAGGCAATTCAAAAGCTTTCTAAGGAAGAAACATAAGAACCATCAGAAGTGGAACAAGGGTAAGTTCAATAAAAACTTTAAGGGTTCATCTGAATCGGTTTGTTTTGAATACAGGAAGCCCGGACACATTAAGGCTGATTGTCCGACACTTAAAGCTCATCCAAGCAAGGAGAAGGGTGAGGAGAAACCAAAGTTCAGAAAGGACAAGAAGCGGATTCAGAAGGCGTTCTGGGCAGACTCTGCATCCGACTCTTCTGAGACTGAAGCTGAAGAGGAGGAAACAAACTTGTGTTTGATGGCTGATGATCACCCTGGTCAGTCCGACCAGAAAGAGGTATGTGAGCTTACTTACGATCAGTTATTTGAAGTTTCTGAAAAGATTCATACATCATATAGGAAGCTTAAGAAAACCCATGCTAGTTTGAAACTAGATTATCTGACTTTGCAAAAAGAGCAAGAAGTGTTGATTAAGGATCATTCCACCATTGATAGCAATCACATGTCTTTACTAGATGAGTTTGATGAACTGAATAAAAAGCATTCTGATTTAATTGTTGAGCATAACTTGTTAAAAACATCGCATGTTGAATTAAAACTTGCTTTTAAGAAAGTGAATGATTTGGCATCTGAGTTAGAAAGTATTGAAAGTGCAAAAACGTTTGAAATTGGAAGTTTAAACAAACACATTGAGTTTTTGAAAGTGAAAATCAGTGCTTTTGAAAATAACAAAACATCGCCTACTTTTGAACAATTTTATGCACCGCTACCTTTTAAAAATTCTGTTGCAAGTTCATCAAAGCATGTTTCATACACTACTAGGAAGAGGCACTATCACTCACGACGTTTAGTTAATCCTTTTCCTGGTGTTAGATGTTTTTCATGTGGCATGTTAGGATACATATCACACACTTGTACTGTTCACCGTAGTACACATTGGGTGTGGAGACCCAAACTGCCTGTTGCACAGCACAGCACGCATGCATCGCATTCTTCTTTTCATAAGAAGGAACCCAAACCTGTTTGGGTTCCTAAGACTGACATTTGATGATTTTGTAGGTGTGCTCTCACACAAGACCTCGTGAGAGCATGTGGTACCTGGACAGCAGATGTTCTAGACATATGACTGGAGATGCAAATCAGTTCATTTCGCTGGAGGCCAGAGCTGGAGGCAAGGTTACACTTGGAGATAACACCACCAGGAAGGTGGTAGGCACAGGTATGATTGGTGATTCAAAGAATTTTGTGATTGATAATGTTTTACTTGTTGATGGACTGAAACACAACTTGCTGAGCATTAGTCAACTCTGCGACAAGGGATACAGCATCAAATTCCTGCCCACTGGCTGCATTTTAAGCTTAAATGATGAAGTTGTTTTGGAGGGGCAAAGGATCAATAACGTCTACAAGCTGGATGTAAGTAGCATTAAATCTGATAATTCAATTTGCTTAAAAACTGCTGCTGATGAGTCTTGGTTATGGCATAGGAGATTGTGTCATGCCAGTATGAAAACCCTTAGGAGAGTCACCCAAAAGGACTTAGTTAGAGGTGTGCCCAAGCTTAAGTTCACTAAGGATCACCTGTGTGGTGCCTGTCAGTTGGGGAAGCAAGTCCAGTCCTCTTTTCACTCAGTTAAGGACATTAGCACCTCTAGACCTTTAGAAGTTCTTCACATGGACCTCTTTGGACCCATTAGCACTGCCAGCTTAGGGGGGAGAGTCTATGGTTTTATCATTGTTGATGATTATTCAAGGTTCACTTGGGTTAAGTTTTTGTCACACAAATCTGAGTCATTTGATGAGTTTAGATCTTTCTCTACTTGGATTCAGAAGAAGTTAGGATGTGAGATTATTACCATCCATAGTGATCACGGAGGGGAGTTTGAAAATGAAAGATTGGGAAGTTTTTGTGAGAATCATGGGATTAGTCACAATTTTTCAGCTCCTAGGACCCCTCAGCAGAACGGGGTAGCTGAAAGGAAGAACAGGACCTTAGTGGAAGCCGCTAGAGCCATGCTTGTCGAGTATTCACTTCCTAAATACTTTTGGGCTGAAGCGGTGAACACTGCCTGTTATGTGCTGAATAGGGTAAATGTGAGAGTCAAGCTGAACAAGACACCTTATGAGATCATTAAGGGTAGAACTTCAAATCTGTCCCACCTCCATGTCTTTGGCTGTAAGGTTTTCATTCTAAACAACGGGAAGTCACCCTTAGGAAAATTTGACCCCAAATCTGATGAAGGAGTGTTCTTAGGATATTCAAGTGTGGGGAAATCCTTTAGGGTGTTCAATAGGAGGACTTCGGTGGTGGAAGAAATAACCCATGTAGTGTTTGATGAATCTGATCCTAAGGAGTCTAGATCTGAAGTAGAAGATGAAGAGATTGTTGAGGTTACCCAAGGAGTTGGAAATACAAATTTGGAGGAAAGGGTAGAACCTCAAACCACATTGCCTAGAGATTGGAGATATTCTTCGAGTCATCATAAAGAACTGATCTTAGGAGACCCTTCTGAAGGTGTTAGGACTAGACATGGACTTAGGAAGGAAGTAAACCATTCTGCCTTTATCTCAATGACTGAACCCACCAACATCAATCAAGCCTTGTCGGATGAGTTTTGGATTTTAGCTATGCAGGAAGAATTGAATTAATTTGTAAGGAATGATGTTTGGGAGTTAGTAGAAAGACCTAGAAACCAAAGTATTGTGGGAACCAAGTGGGTCTTTAAGAATAAGATGAATGATTCTGGTGTGGTGGTGAGAAATAAGGCAATATTGGTGGCTAAGGGGTATAATCAGATAGAAGGGATAGATTTTGAGGAAACTTTTGCCCCTGTAGCTAGATTGGAAGCCATTAGAGTGCTACTAGCCTTTGCCTGTTACAAGGGATTTAAGCTGTTTCAAATGGATGTCAAGAGTGCCTTTTTAAATGGGGTAATTAAAGAAGATGTTTTTGTAGAACAACCCCCAGGTTTTGAGAGTTCCCAATATCCAAGTCATGTCTATAAATTAAAAAAGGCCTTATATGGATTAAAACAGGCACCCAGAGCTTGGTATGAGAGGCTTAGCACATTCCTGTTAGAAAGAGAATTTGTTAAGGGGAGCGTAGACACCACCCTTTTTCTGAGGAGAATAGGAGATGACTTACTCATTATCCAGATTTATGTTGATGATATAATTTTTGGATCTTCTGATAAATATTTATGTGATGAGTTTTCCAAAATAATGAGTAAGGAGTTTGAGATGAGTATGATGGGAGAATTGTCCTACTTTTTGGGGTTTAGCATAAGGCAAACGGATGATGGAACTTTTCTCAATCAATCAAAATACACTAAGGACATTTTGAAGAAATATGAAATGGACAAAGCCAAGCCAATCAATACTCCCATGCCCTCCTCAGTTCAGTTAGATAAGGATTCAAATGGAAAATCTGTTGATCAGAAGAAGTATAGAGGGATAATAGGTTCACTGCTTTACCTGACTGCTAGCCGACCTGATATCATATTTAGTGTCTGTCTTTGTGCTAGGTTTCAGGCTGATCCTAAAGAGTCCCACCTGACTGCTGTTAAGAGAATTCTTAGATATCTTTTAGGGGACCCAAACCTAGGAATTTGATACCCTAGGCACAGCACCTCTTTTGAGATCATTGGATATTCTGACTCTGACTTTGCCGGGTGTAGGGTGGATAGGAAGAGTACCTCTGGGACTTGTCAATTCATAGGACAGTCGTTAGTCTCCTGGTCCAGTAGAAAACAGAACTCAGTTGCACTTTCCACTGCTGAGGCTGAGTACATTACCTTAGGAAGTTGTATGGCCCAAGTTCTTTGGTTGAAACAACAAGTCTTGGATTTAGGAGTACCCGTTGGCACAATTTCTGTTCTGTGTGATAATACCAGTGCCATCTGTATCTCTAAGAATCCAATCCAACATTCTAGGACCAAACACATTGACATTAGGCATCACTTCATTAGGGACCATGTTACAAAAGGGGACATTGAGCTACATCATGTAGCAACTGAAAATCAGCTGGCTGACATATTCACTAAACCACTGGCCTTTGACTCATTCAGCATTTTGAGAACCAGATTAGGAGTGATTGATATAAATGCTTGATTCTGATGACTGCTGATTTCTGATTGTTCTGACTGGTAGTCTATTTTTCTGTTAGTTAGTTTTTAGTTTGATTACTTGCCTTCAGTTGTTTTTATGTCTTTTGTTGATTTTTGTTTTAGCCGTACTGTTAGTTTGATTTGAGTATTTACTCTGATGTGATTTTATACCTGTTATTATTCACTGGTTCATATCTTGCACTTACTGTTTTATGTTTTTCAAAATCTGATCACCGCTCACTACTTCTGATAATCTGAATTTCTGACTGGGAGTTTTTACCTTATTTTGATTTGGAAGCTGGTAAGCAGTGATTGATTCCATTGAATCTGTTAAAGGGAAGAAACATTGATGATTGTTTCTCTTCCTCTAACTCCTTTACTGGTGTATGGTTTCTTTTGGATAAAAATCCTCTTCAAAATTAAAATGTTAGTTTTTTTGAAATAGAAATTATTTTATCTTCCTACAGTAATCTACCTCATATCACTAGTGTTTTTCAAAGTCTTGAGTCATTAGTTTGATTTTCTAAAACCAAGTGATTGCATTTATCATATGATGTGTAGTTTTTTGTTTTGTGAATCATTCTTCCCTACTGTGGAGAGTCATCTCCTATGTCTGGAAGATAGATTCACAGCTGAGACTCTTTAATGATTATGAAAAGGAGAAAGCTTACAAAAGATGCGCAGTGCGCCAACCAAATTGAAAAAGAGGCATAAAATGAGCCCAAAACTGAAAAGATGCGAAAATGCCAAATACACAAAGTGTATAAAAAATCAAAAGATGCGCAGTGTGCCAAATAAATTGAGAAAAAAAAAAGAGGCACAAAATGAGCCCAACCTAAGCTTTCTTCTCTTTCAGATCTTTAAATGTCTTAGAAAAAACTCATGTGTCACGTAATACGTTCAAATGCTTGAGTTTGAAAATCTTGATTTCTGATTTTTTAGTTTGTAACACTATAATATCAGATATTTTTCTGGAACGAGGCTTGAAAGGATCTCTTTTCAAATCTAATGTCCTTTCTTCTGAATCGGATTTTTGTTTTGAAAGAGGTGTGCATCGATAAGGTGCCCGGGGTAGGAGTTACGAAAGTCGATTTTTTCAACCTTTTCTGGATTTCAGCGCTGTCAATTATTCTCTTATTGGTTTTTGAATATAAAATCAAGGAAAAATTCTGATTTACTCGAGCAGCTTGATCAGTTTCCTGCTTTTGTAGTTGTTCTATGTTATATTTTATTTCAGTGTTCTGTTTTTCCCTCCTCCTTTTTGTGATGTCAAAAGGGGGAGTCAGTTGTAGTCGTGTCTGTTTCTATTTTCTGAGTCTGTTTCTATTTTCTGAGTCTGTTTCTATTTTCTGAGTCATGTTTTCTGTATTGTTTGAGCTGTTAAATGAAAATTTAAAAAATGTTTATTTTGTTTGATTTCTTAGTTTCGTTTTATTTTCAGACTACTTTACAAATGTTTGCCATCATCAAAAAGGGGGAGATTGTTGCAAATCTGGTTTTGATGATGACAAACATGTTTCCAGTGTGTTTTGCTTGGCTAATCAGTTTCAGGCACAAAAGACCGCAAGCTACTCAAGCCAACTCAAGATCGGGTCCAAGTGTGTCAAATGTATGATTTTTCCTTTTATTGAGTCAATTGTAATGTAACTGATTCCCTAGCTAAGTAACCTTGCACACACACACTCAGGGAGAGAGATTGAGTGAATTAGAGTTTCTGTTAAAATTTTGTTCAGATCGTCCTGGACGATAGTCGCATCATCCTGGATGATCCAGTTAAAACAGAAACCCTAATTAGGGTGACTAAGTTAAGAGGGTCTGATTAAGCAGATCGTCCTGGATGATCTTTGGATCGTAAGGAATGACATTCTCAAATCAGAAATTCCCAGCCGCCAGATTAAGTTAGGCAAGTTTTATTTTAAGTATTTTGGTCTGATCGTCCCGGACGATACGTGTATCATCCTGGACGATGCACTACAATCATGCCTAAATTAGTCTGGTAATTAAGAAAACTAATTAATGTTTAATTGATACGATCACATCATCCTGGACGATCGCAGGATCGTCCCGGACGATCGTGATCGTCTTGTGCATTTCAGCTGTACGACCCGAACTGTGTTCAGGACGATTTTGGGCCTTTTTGAACTAATCGTACAGGACGATGTCCAAATCGTCCTGGACGATCAAGTCATTTTTTGGTCGTCCAGCACAGATTTCTCTGGACGACCTGAACTGTCTTCTGGACGATTTTCCTCAATTTGCACTAATCGTCCCGGACGATCGTAGTATCGTACGGGACGATATGAACAACTTTTTCTACTGATCGTCCAGAAGAGCCTAATCGTCTAGACTGAATCAGCTGAATTTGAACTGATCGTACAGGATGATCTACAGATCGTCCTGGACGATCTTGGCCGACCAGTTGAGATTTAGGGCAAATTTTAAGCCCTCCTTTAAAAGAACTTTTTCCAATTTATGGAAAAATATCTTTTGCTGCCTTCCTTCCCTAAGAAACCCTAGAGAGAAGAGAGAGTTGGGAGAGAGAGAAGAGATCTTGTGAGGGGGAGTTAGTGAGGGATTCACTAAGGTTACTCCAAGCACGGATCAAAGTCGTCTTCTCCGCTCGTCGTCTGTCGTCTAGTCGGTGTTCTTCGTGGGAGGATCATTCGTAAGAAGATCCGGGGTTCTCTGCCCGCTTCAGGTGGAAGCAAAAGGAGTTCGAAGGTTCTCTGCCTGCTTCAGGAGGAAGCGAAAGGAGGTCAGGTTCTCTGCCTCACCGTGTGGTGAAAAGGAGGTGTTTTGTACAGGCTTCTCCGCCTTGCTGTGGGAGCAAAAGGAGAGTCACTTTCGTTTAGTGCAATACCCGGAGGGGAGGCTCCGGGGAGTGGACGTAGGTCAAGTTGACCGAACCACTATAAAATCTGGTTTCCTTTTCTGATTCAGTTTTGCACTTTACTTTTCAATATAAACTGCTTGGGTGATTATCGTTGGTTGATCTTTTCGTTATTGTTTACTTGTTTCCGCTGCTAAGTATCGAAAAGATTTTTGTTGTTATCGTGAAATTTTTAAATAACCAATTCACCCCCCCTCTTGGTTAGCCTCGGGACTAGTTCAGTAGGGCTTAACATCCCTTTCGAACTTTCAACCACCTCTCCCTCTGCATCCCTCTCCCTCTCCCTCTCTCTCTCTCTCTCTCTCTCTCTCTCTCTCTCTCTCTCTCTCTCTCTCTCTCTCTCACTCTCTCTCTCTCTCTCTCATGCATATTTTCTAGAAATCAAATGGTATATTGTCAAGAAAAGGTGGAAGAGTAATCGAATACATTTATTTTTTATTATTTTTTAAATGAGCACTATTAAATAACAATCATAGCAAACACTAAAAGTTAGAATAACACTGATAAAAAATAAATAGTACAACCAACATACTCACTACTCCCCCTTTTGACAACACCAAAAAAAGAAACTATAGACAAATGTTAGTACAGAGAAAAAAATACTAAAAATTGAAAGCAAAATTAAACAAGCTATAACTAACAAACACACACTAATAATGAAAAAACATTACAAACTTCTTATAAGAACAAACAAAAGTTTACACAAATAATCATAATTTCACATACCACAACTCCAATTTTTCTAAGTACTTACGTCAAAGACACTTAGTCTAGTCCTATGTTTGTTGAATGTACCAAAACTCAAGGGTTTGGTAAATTTATCAGCCAATTAATTTTTAGTATGAACATGTGGTAACTCTACATCACCCTTGGTCACATAATCCTTAATAAAATCATGTCTAATATCAATGTATTTAGTGCGAGAATGTTAAATTGAATTTTTAGACATATAAATTACACTAGTATTGTTACACATAATAGGGATTATTCTTATAGGTGGTCCAAAGGTAAGAATATGTTGCTTCAGCCACAAGAATTAGGCAATACAGCTTCTTATAGCTACATATTATACTTCAGTAGTGGACAAGGATACGGAGTTTTTTTTTCTACTAGACCAGGAAACTAAAGACTATCTATAAATTACCAAGCTCCATATATGCTTTTCCTGTCTACTCTACACCCAAAAACTATAAATTTAAATATCCTACAAGATCAAAAGTGGAGCTATTCCTAGGATACCAAATGACTATGTTTTAGGTGCCTATCAAATATCTTAGAATTCTCTTAATAACATTCATGTGATATTCCTTAGGATCATCTTAAAACCTAGCACATAAATAAATATTAAATATATTGTTTAATCTACTAGCAATTAGGTAGGGTAGTGATCTTATATTCCCTCTATACTTCATTTGGTCAATGGATTTTCTATCTATATCAATGTCTAACTAGTTGGTCGGGCTCATTACGGTATTCATGCTCTTACTACCTTTCATATCAAATTTCTTCAAAATGTTTTTAATATATTCATTTTGACTAAGTAAGGTTCCATCTTCTACTATAGATTAAAAAGTAAAAAATGGATTTTGAATAAAATTGTCTATGCTCTAAGAGAGTTTTCATCTAGATTGGAGAACAAAAATAGGGTTTATTTTGAATTAGAGTTTTAAGTTCCCGTGAAGGTAAGTCCTCATTTTTAATTACAACCCAAGATAAACTCTTGAAAACACTCTCAATTAAAGTAGTGACTAAATATTTTTAGATACTTAATGATTTTGACAAGGTTTAGAAGATTAATTTTTTAAATGGGATTGGATCAAAGTTGAATAGTTCTTTTCGGAGTCACAATATGAAAGATAGGGAGCACTACAATTCTAAAAAGTTTAAAAGAATTCTAGTCTATTCTATATTGGTCTTTAATATTTTAGGATGAGATTAGTTTTTATATTTAAATTAGTAATTTATTAGAATGGTGGGATCATATTCTTAGAGGGTGAGGACTTAAAATTTTGAGTCTGTTTTAGATCCTAGATCTTAGATGGATATGTATAGGGTATTAATTCAAACCTATTCTAAAGAGGTAGAAATTTGTGAGTCAAGACTTATATCTTCAAACCTTAAAAAGATTAAATAGAAAAACTGACATTGTTGGATTTAAATTTTCTTGAAGTGAAATGCAAACAAATTATTGTTTATTTGAATATATAAGGGTTCATATGCACTATTGACCTCTTTTTTATATAAGGTCAATCATTTCAAGTTCGACATTCAATTCTTCAACAAACTTCAGTCATGGAGTTTAATCCCTGAATTTCATTCAACTAGTAAATTCAACTGAAACATTATGTTTAGCCATAGTGTTCAATCATTTAAACCTTCAATTAATCATCTTTAATAATTTTTAATCATGTTGATTCAATGATATTTAATCATTCTAAATGTTTAGTAATTTAATCATTCAATATTTGTCAATGGTTCATGCAGGTCTCTGAATGGTAAATGTTTACGGGGTTAGAATACAAAGGGTACGATCACACTATCCCATAGGATAAAATAGTTGTAGACCTTTATACTATATTCATGCAAGCCAATGGAAGAGATTGAATCATACATATGATTACCCACAGGAAATAATGATTTTTTCCTACACATCTCGATCAAAAATGATATATATGATTCAAGAGTCACGAGATTTCTCTCATTCAATATATTAGCTTAAATGAGGTTTATTTGATGTAGGTGTCTATTTCCCATAGGTGCAAACTTCTATGATTAATTATATCTTAGGCCTTAACCTAGAAACACTCTCAATTAGGTATGCTACTTTATTCTATTTTTGGTTTGCTGTATAGTAGAATTCCTAGGTTCTTCTAATCAAAGGGTATATACTTAACGGGGTTTTCAACACATACATAAAGATCAAGTAATTATCCAGTAGGTATGAATCACTACAGGAAATTTAGGTTTTACCGGGGGCTATTACCGGCGGTTCGTTAGTCGTTGGTAATAACGACGGTTTAACCGGCAGTCTAACCGCTGGTATTAACCGGCGATTTCTTTGACGGTTTTGTATTAAAAATTGCCAAAATTAGTGGCGCTATGGTAACCCCCGGTAAGATCGCCAGTTTTATGTTTTATCATTGCTAATACCAGCGGCTTGGGCCACCGGTGTTAAGTAATTTTTTTTGGCGGCCAAAACTGCCGGAAATAGACTTAATATTGGCTATCCCGAGCCCTTCCTCTTCATTTCTTTGGTTTTCTCTCCCTGCATACGCTTGCTCGCGATCGCACCTCCGGCTAACTGCACATGAATCCAGCCACCGACGAGCTCCCTCCGGCTGCCGACGAGCTCCCTCTGGCCGACTATCTCACACATTGTTCGGCCGACGAGCGCCCTCCGGCCGCCGACGAGTTCCCTCCGCTGACGAGCTCCCTTCGGTTTGGTTTTATTTTTTTTCTAAAATTTGCAATACCAACAAGTCATTTGTTTTTGCTTTATTCATGGATGTTCTCACCAGACATTTTGAAAAGGATGTACCTTGGTGTTTGCTTATTGCTCATGATATTCTTCTTGTTGATAAGATTAGATAGGGAGTTCAAGTTTAACTTGATTTTAGCTATTCTCACTAGACATGGATGTTCTTGTTTCTCAAAATCAATTTGGATTCATGCCAAGTAGGTCTATTATGGAGGCTATACATTTATTGAGAGGTTTGATGGAGAAGTATAGAGAGAATGAGAAGGATCTACATTTCTTTTTTATTCATTTAGAGAAAGCATATAATAAAATTTGAACAGTTAATAATACTTATAATATTCAAGTCATTAGTGATATGTACGTAGGAGCTATTACTTGTGTTCGAATTCAAGGTGGTTTGACCAAGTATTTTCCTATTTCAATTGGATTACATTAAGGATCAGTCTTAAGCCCATATCGTTTTTCTTTAGTCATGGATGTTCTCACTAGAAATTTGCATGAGGTTGTACACTGGTGTATGCATTTTGTTGATGATATTCTTCTTGTTGATAAGTCCCCCTTAACTTTATGGAAAAATTCTATAAAATGTTGGTGACACCTGCAATACTTTATGGTGCAGAATTTTTGCCATTAAAAGAGAAGCATAATATTAAGTTAAGTATTGCAGAGATTAGGATGCTCAAGTGGATTAGTGGCTTTACTCTTAAAGATCGGATATGAAATGAGCATATACGTAAAAAGGTTGGAGTAGCTCCAGTGGAAGATAAGTGGAGTAGTTTCTTTTGATTTTTTTATGCTACCCTATGATGGAAGACATCCAATGAGCATGAGTAGGTAGTGCTTGGGCATGAAAAACTTTGGGTGTGCTAGCTAGTTGGGTTTTTTGAGTTTTTGGGCTACTGGATGCTTCTTGGGTTTGGCTTGGATGCTTGGTTTTGGGCTGTGTTTTTGGGAGCTGCTTGGTTCTAACTCGTTAATGCTTGAGCTGCTATTTTAGGTCATTATTTTGGAAAGTTATGTGGAGTGGAGTCTTGCCTTTCCCCTTCATTGTATTTTTGGGAGGTGTTTGTTGGATGATTTGGTGGCATTTGCCGGAGGGGTTTTGGTGGACGTTGGACCTTGTAGCTGTGGTGGACCCTTGGTTTGTAAGCCCTAAGCATTTATTTTATATTGCCTACTTTTTTTATTGCATGCGAGGAAATCGCTTGCCGGTTGTTCTAAGGGTAATAATTTTTTAATTTTAATTTTATTTCATTTATTTGGATGTCAGCTTACTTGTTTTGAATTGAGTTATGTTCTACTAGTCCTAGTATTCTCTTCTCTTGGCTCGTTCAAAATTAAATAACGTAAACTTGTTCACGCTGCATATCTTCTAATAATTAATTTCACAACTTTATATGTAGGGAAACATTTGCTTTTTCTTTAACATCTAAATGACTATCCAAGAAGAAATATATTGGATGTATAACAAATTATTACCGGGTCGAAGAGGATTGACAGATGAATTTATACAGGGAGTTAAGACTTTTATTCAAGTTGCATCTCAACTACCTCTATTTAAGTTTGATGAAATGTTTAGATGTCCATGTTCGAAGCACAAAAATCAAGAATTCTTCAAGCCCGATGATGTGAAGGTTGATTTATATCGTAGGGGATTTATTCCAGACTACTGGATTTAGACCTCATATGGAGAGTACGAGCCACAAAGAGATACTCATACTGGTCCATCCACAGCTTTTGGAACAATTAATGAAGATCAAATGACTATACGGTATGAAGAGCTTATTTTTAATGTAATAGGTCCTAATTTAAGGGCTAATGAGGAAGAGCCACCAAATGCAGAAATTAAAAAATTCTTTGAGTTACTATATGCAGCTCAAAAACCAATTTTGAATGGTTGCAAAACTCATTCAGAATTATCGATTGCAGTGAGGATGCTAAGTATCAAAATTGAATATAATATTCCTCGTGATTGTTTCAATGACTTCATTGGTCTTCTCAAGGAAATAAATCCAACGGACAATTTAATTCCCTCAGATTTGTACCAAACGAAGAAATTAGTATCAAAGTTGGGTCTTACTCCCATAAAAATTAATTATTGTATCAATGGATGTATGTTATACTGCAAGGATGATGCAACAGAAGTTTATTGTCGCACCTGTAATGCACCTCGGTTTAAGCAAAACTCAGGAAAACAACGTCATCAAAAGAAAGATGTTCCATTTTCCCGTTTATTTTATTTATGGATCATTCCAAGACTTCAGCGGCTCTATGCATCAATGAATTCTGCAGGTCAAATGAGATGGCATAAGGAGAAATTAGCAAACAGTGGTGTTCTTTCTCATCCATCAGATGCTGAAGCGTGGAAACATTTTGATCGAGTGCATGCTTCATTTGTTGCTGAACCATGCAACATAAGATTGGGATTATGATCTGATGGTTTTACCCCATATAGTCAAGCAGCTTCATCGTACTCTTGTTGGCCAGTTATACTAACACCATACAACCTTCCACTAGAGTTGTGTATGACTGCCCCGTACATGTTCTTAACACTTATAATACCTGGACCACATAATCCAAAAGGAAAAATTAATATTTTTTTGCAACCATTAATTGATGATCTTAAGTTATTATGGGAAGAAGGTGTCCTCACATATGACATATCAACCGAACAAAATTTTCTCCTTTGAGCTGCATTGCTTTGGACCATTGGTGATTTTCCAGCTTATGGTATGTTGTCTGGTTGGAGCACAGCAGAAAAATTAGCTTGCCCTTACTGCATGGAGAATACTAAAGATTTCACACTAAAACATGGAGGAAAAAATACTTGGTTTGATTGTCATCATATGTTCCTACCTGCTGATCATCCGTTTAGGAGGAATAAGGATGCATTCATTAAAAATAGAGTTGAGAGGTCACCTCCTCCACCCAGATTAAATGGTGATGACGTACTACAGAGACATTCTAACTTTTCATCAATTATTGATTTTCCAATGTTATCAAAGTCTAAATTTTTGGGATATGGTGTTGAACATAATTGGATTAAAAAAAGTATTTTCTAGACATTATCATATTGGAGAACAAATTTGATAAGGCATAATCTGGATGTTATGCACATTGAGAAGAACTTCCTAGATAACATTTTTAATATAATTATGGATGTCAAAGGTAAGAGCAAGGATAATGTCAAAGCTAGGATGGACATTAAAGATTACTGCCTGTGAAAATATTTAGAGTTAGTAACAACCACCAACGGAAAAATTATGAAGCCCAAAGCACCTTACTCTTTCACGTTAGAGCAAAGAAGATCAATATGCCAGTGGTTTAAAGGTTTAAAAATGCCCGATGGCTACGGATCAAACTTAAGCCGATGTGTTGACCTTAAATCTGTGAGGTTATTTGGACTAAAAAGTCATAATTGTCACATAATCATAGAGGTTCTCCTTTCGATCATAGTGTGTATGTTACCAGATTACATATCGAATCCATTGACTGAGCTTAGCATTTTCTTCAAAGACCTAAATTCATTTGGTTTAAACTTTTATGTTATGTTTATTGTAGAAATTATTTGGTTTATAGTGGCGTGTTGCCCAATATATACTGTTATAAATATTTGTTGTGCAGGTTTGTGGAAATCTGAGTAAATAGAGGAGGGGCTGTCAATTTTTTTTTAAAATGCTACAGGTTTCTGAAGGCTTTCTGGTGGTTTGGCCGCCGGAAAGCTTCGATACCAGATGACTTTATGTGACCACCAGTAATATAAATTAGCTGCCGAAAATTACAGGCGGTCACCGGCGGTTAGACCGTCGGTGGCCGTCGGTTTGGCCTCCAGAATATTCATTACCGAATGGCTAATTATAACCACCGGATTCATAATTAAGCTGTCGGAAATGACCGGCGGTCGCCGGCGGTTTCCCTGCTGGAAACATTGATACCATACGGCTTATTTTAGCACTGGAAATATAAAAGGACACCAGTAAAACTGCCGGTACAACCGAAGATTTTTGCGGCCCGAAAGCCGCCGGTGAATAATCGGCTGTCACCGGCTCTATAACTGCCAGAAAGTACCGACCGTCAAAACTGCCGGAAAGCCACCGATCCTTCTAACCGCCAAAAAATAGCCACCGAAAATCATTTCCTACGTGCCTAATACCGGCAGTTTAGGAACCACCAATAAACCGCCGGTAGTTTGTAAAATTGCCGGAAAAAAAATAAATACCACCGGTAATAGCCGACGGTAATAGCTGACTTTCCTGTAGTGAATGGAAGAAATTAAGAGAAGAGAAATTGTATATAAGGCATGTTATAGAGAAGGATGAAAAAGATGTCATCAGTATGACATATATAAATAGGATTTATAGTCTCCTAAGAATGGCGAGCTCACCCAATGATAAGGCATGTAGTGATATACTCATAATTCCAGCCTTTGATAATAAATCTATAGAGGACATACTGTACTCTTAGTATTAATGCCCTTAACCTAGCTAATGCAAGATGATGAGAGGACATAATGTAAATCCTACTAGGGACCTAAGCAGCCCCAACCTGAATTTACCACCTACTCGAAAAGGTGTACTAGCTAAAACTCTACATAACCTTTTAAATTTATGCAGTTAAGACTTAATAGATGCAAGAGTGGTGGGGAGGTACAAAAGAGAAATGTTTATTATGCCTGATCATGAAGTACTATATTAATGTAATAATAAACTATCATTATAATTGATAAAATAAAATCTATATGCTTGACTTAGGTTATGTATAAGGTAGGGCTAATAAGAACTAGCTCGGAGCCACCATGAAATGGGCTTTGTTTTAAATATGAGTTATACTTTAAAGGTTGACCCAATAAGGGTCATGCATTAAATTTTAAGAGAATGTTGGTTAATTTTAAGCCTTGTGTTTCTTTTATCTTGGTTCAATAAATTTTATCTTTTATAAAAAACTAAATATTCTAGGAGCTTGACATAACAACTTCGTCTGAGCCACCCTCAAGCAAAATAATTAAAGAAACCTAATAAAATAATACAATTCTAGTGCACAATCAAAGTAAACATACAAATTATTATATAATAAATATTAAATAAGAGGCCATAATTATAACTAGATTCTACAATACACTCCAAGAAAAAAAAGGTAGCAAAGCTCTACAATAATTACAACTTAATCTAAAACTATACAATAATAAATTGTATGTAACTCTTGATCGATCTTCATATATTGGCTTCCTTTCTTCGGAAATACACACATGCCAACATGGCTTTCCTAACTAAAATTACATATATAAAAAAAGAATTGCATCACATCTATATAAAATAAAGGTTAACACATTATAATAAAGCAATTACATACACATCCAGACCAAATCCTTAGGACCACATTTCTAAGGGCTAAGCAATCCTCACAGTACCTATTAGAAAGTGCATTTACAATGATAATTATAATATTTTATTAGCCCGTTAGGAACATAGCCAACTATAGAAGATAAGTCTAGAAAGATCTAACCACTTAAGGGTAAATACCCATTAATTAATCCAAACAAAAAAAGATAATAACAAGAATAAATAATCCAAATCAAAATTAATAATTACAACATCACATTATCACACATGCAAAGTGAAAAATAAAGAACTTCAAAAATATTATCCTTGCTACACTCTACCCAAGGATGCCTACAAAATGTGTCATATCCAACATCTAAGTGCATGCAAAGTTAATGTTAAGTAGTTAACCGAATTTAGGTGAAGAGTTCAAGCTGCAAGGTCGAGTTCATATTATTTAATTTATTAACCTAGAGGTTTCTCTTTAAGTGAATAGTTTTGATTGTTAAGTTATAAAGAGCCCAAATACATAAGCCCTAACCTGTGTCAGAGTTATAAATGATTGGGAGGAAAGTGGCCCATCATTGATCTTAAACCTAACTAAGGCTAGAATAATTATAAGGCTATAAGGGTGGTTAATCCCTTCTTGGTTTTCTAAGACTCGAGGTAAGGCCAATAGGTGACACACTAAAGTGGGTCTATTTTCCATCAAAAAAATCCTAAGCTTCCAATATCCAAGGTTGATCAATTTTAAAAGGGTGACATAGGAATAAAAGGCTCACTATATAAGGATATACAAAGGTTTTATGAGACTTAGGGTTTGACACTCAAGTGGTTAAGGAATGGGGATTATTATCTCTTGAAGGTGGCTTTAAATTTCTAAAATGGGATAACCTATACAAATCTTTGGAACTTTCTTTCTTTACTTATGAGGTACATGGCATCATAACAAAGGGCATGAAAAATGATGCCTCCTTAGGACTCATAGCCCCATAGCCCAAGAATTCAAGCATATATCTGTTAAATGAATTAAGGAAGAGGATATAAGGATAAACACAAATCAGACATATGCTAAGGCACTAAGGTTGAAGCAGTAAAGCCTAAGCTATCGCATATGAATAAACACCCTATGCAGAGTTAACAAACGGATCAACCTAACATGCTAGAGCTTGAATTTTATGTATATATTTAATATTTTTGACATATTCATATTTATGGAAATAAAATTTAAAGGCTCAAAATCATTAAAGAATTTATTTTTATGGTTATTTAAGTATTTTATTAGCAAAGCCAAAAAAATATCCTAGTGAGGTCTGCTTCATGCAAAAAAGAAATCTAATGTATATGACACATATAGGTGGCCCACACTAAATTCATAATTGACCATATCAAGGTCACTAAGAATCACAAGGGGGGAAAGGTCTAGCCAACAAGGCCAAAGCTTCATTAATGAGCTACCCTAAGGCTAATATCAAACAAACCCTACCATATATTTGGTTGAAAATAAAAGAAACGGTATGAAGTATGTGTGTGCAACTAAATCAATCACAATAAAAGAGGGGTCTTGATAAGTTATAAAAATTATATCTTAATTGAGAAGCAAACTAAGGCATGTGTGTATGCCTCGACATAATGAAAGAGCCTCTCCTGAGGCCCGAGAAGCTACAACTCACCTACCATGACATGAAAAATAATGTCCCTTGCAAGTAACACAAAGAGAGCATACATATCAGAAAATGATATGATAATGAGGCATGAATACATGAAGTAATGCATTATCAACATGACCTAACACTACATACATTGAGGGAAATGGTTTTTCAAAGTTTTAGGTCAAAAAGTTACATATGACCTTAAAAAATAAATTATAGAATTTTTTTTTTTGAAAGATGCAAAACCAATGCATTAACTCAAGAACTTATTACAAGCTACGGAACAATATTATCACATTCCTCTAACAAACTAAGAAAGGAAGGAGGAACATTATTCAAAGTAATATCATCCCAAAGAAAATTACTAAAAAGAGCAAAGTTAGCACACAAATATGTTAACTTATTATAATTCCTATCAGTACAATTGAAAATAACATTATTGAAATCCTTGAGAAAAGAAAGATCATTCCTCCAATATTCACCCTCCAAGCATCCATCTTCCTCAATGAATCTTGAATAAATTTTATAATGTTGTAATTATCACCTTCAATGATGATGCCCTTATATTCCAACATCCAATCTTTCATAACATTCCTAATAGATTGAATAGCTACGAGCTCCAACCGAGATACATCCCAATGAACACAAGTTTGCCCAAATGCTAGAAGAAGTCTTCCTTTGCCATCACAGAAGACACCACCAACTCCAAATTTGTACGAAGATAATAAAGAAGCACCAACATTCACTTTGATCCAATCGGGGGGGAGGAGGGTGTCAATGATTCACCAACAGCCTACATGGCTGCTTAACGCCCGAGTGGCCCGAACTCACTCTGCTATCAGAAAAAGAGACCGAAGCATAACTCACTGTGTTAGAAGTAATAACCAGTGAGTTTTGTTCATTACTGTTTTCAACAAATTTGATCCTCTCCTTCCAAGATAAGTAAACTGAAGAACAATACAGATTAATAAAAAAACCATGCTCAAGGATAAGCAAATTCAGCCAATTACAACATTCTTCAAATGAACCAAAAGTGGGAATACCAAAGCCCCACTTATTTAAGCATTTAAATACCTCAATCAGCTTCACACACCTAGTGGCCACTTGTTCTTGATCTTCTATCACCTTGCATCCTCTTGGACATGAAGTAACATCTTGAAGCCTTTTATACGATAGAAAATAAAAAGTAAGAATAAAATTATGGAACATCTACCACCAGAATACCTCCACCCTTGGGTTTAGCTTTTCCTTCTTGATCCATTTCCAATAGAGACAATCAGACTGTTCCTGCCTTAAAAAGCCAAAGTGGTAATAGATTTCCCAAAATTTTGATGGATAAGTTCCAGCTGATCTCCACACAACTCCAGATGTATTTGAATTTGACTTATCAACCAGACCAGCTCCTCCCCAAAGAATTTCTGAAGTTTAGCCAAATTCCAACTTCCATTAACAATAAACATGTCTACTATAATAACATCACTCCTTTGAATCACAACAAAAGTTGGCCACTTATAAATATATTTATCCAACACCCAAACATCATTGTAAACATCAATAGAATATCCTACGATAATCTTCTATCTTACAATAGGATTCAGAGATTTAGAACCAATAGAAATGATTTTTTGTGAAGCAGAACCTCCCTTCTTCGATCCATCCTCATAGATCCGAGACCCATATTTAGCTTCAAGAATTTTATGCAGTAGTGACTCTTTCTCCTGAATAAATTTCCAAGCTATCTTTGACCTCAAAGGACCAACTTTACTTGCACATGAGTGAAGCCCGTGGCCTCCCTACTTAACCGGCTTACACAAAACATTCCAGTTGATATAATGAAGACCAAATCTCCCCTTCTACTTATCCCATATAAAGCACATCTTGTCAAGTTCATCCATAACATGTTTAGGAACAAGAGAATGTGTACAATGAAAAATCGAAAAGGAGAGCATTATAGATTTAATAAGAGTAAACTTCCTAGCTAAGGAAATGAATTTGCTTCCCCAAACATTCATCTTCCTCATAGATTTATAAATAATAAACTAAAAATCAGCTCTCACTATCCTCCTTAAAGCAATTTTGACACTAAGATTATTGAACTCTTTAACCAGTTTAAACCCCATAATCCGGGCAATGGATTTTTTCCTCCTTCTCTTAATATTTTTACCAAAAAGAATAGTAGATTTATTGAAATTAATCCTCTATCCCGAACAACCATAGAAATCCAGTAAAATACCTTTAATCTATTTCACAACCTTATTATTGGCTTCAGAAAAAATAATAATATTATCTGCATATAGCATATGAGATATCCTCGGACCATTTGGTTGAAGATGAACACCAATTAAATCACCTTACCAAATAAGAGCATTGGATAATAATTGTGAGCATAAAATAAATAAAAAAAGGTGATAAAGGATAACCTTGATGAAATCCACTCCTTGCATTGAACTAATTGGAAAAACAACCATTAATCAACAAAGAAAACAAAGGATCTTCAACACGTTCCATATTCAATCTGGAGAACATAAGTGGAAAACCAAAATACTCCAAAACCTTCCTCAAAGTGTCCCATCCCATAGAATCATACGCCTGCTCCATATCAATTTTGAAGGAAACTAAACCTTTAGAATATTTAGAAAACATGAATTTATGGAAAACCTCTTGAGCTAATAGGACATGCTCTGATAAAGAACGACCATTCATAAAAGCCACTTTCTCTTCAGAAATGAGTTTTGGGATAATGATTTTCAATCTATTCAAAAGAATTTTTGCCACCACTTTATACACAGTCTTATAAAGGGTAATAAGCCTATAGTTGGATGGAACCATTGGATTACTCACCTTAGGGATAAGTACAATTAAAGTATCTTCCACTCAGCATTAATTTTCCTAGAATAAAAAAATTAATTAATAGCATTCCATAAATCTTCTTTAATGATACCCCAATATGCTTTAATAAAGAAAATAGGAAATATCGTCATTGCCAGGAGCTATGAAACCACCAACTTGATTAAGAACTCCCTCAACTTCTTCCAAAGATAATTCTCCACTCAGCAAGCATCTATCACTTTCAACAAGTGAACTCAAAGGGGAAGGCCAACCTATTGACCTCATTTTTGTATGAGGTCAATAAGACCAACCTAGATCTTAGGATCTATCTAGACCCTATGATCCTTCTAGACTCCAGATCCTAGGACCTTTCCAGACCCTAGGATTCTTTTAGACTCCAGATCATATGATCATCTTAGGCCCTAGAATCTACCTAGACCTTAGATCAATCCAGACCCTAGGAATTATCTTGATACTAGGATTCTTCTAGATCCCAGACCTTAGGATTTCTAGATCCTAGGATCATTTTAGATCCTAGACCCTAGGACTTCTAGACTCTAGGATTCTCTTAGACTTCAGACCCTTGGATTAATCCATACTCTAGATCAACCCATACTTTAAATCAACTTATTCAAAACTTAAATCAATCCAGATCTCAAGATAATTCCAGCTTCTGATCAATCTAGACTTTAGTTCAATCTGAATCCAAGTCAATCCAGATCTCAAATCCACTCAAACTTCAAATCAATCCTGATCCTTAATCAATCTAAACTTCAATCAATTTGATCTTCAATCAATCCAGACCCCCAGACCTATCTAAGTTTTAAGCCTTTCTAGCTTTTAACCTCAGTTTAAACTTTGATATAGCCTTCTAATCAAGCTTTAACCTTATCCCATCATTTATGATCATCCCAATCATTATAATTGACATGGATAACTCAAAATCCAATCATTCAAATAAAAAATCTAGCTTAAATCCATATTTTCAAACCAAAATCCAAGGGTTAAGGACTAAGGTCCTAAAAGCCTTTTCCAACAAATTTTTAACACTTCAAAACCCTATCAAAGGACCTCTAATTTAGAGTCTATCAGTTGCATACTGATGTGACATGTCTCTAGAGGAAATTCTTCAAATATGAGCTCATTGTGAGGCCTCTAGCCCTAGAAATTGAATTGATCTCCAAAGGCTGTAAAACCTTCAAATATTTACACCCTGTGCCATTGGACCTATCATCCAGTGGATTTTGACCTTGGAGCTTTCTCCAAAACTTCCAACCACATCCAGACATTTAATCTTGACCTCTTCAGTATTAAAATGCATTTTGTTGGACCCATTTTGAACCCTGGTCAATAGGGGTCAAAATGACCAAAATACCCCTATAGAGGTTTAAATACCAATTTCAAACCAAATGAACTCCAAATTGCTTGAAACCACTTCCAACAATTTTAAACATCAAAACAAATCTTTTGAGCCCATACCCAGCCCCTGGGTCAACATGGTTGACCAGGTCAACCTAGGTTGACCTAGTGACCCACTAAGGGCCCAAATAGGTATTTTGAACTAAATGATCATTCTGATCCCTCAGACCACTTCTACCAGACTTCAAATATCATTTTAAATTGGTTCAATTTTAACCCAGATCCCAGATCAACCCTTGAACTATTTTAACTTTAAATCAAATTCCAAATACATTCAAAACCCTATCAAACCTCCAAATCAATCTCAATATTTGATTTCAAGACCTTTTAGTTAATGGTGAGTCAAGTCTAGATGGGTTGACCAAGTCAACATATTAGACTTGATCAATCCATCCTACTTTTGTTCAAATCAAGCTATATCATCAAACCCAATTCAATCAAGACTTTCAAATTTCAAGGACCCTTCTATCACATGCTTTGAATCCCTCTGAATGCAATGTGACCCAAACAATGGTCAAGTTGACCAAGTCAATATGCTACACTTGGTCAAACTTTTTATTATTCACTCAAACACCAACCTTTGTTCTTTAAGTCTTCTCAAATCACTCCACCAGCTCAAGTATTTTCCTATGCCACCTCAACAGTCAACATGTCTAGTTTACTGGTCAAATCAGTCAAACCAAGCTTTTAAATGGTTTGAAAGTGGTCAAACCACCTCAAATTAACTCCAACTTTTAAATCAAGTTAACCAAACCCCATAAATCCATTCCAGAAGCCTCCTAAGACTTATTTAAACTTAACTTAAGCCCTGGTTTAATCCTTAAGCACCCCACATGGTCACTAATGGACAAGACTAGCTTTTCAAGTCATTATCCTTGTGGTCCTCTGATTCCCTGCTACCCTAACTTCTTTGGGGCATGTGGCAGCCATCAGAGAATTGGGACCAAGCAATCACGGCCATCCACAAAGGCCTGGAGATTTTGATTTGGCCAAAAGATTTAAAATGGGTCTCATTCTAATCCCTATCTTCTCTCACCATCCTCAAGCCTTCAAGCCCAGAGCTCAACTCATCTGAGCTTCCAAGATATCCCTCATCATTCTCCAGCCCAAACCAGTCAGTCAAATCCACCAGCGGTGAGATCTCCAGCGAGACAAGGGTGGAATCCGTCCAACTCAACATCCCGTCAATCCATAGCTTTTCAGACCACAGGTTTAAGAGGGAAAAGTTGTGTGGACAGTCAACAAGCTCAAAGAGCCAAAGAACTCCAGAATCCACCATGTGGATTAGGTAATATGCTCAACCCCAGATTAAAACACTTAGGGTTATTTAACATTCCAATAAGCTCACTTAAAAACATTTAATTACACCCACATAAACTCTGTTCATTATGTTAATCTAAGTTTAAAGTTTCAAACATTTTAATCAAGTATTTTAAGAGAACGAGCTCAAAAATCAATCCTAGGGCGTCCGCTGCAGCCTGTAAGAGGGGAAGATTTCTGGGTCATTGATCTTTCGATCAACGGCTTAGATCACGACATCCCGCGGTTTCGTCTAACCACTGGATTGATCCAGTGTTCCAGCTAGTCGTCCGGCTCAATCAGAGTCGTAGATTCAAACCGCGGATGATTCAGCAACGGGCGAGATCTGCTGACGCATATAAGTGAAAGCGCGTGGGACCCACGCGCTATCCAATCAGCGGGAAATGATTGCTTGGCGGTGCAATCATTGCCAATGATTACCCACCGTCATCGTATTTTGGATCAACCAATCACGTGCTGCACGTGTCATCCGTGCTATTTTTTTTAAAATTAAGTTTAAAATTGGTTTTAATTATTTTAAAATCCAGAAAACTGTAAAAAAAAGTATATTTTATATTAAAATTTTCATGAAATTAAATATTTTATTTTAAAGTAAATATTAATTTTATTTATATTATTTAAATATTAAATGTTAAGTGGTTTAAAATTAATATTTACCTAAAAATGATTAAAATATTTTATAAAGTTTAAAAACTTTATTTTAAAACTAATTTAAAAAAATTAGAAAACTATTTTAAAGTATTTAATTTTAGATTAAATTAAGATATCTGGTGGTTTGCTTAAGGATTTGCCTAAGAAGATTAATTATGGGTTGAATGCTAATCCTTGGATTACAAAGCCATATATTAAGTTAAACTTCAAGGAAGAGGATTTGGTGTTGTCTGAGGATGGTAAGGTAGTGAAACTATGTGAAGACATAGAAATGTTGAATGCTAAAAGGTTGGTTAACTCCTTGGTTTTTAAAGTATTTGGTAAAGAAATGCCATCACATTTGGTTGCATGGGAGGTGAGGCGCCAATGGAATAAGTTTGGTAATTTCCATTTTACTACACTTGGAAAAGGATGGTTTTTGTGTTCTTTCAACTCCTATGAATTGATGGAGGCTATTCTATCTGGTGGGCCATGGTTTGTGAATGGTCAGATAATAGGTATGGAAAAGTGGAATCCAGATTTCTCCCCATTATCTATGAACGGATTAACTTCTCCAATTTGGATTAGGATGCCACACCTTCCTCTTTATTGTTGGGACGAGCAGAATATTGCAAGGATTGCATCTATAATTGGCACACCTCATATGTTGGATGGAAATTTGTTTCAACGGGGGAAACAAGAATTTGCTAGAATTTGTGTGAGGGTGAAGATTGATCAATGTCTTCCTTTAGGAGTTTGGGTGGATAGTATTTTGGGGAGATTTTTTCAAAGAGTTGAATATGAAAAAATCTCATCTTTTTGTTTCCAATGCGGGATGATTGGGCATGTGAAATTGGAATGTAATAAGGAGTACACTATGCCTAAGGAGAAGGTGGAAGTTAGCAAGGAAGGTGGGAAGGGAGATGTTGTGGGGAAGGAGACTGGGACGTTGGATTCTGCTTCTTACGGTCCCTGGGTATTTGTTAACCGTAAGAAGGGTAGAAGTGTTGGCCAACGTAGAGATTTTGTTAAAGCTACTAATGTAAAGTTTGTAAACAAAAAGGGTATTCATAAGCAGTCATTTCAACCGGTTCAGAAGGTGGTAATTCCAGAGAAGGAGCATGTTATCCAAGATAAGGAAGAACTTAAGAAGCCCGATGGTGGTAAGGGTATGGTAACTAAAAGTGTGGTGGAGGCTAGGGTGAAGGTGGATACCAACCATACTGCTATTGAGAAGTGACAAAGCAAACGAAACCTCTCTGGTGTATCTTGATGGTGAGAATGAGGAAGTAGCTCCTGGATATGATCCTATGGCTGCTGTTAATATTAAACCTAACTTCTTAGGTGGTGAACTAGATAAGGTGGGTAAGTCTCTTAACCCTCCTGGTTTAATTTCTTCTGAAAGTATGTTTGCAGCTAGTCTACTTTCTTCAGTAAGGGAGAATGTTGGTAAGGGATCCTTACGAACTCAAGCAGGTCTAGCTGGATTGCTTGCGAACTCAGGTATTCCCTATTCTAAATCAAGTGGTATACATTACAAGGATCTTAGTTCTGTTGATAAGAGTAACATGGAAATTAAGGGAGGTTTGGAGAATGGATGTGCTGAGGAAGGGGAAATTGTTGTCAAGGATATGGGCTGTGGAGTTCACTTGGAAATTCCTTATCGTGAGGAGCCAGGGATATGCCAGGAATCGGATATGGGCCTATCTAAGATGAATGGTGCAGTGGTGGAAAGATCTTCATCTAGTAAGAAAGTGAAGCTATTGAAAGAGCTAAAATCTCTTGGCTCGACTAACATTATTGCTCAAAATAGGAAGTTGGAAGGTGGAAAAGCTAAGAAGAATGGGGGTGTCACCCTCACTCTTAAACAATGACTTCCTTGGTTTTCTGGAATTGTAGAGGGGCCAAGAATGTGGAGGCTGCTCTATATCTAAAAGTGTTGGTAAAAGATAATAATGTTTTTTTTGTGGGCTTGCTGGAAACAAAGTTAAGCTCGGTAGAAAACATTCAAATATTAAAGTTGTTGAAAAATAATTGGGACTCGTATATGGTTCCTTCTGAAGGTCTCTCCAGAGGTTTGATGGTATTATGGAGAAAGGATTTAGCATCGTTCTCGATGATTGAAAAATCAGCACAAGTGATTATTAGGAATTTGTTAATCCTTAATAAGGGATGTTGGAAGGTGGCTTCGGTTTGTACAAGTCCTAAAGCTTTGAACAGGATACGCTTATGGGATTGTTTGGAGAGACATTGTTCTGATGATTGTCCTATGGTGGTAGGTGGTGATTTCAATTGTTTTCTTTCTTAGGAGGAGAAAAGAGGCGGGAAAAGATTCATCATGTCTCAAGGTGCTATGGATATGAAGAAATTCATGATCAACAATGATCTTCATGAGGTGGGTTCTATGGGTCCCAAGTTCACTTGGTGCAATAATAAATCTGGAGGTGCTCGAATTTTAGAGAAATTGGATAGATGTCTTATAAACTCTACTGCATTGAACTCCATCCATCTTGCCTTGGTGAAACACCTTTCAAGGATAGCTTTGGACCATTGTCTTATTCTTCTAGAAATTTTTAAACCATTGGAGAATTGTAATAGAGGGATCCATTACGAAGATGTGTGGTCTTCTTACCAATTGGGCTGCTGCTATTGTGGAGAAAACGTGGAAGAAATTTAGTGGAAATGACCCGGCTACTTCTCTCAATTTGAAGTTCAAAAGAACTCTTAGAGCTCTTTTCTTTTGGAGCAAAGCTAAGTTTAGGAATCTGAGCTTAGTGCGGGATAAGCTGAAAGAAGAAATTTTGGAAATCCAAATGGAGGAAGCCGAAGGTTGGATATCTTATGAGAGGCTACATCTTCCAAATGAAGGAAAGTTAGTTTGGATAAATCTGCTTTTCTATCTCTTCCAATGTTTTTATCTTCTCTTGCATTAGTACCTTTGGGTATACTTAAAGAGTTTGACAAGATGTGTAGAGTCTTCTTGTGGAATAAAAAGAATGGAAGTGCTGGATTGCACTATACTTCTTGGGAGTTGCTTTGCAAACCTAAGAATGAAGGGGGTCGTGGGTTGTTCTCAGCGGTATCCAAGGTTGGACCTCTTTGTGCAAATTTGCTTAGGATTTCTTCATGAAGACTGATTCTTTGCTCTACCAAATTCTTAGAAACAAATATGGAGGTGATATATGGAATGAAATGGTGAGAAGTGCTTGTTCTCCTACTTGGAAGATTATTACCATGGGGACTTTGTATTTTAGAAACATTGTTAGATGGAAAGTTTCTAATGGCAACTCGATTAATTGGATGTTGGATTCTTGGATTCTTGACAAAAGCTTTTCAAAGTGGCCGACTTTTGTAAACATCCTGGAGAATTCTAATTTTAGTTTAAGCTCTTTTATTTCAGATGGAGAGTGGAATATGAATCAGCTGCAGTTGTTTTTCGGGAAGCATCTAGTGGATCTTATTATTCAAATCCCGATTGAAGCTGGTAATGATAAAGATCAAATGGAGCTGAAAACAAAGAACTCTGGTAAATCTATTGCTGCATTATCTTTTGAAACGTTGATGTAGTATAATATAGAAGTTGTTCACTGGACATGGATGAAGAAATTAAAATTGAGACCGAGAGTTGAACTTTTTTGGTGGAGGCTATACAATGAAGCTATCCCTTCGAATATGTTTTTGTTGAAAAGAAGATTAAGCAATTTTTTTGCTTGCCCGAGAGGTTGTAATGAGGAAGAGAATAGCTGCCACATTGCACGGAGATGTGTTAAGTTTCAGAACGTGATCAACATTCTTAAGGGATGGGGTTTTCAAATTCCTGTGTTTAAAGATTTTAAAGCTTGCTTGGACTGGTTAAAGAGGTATGCTGGTTTGAACTCTTTCATTGTAAATATCTATTGTTCATCTGTTTTCCTTGTTTGGAAAAGCAAATGTAAGCTGGTTCACGAAGGTGTGGAGGATACGGACAATGTTATAGCAGCAAACTCGATGTCCATGGCTATGGTGAACAACTTTATTAATCTTTCCCCGGACAACTGGGATGTCAACCAGCGTAAGCTGTCTACTTCTTGGCATCCTCCTCCACCCAGGTGGATAAAGATTAATGTAGATGCTTCACTTAAAAGTAACAACATGACAGGGATTGGAGGAGTGGTTACGGATGACAAAGGAAGGTTTTTGTTAGCCTTTGGAGCTCAAGACTTGCATTGGGATATAGCTCAAGTGGAATTGAAGGCTTTATATTATTTAAAGAATATAACGCAAGATTGGATGTGTGAAGCTCAAGGTGTGGTTATAGAAGGTGACAACTTCAATATTATTAAAAATCTTCAAGTAGCTTTGAAGCAGTGGAAGAACAAAGGAAGAATTGATGATAAACTGGGTTTTCTACAGGATTTCAACCAAGTCTTGTTCTCTTTCTGTAATAGAGTTTGTAACAAATTAGCAGATGTCTGTGCTAATTTGGGAGTGGATAAATCTTTTATTTAGTATGATCCTAGTGAGGTGGAGATTCCTCCCTCTTTCCTGTTTTGCTTGAAGGAGAAATGTGATGCTTTAGGTTTTATTTGATTAAGTTGTAATAGGCTTTGGTTTTTTTAATGCAATTTCGCATTTCTCTTCAAAGATTAAATTAAGATATAATATATATATTAATGTTTCTAACTAATTAAACATTCAGAATTTCAATTAATATTTAATAAAATTAAATTCAAATAATTTTGAAATTTAAAGAAAATTATTATTTTTCAATAATTTTAAAATTTCAGAAATTTTTAATGTTCAATTTAACTTAAAAATTATTTTGAATAATAAATTATTTTAAATTATTTCAAATATACCATAATTAACCTTAAACTTCAAGAATTCAAATAAAACTCGTTTTAAATCAGAAAAATGAAAATTACACCTTAAAATTTCTAGAATTTTAAATATTTTAATTTAAAATTAATTTTGAAATTCAAATTTTAATTTATTTTAAATAATTTTTATTTATTTGATTATTTTAATATTTAATTAACACTTAATTAAATATTTAAAAATATAATTTTTCAAAGTTGACTACTTATTTTCAAATTATTTTAAAAAATCAATGGATCTCTCAAAGTATTTTGAACTTATTTTAATGATATTTTAAATATTTAAATTTAAGATTTATATTTCTATATTTGAGTATATATGTATGTATTTTAAAATCCTATTTTAAAACTATATGTATATATTAAATCTTGAATATTTGAGAGAACCTATGAAATTTTAAGCATAGGTTGAGCATGATTGAGTAGAATTTTTGGGGAGTAATGATTAATCCATGAATAATTACTTTGTTAATTATTTATTGATTAATCCTTCTCTTAATTAAGCTTTAACTTGATTTACATGCTTAGGGTGCACACACCACCTAGCTTTAGGGCTCTCCGAGATTTAGGAATTGATTGTGTTTGTGTGCATTTATATGTGTATGTCAAGGGTTAGTGACTTTGATTCAAACTCATTAAACTTAGTGACATCATTAAGGATAATAATTAAAGACCTTGATTAAAAAATTTAGAAAATTCCAATAATTAGGATTCATATGCTATTGACTTGAGACTTGAACCAATCAAACTTATAGACATGCTCAGCCTATAGAAATTTCCCCACTGAATTTTGAGGTAATTAAGCCCCTTAATTAACTTAATCAAAATCAAATCTTAATTAAGCCTTAAACCTTCCAAAAAATGTAATAAATCCAATTTAAATCTAAAAATTACACATAATATTTATAAGTAACCAAAATTGAACCCTTAATCAATAAAAAATAAAAGCCCTTTGACTGGACTTCAAAATCAAGCTTAATTTAATTTTAAGTAAAATTAAATATTTAAATAATTTAACTAATTAAAATAATTAAAAATTCTAAAAATTTCTCAAATACTTAATAATCACTCCTTAGATCATTCCTGATCTTTGGAGGTAATTTCAAGAAGTTTGGGGGTCATTTGGATTCAAATCAATTAAAGGCCCTTAATTAAACAAATTAAATAATTCAAATAATTCACCAAATTTCAAAAATTCATAACTAATTCAAGAAAACTCCAAATTGGGCAAACTCAAAGGCATTAAACTCATATTAAGTTCTAATATTTATCAAATATATCAAGTTTCTAGAAATAAACGAAATTTAAAAAAGTCAACTTTTGGTCGAACCTAGTTCAAAGTCAAGTCAAAACTTCAAACCTTCATAATAAAATGTAAAAAAATCCAATTCCAGCATACTTAAAGTTTAACTGATCGTATTAAGGTCTAATATTTTAATAAAATACTAACATTCTAGAATTTAAGCTTAATCAAAATATCAACTTTTGACCCCTTAATTAAATGATTAAAATAATTCAAAAAATTCCAAAATTCAATAAATCTTTAAAAATTCTAGAAAATCTTAATTCAACTTTAAAACCAACAACCAATCAACCTTAATTAAAATTTAACTAACTTTCAAACTTAATCAAACTCAAATCACTTAATTATATCAGGTACCACTAGGTAACCTAGGCTTACGAGGCTATTAAATTAGCCCCAAGAAAGGTGAAATAAACTTCACGGCCTCGATGTGCAAAAAAGGTGGTATCCAAAAAACAATCAAAATCAAGTTTAAAATGAATTTCAAAACATTAAGACTTAAACTTTAATTAAAAATCTCCCTTAAGCCTTTCAACCAACCAGAACATCAAACAACTTTCACTAAGTGCCCTAATTAAGACATATCAAAGCCAAACAGCCAACCTCATAAACTTTAGATGGTTTGCTAGGACAACCAACTCTAGTATTAGGCTAGGCCGGTGTTTACTTTTCTGCTACTTGCGTGTGCCAGGTTTTTCGTGGTTTTCATTGCATGCTGGTTGTTAGAATTAAGTGATTGATTGATTGTTTATTTAAATTTCTGCACTCTGTATTGTGATTAATTATGCGTTAGATCTACCCCTAGGTTAGGGATGACTTAAATTCAATCTTATGTAGAAGGCCATGCTCATACAGGGCATTTAAAATTAAAGGGGGCAAAATCATAAATGTTAAATTGCATAGGCGCTCCAGAAATTTTCTTAAGCCCCCCTTTAAATTAAAAGAGCACAACCAAGCATGGTTGTGATTTAGTATTTTTAAATTTCCAATATATAACTGATTAGGATGTCAAATATTAACTGTTGATTATTAAAATAACCCTGCATGCTATTGAGTCTAGATTTTTAATTTTTATTGATGTAATTTAAATGTAATTGAGTTGTAAAATGTTTAAAGTGTTTTGAGAAGGGATTAAATATCCAACTTGAATTCCAAAGAGGAGAAAACATCCCTAAGGGGAGAGTCTTCCTCCATTTGGAAGATCAAGTTAGGATAATTTCAAAGTATCCAAAGAGAAAAGATAACACCCTTATCCAAGGGGAGTTTCTTTTCATTTGGATATCCAGACCCGACGATCCAAGGAGTTCCAAGAAGTCGAAGAACTGAAGAACGAGAAGAATCCCAAATATCAAAGTCACTTGAGTCTTAGGATTAGAAATTTGGGTTGTTGTCAGTGGTACCCGGCCACTTTACTTTCCTGTAGACCCTGGGTTGTATAATTAAAAGGAACTTACCTATGGACTTTCATTTTGAGTATTAATTTAATTGTTTTGATTATTTACTTAATTTGATTGATGTTGATTATGATTAGGATTGCCTTCTCTTTGTAGTTTTTTGGCGATTATTACATGTCATATTTGATTTAGCCTGGAACCCAATCGGAGGCTCGTGAGGGTACGCTTAAAACTATTTCTACTTGAAATCAAAATTAAAATTTTAACCTCACATAAAAATTCTAACATTTTAAGAAGTAAGCCCGAGATCGCTGAGGGTTTTTCATAAGCATATTTGTTGCACTTTCTTTCCATTTGTTAGGCACCTCTCGGCCTGTAGGTCTTGACAGACCACCTGGCCAATGAGGGTGCAGTTTGGTCCAAGGGGATCTATGCGTCTCTAGGATAAAACTATTTTTAAGCCTGATTTTAAAACTTCTACATCCTAATTTAAACATTTAATCGATTCAATTTGCATGCATTGCATTAGATACAAACTTAAAAAATGTCTAAAATTTTAATTGCATTTTAGTTTAAGCATTTCACCCAACATCAGTTAAGGGGTCAATTAGGAATTTTCTCTAAATGTCGACCCCAACTCCTTAAAATAATCTTAAATAACGTCCCTACCATTCTAGATTTAAAAGACTTGACTCATAGTTTTAGAGCGTTTAAGTGGTTTAGCTAGCTCCCCAATCCAGGCCGGGGTAAGTCTAGATTTGCATTGCATTAGCTAGGTTCCTGGTCACTGATTTTCAGTACCCAATTTAGACTTAGGATATGAGGCAGATTTTTAATCTTAAGACCTCAACCTTTGGGAATCTAATTCCCACTTTCTAATAAAATTGATCATTCAAATTAAATTCCTCTTTCAAATTCAAGCCCAACACTTCGGATAGGTTGGGGTGTTTCTGAAGTGATTCAGAATCTCAAAAACCTCCTACCTCTCTTCCTTTGACCTCCAGAAAGATCTGTTCAATCTTAATCAAATCCCATTTGAAAATTCTAGTCCCTACCTCCTTTGAAATCAAACATTGAAATCCAAATGAAATTCGTATCGCTATTTTAATCGAGAGTATTCGTAGGAAAATTTTTGGTTTTTCAATGATGTAATTAACTATGAGGGCTTGCGCTCATAGGAGGTTTAGAAACCCAAATCAAATTTTCAAAATCAAGTTTTCAAAACCTTTAATTAATTTTCTTTGAGAAAATCAAATACAACGATCATTATCGTCATTTTCAAATGATTAATAATAAGCGATATTTTCTTTCTCTAAATAGATATGTCATTCTATTATTACAACTTTTATCATGAAACTAATGATCTCTTTACTAAATTATTACATTCAAACATTGGATTAAACATCATTTTGATCCTTTGGGATCATATGTTTTCTCTCCTTGAGTTTGACTATGATAATCAGGGTAAATTCAAAGATTTGTAATTTGAACCTATTAGGGAACGATATATTCACCTTTCGAGGTGATTTGTCATTCATAATAAGCATTCAATTTTAAATATTAAAATTCCAGAAATTAAATATTTCTCAAAGAAAATTAAATCTTTTTTAAAACTTTAAAATATATTTTTCAATAAAACACAACCTTCTTAGACACAATCCCTAACCCTTCATCTATCATTAAAGAACTAGAAAAAAATATCTTCAATCTACTGTTGATCCTCAACAATCTTCCCGCTATCATCTTTGATTTTAAAAATCCAACTAGAATTCCTTACATTAGCAAAGGAATGAAAAAACTTGGAGTTAATGACACCCTCCGACATCCACTTCACCTTAGCTCGTTATTCCACCAAGTATTTAACCGAGCCAAAGTAGAATTCAGCTCACTCACCTTCAATCTGAGAATCCAATTAACCTCCTCTGAGAGATAACCTGAATCAGATTCCTTCATCTACAGCTCTAAAATCTCCTTCTTAAGACATACCTTTAACTGATTATAATCTCTAAGCTTAGCTTTACTCCAGTAGTACAAGGCTTTCAAGGATCTCTTTAACTTGATGTTAAGAATTTTTGCATAAGTCCCAACCACCCTCTTGCTCTAAGCTTTGCTCACCATAACTGCTGACCCATGATAAGAGGCCCAAACATCTTCAAATTTAATAATCATATTAAACTTAGAATCAAGATTTAAAAGATTTAAAATAACCGGATGGATTCAACTCTAGCAAGATGCTGAACCACCATATGATGTGAAGTATTGATGGCTATTGAATTCAAAAAACACGTATCTAATCTTTCCAAAATCCAAGCACTACCAGCCTTGTTGTTACACCAACTGAATTTTTGGCCAATACAACCAACCTCATGAAAATCATTACCAGCCAAAAATGACTTCATCTCTTTGGGTCCTTGGAAAAGATAAATCTTTTCCCTCCCCTTTTACCCTCCTTAGATAATAAACAATTAAAGTCTCCACCCACCACCACAGGCATATCTTTTGAAGAATAGAACTCCAATTTCTCCCACAGCTCTCTCATTTTATAAACATCTTTGTTCCCATAGACAGAAGAAATTCTCCATACACCTTTATTAAGAATATCTAACTCACCAATTACAAATTGATAAGAAGATTCCAAAATAGAAAAGGAGGCAATATTGGACTTCCAAACCACAAGAATACCTTTAAATAACCCATCTTACGGAACATGATAAAAGTCCCAATCCACACCAATCAACAAGTTAACTCCCCTCCTATCAATGGAAGTTAATTTGGTTTCCAACAAACCCACAAAAAAAGCATCATCTTCCTTAACAAATTCCTTTAGATATAAAGAAGCTTTCCTTTTCCTCGCTCCTCTACAATTCCAAAATGCAATTGAATACATTAATTATCATAAGGGGAAGAGCACTTTCTCTATTACCTCCCCATCCAACTTCCTTCTCCTAGGAACCAACTTAATAGGACCCAAACCTTTAAGTTCTTTAGCAAGTTTCTTCTTAACAATAGAAAAACTCCCTTGAACTTCGAGCCAACCTTCAAAACACCTGATTTTCCCCCAGAAGAGCCCACACCACTACCTCCTCCATCAATGAATATGCCAAGACAAGCCTCCCCACCCCCATCACTTACAGAGTCTAACTCCCCTTCCTCACCTACTTCATTTAAAACAATAAACTTATTATCATCAAAAGGAAGGTTCAAAGATTTAGAGAAGCAATTTATACCCATTCTAGAAACCGAACCAACTTGCACAGAATCTGTCTGATTTGAAATAACTTTAGGTGGAAACTCAACTGAAGAAACACCTTCATATACCAGTCTGGAATGAACCACTTCCCTAGAAAAAACACCCACAGTAGAATCTCTTCCATCATCAACTGCTTCCCTTATACCAGTCCCCTTCACCACATTATTCCTTACAGCATTAATCCTAGGCCTCCTCAACCCAAAATTTTTAACTTTTCTCTTTTTTTTATTGACATGGATCCATGGTCTGTAACTAGGACCATTGTCCCCAGCAACACCTCCCATGCAATAATCAGAACCTTTAAAAAAATTCATCATAGAAGGCTCTCCTACACTCCCATTACCATAACACTTAGGTTGCTAGCTTGAACAGCACCTAAACTAAGCTCCGAACAACTACTTTTATAGTGGCCAATCCTACCACAATTAAAGTAGAAATTAGATATTCTTTCATATTCAATCCTCTGAAAGAATCTCCCCGAGCTGCCCTCCACCCAAACACCCAGGGGAAGCTTGTCATCCAGCTTAATATGGACACAAACTCCAGTAAATTCCCTCCTCCCCCATTGAAACATGTTTTCATCGATCATATAAGGCTTTCCCACTTTGGAAGCAATCCTGTATACATTAATTTCATCCCAACAATGTACATTGAAGCATGTCCCCATCGATTATATAAGGCTTTCACACTTTTGAAGTAATCCTACATACATTAATTTCATCCCAACACTATAACGGGAGATTAGGCATCCTTACCCAAATCAGAGCTAATAATCCCTTTAAAGAAGCAGGAGAAAATGATGTCGACCACTTATCAATACCAATCATATGTCCATTAACATACCATGGTCCATTAGAGAAGATCGAATCCATGGCTTCTAAATCATTAAATATACATAAACTCCATCCCATGCCTAGCAGAGTTAGATGAAATTTACCAAATTGAGCCCATTGCCTCCTTAGCTCCAAGCTAATCACATGAAATGGAACATTTTCACCAAAGACTTTAACGACTGACACTTTTTGAAGCTTCTTAGCATTTTCCAGTTCATTCTGCTCATGTAACTTCACCACTATTCCATCATCCGTCAAATAAGAACCATAATCCAAATCAATAACTCTAAAATTAGTTTTCTTACTCCAAGCATTTGGCAAACCATTTCCACTAGGTTCCTTCAAATTGGGAACATCAAAATTCACAACACCATGATTGGACAAATCCAAATCTCCTGACTCATAATGACGAACCATTTCAAGATCTACAGCTGAACGATCAGAACTAATAACTTTTGCACAAGGCTAAGAGGAAGATGGAGCCTCCAAGTCACGTTGATCCTTAATAATAATTTTTCCCTAGATATACCAACGTTAATCTTCGAACTAGCAGCATTATCAGAAAAACTATCGAAATTTGACGTCGATCCTCCATCAACCCCAGTAAAAGAACTAGAATTCTCACCCTTATTCACAAAAATTTTAAAACCAGAGGAAGGCGAAGCATCCGCATTAGAAACAAAACCACCTCTCATACCTTGCCAAATCCAAAATATTTGGGAAATTTGGAATCCCTATCAACCACCATAATTTTACCTTTACCGATTTCAGGAATGATCTTCTTAGAAGTCAATAAACCTCCTTGATTAATAATCAAAGGTCTTCAATTACTCAATTTCTTCCAACTCTCAAGGACTGATGAATTCAAATCCCCACCCATGGAGCCATCTCCTAAAGCTGGAGATGAAGAGTTTAACAATGACCAATAAGGAACCCAAGAAACATCTGACGATGGATGATGACAATCAACCAAACCGCTAGCAAATGAATGCCGGCGACCCTCCGCCGCCATAGGAAACCCTTCCAAAATAAAGCAAACTAAAATTTGAAAATTCGCCTTCTCTCCCTAAAAACCTGGACTATCTCTCTCTCTCTCTCTTCAACCTGAAATAAACACTAAGTCCAGGAAAATTAGGCAATGTAAGGAACATCCCCTAGTTTACTCTGTCCAAATTTGAGCTCTAAATGATAAGTGGTTAGGAAGAATTAAATTTAAATTAGTGGTGAAACCCAAAGTACTCCCTATGCATTAATCATTAGTCTCTAAAATTATTTTTATATTAAAACTAGCATTATTCTAGTTTCATAAAGCCCAAGAACATAAAATTTGGCTAAGAAATAAATTTACTATGATTTTTCAAAGTTTCAACCTCTTTTTAATTAAATTATATATGTGGCCAATCATTGGCAAATAGCATAATTTTTGGATAGTGGCACTCAGACATGTGGTACCATGTGATTGATAACTTATCAACATTTGCAATGATCATGGCCATCTGATCCATGCAGTTTGGACGGACAATCATGATCTGGTCTGACATGACCTTTGTATCTTGCATCTTGAATTAGTCAGATCAGATGATCCGTCAGACCAAATCTAGGCCATCCAGATGAAATGGGCAATCCAATTTGGTCTTCTTCAATAGAATATATTTTAGAAGGATTTTCTTAAATTTTTTGTGGATTATCTATCGAACCAAACATAATGAAACTGTTAGGGATTCTTTATACATATATAAATCACCTACACATGAATTTTGAGGGCTTGATATGATATATTTTAAATGTTATTTGAAACCCAAGTTTTAAGCTAGGATTTGAAATATACCTTAAACCAGTGGATGAAATGTCTTATTCATGGGCTTGTTCACTTCCTTGGAGCTCGACAAAGAACTCCTATAAAGGACCCACCCCATGAAAATTCCTGGATTGAAAGTTGAGACTTCTTGAAGGAATGCCTTTATGACACCTTGGATTTCCTCACTAACAAACTTTTTAAGGGCTAAAAAGAGTGGGAAGGGAAAGAGGAAGGCTTTAGGAGAGGAATGGAGGCAGTGGAAGCTCTGGAGAAATTTTGGTTGGTAAGGTGTGTTGTTTTGAGTCCAAAATGCATAAGTGGTCATATCAAATCCTAAGCTTCAAACCAATGACTAGGATTGATTGGAGCTCTTCCTTGGATGCTAGATATGTGTCTCAATAGGTTAGGTGGGCAAGGTTTGGCCAAGGAAGGATATCCTATGTGGAAAGCCAATTTGACTTTTTATGAAGGGGGACCATTTAGGTTAAGTTTGGGTTAAACCAAGGGTTTAGCTTGGGTTTAAATGACTTTAGGAAGGTTCTAGAGTGGGTTTAGATCAGCTTAAAGGGCAGGTATGGGTTGAAAATATGATATTTGATCCACTTAACCAAATTAACATTTTGGGTATTTTTGTAATTTTAATTAATTTAACCACTTTGATCGGTCAAACTTGGTCAAGATGATGAACATAGTGTTAGTGTTAACCTAGCCAAAAATGAGGTCAGCAAATGAACCCCCAATAGGTGTGGTGAATAATGAGAGAACAACACATGTTAGCATTGACCTCTTTATCTCTAAGAAGATATAACCCAACTCAGACACAAGGGTCCATTCCATACCCGGCCGTACAGCTGTAACAGTCAAGGAAGGACAAAGAAAACAAAATTTATGCCTGACCATAGGTCATACAACAAAGTGAATGGAAAGAAAAAGGTCTACCTCTACTCGACCAAAATCATAATAATAGAGTTTCAACCCAACCATAAGTTTGATGATGGAACAAAAAAAAACTTAGTGATCACCAGACCATATGTATGATGGTGAAATGAGGAGCAAAGGAATTCACCTCCACTCAGACATAAGCCCAAAATAGTAGAGTCTCTACCTGACAATAGGTCTCGTGATAAAATAAAGGGAATGTCAACATTCTCCCAGCCATTGGTGTGATGGTGAAGTGAAAAGTAAAGGAATTCACCTCTACTCATCCATAAACATAAAACAGTAGAGTCTCTACCCAACGATTAGTCTGATGGTAGAATAAAAGAAAACTCAACAATCACCCGACCATGGGTTTGGAGATAAAGTAAAAAAGGAAAGGAATTGACTTCTGCTTGGCCATAAGCCTAACATTATAGAGTCTCTATTCAGTCATAGGTCTAACGGTAGAGTAAAGAAAGGCTAAATAACCACCTGACCATAGGTTTGACAGTGAAGCAAGCAGAAAAGGATACACCTCTCCTTGACCATAAGCTCGTAATAATAGAGTCTTTATCTGACCATAGGTTTAATGATAGAACAAACGAAAACTCAATAACCCTCTAAACATGAAATTTGAAATAGGGGGAATGAAGAGGTGGTGAGTTATATTTCCTAGGATAGTACAGGACAACCAACTAGAATACCCAGTGTCAACATAGCCATTGGCCTGATGGTAGGATAAAAGGGAAGCTCAACATCTATTTAACCATAGGTCTAATGATAGAACAAATGAAATTGAATGAAAGAGAAAGAATAAAATACTTCATAAATAAGGAAACGTAATGACTAAAATTGTATACATATCTATTACATTAGGTAGAAAGGAAAAAAGGTATATCAAATTAGTTCTGACAATTCAGTAATATTATGAATTCCATTTGGAGCTTTTAGCTACTTCGACCAGATAGATTTTAGTGATAAAGATCAAAAATAAAAATAAGTGTAGTAAAGTAAATAGTAAAAGTAGAAGTAGAAAATGGTGTCGATGCTTACTGTTGTCCCCCTGTGAACCAGCCATAAGAAATAGATTTGTTAGTATAGATGGACTAGGCAGTGCAATTGGTTCCGTTCAACTAGGAATTCTTCCTGAAACCTTTTTTCATAACTATACTTCTGGTAGCATTCCACATGAAGGTCCTCCACAAAGGCTGGCTTTAAGAAGACTATACGTACTTTTAGGAAAAAATGAGGCTCATTATGTGAACAATGGTATGTACCTCAACTTTTCATTCAATGCTAGCTAGCTTTCTTAGTTGTTTAGCCTAGGTTACTAAATTGACTAAAAAATTCATTAATGAAGCTAACTTTCTAGCTACCTTAAAGTGTAGTCGAGTAGTTGTTATAAGAAAAAAAAGATTACCAGCTGACTTTCCTTTCCGGGTAGGAAAGTGACTAGAGAAGGTACTTTTACCCTTTACCACCATCGGACCAGGAATTGTCCACATATTAAGATTTATTTTCTTTTATTTATTTCTTATATTTTATTTTATTTTTGTTGATGTCAACTCACACTTTTTAAGATTGCATTATTTTGTTGTATTTTTGTACTATTTTAAATGTACTAATTATATTTCTAAAAAATATTTTTCTTTGTTTTTTTACGCTTGTGTCACCTTTTATTAAAAACTTTTGTAAACTCTTTTTAAAAGTGTCTCTATATTTTTTCTAATTATTATTAGAGGAATAAAATAAATTTTATTCTAAAATTATTTTCTTGTCAATATGAGACCTAATAAAAAAGACATTTCATCATCAATATAAGGGAGATTATTAAACTCCATGAACCTAAAAGCTAATCTCAAATTTTGATGATCATAAATATTATTAGTTGTGTTAATTGTTAGCTAATAAATTTGTTTGTGCAAGCTTTTTGATACTAACACATATAGATATAGATTGAAAAAGGCTGATATATGACAAGAGATATAAACATGATGAAAATCACAAACACAAGAAATGTACAGTAAGCCTAAGCTCAAGGAAAATCTTTTATGTAGAATCCAAAGCCATCAAGGAAAAAGGAGACAACTAAAGAATTAAAACTTATACTTTTACTTATGATCCATATCTTCTTGTTTGTTGTTACTGTAAATATAAACAGCTAAGCACACATGCATACGAGAATATAATTGAGATAACATTATTTTCAATAAAAGTTAAAATAACTCAATAAGATAATTTGATCTTTAACCTTCATATTGTATGATGATATAATCATACTAAATGATGTGCATAACTTTTTATTTGTAATTTTGAAATATCAAGCTATATTAATTAAGGAAAATTTTTGAATTAAAAATTTTAAACTAACCATATTATATAATGTTAGTCGTAATGGATGATTGGTTATAAGGAAATCACATTAATGTAACACAGTGCTCTACTTATTTAGGTCAATTAAACAAAATATATTATACGATAGACATCGTATAATATAATAACATAAAATAAATTAGCATAGTTAACATATATCCAAGAGCAAATTAAAAATCAAATTGAGAAGAAACATCATACTATATGACTCATATCATATAGGTGTTGACCTCATTTTTGTATGAGGTCACTAGGACCAACCCAGACTCCAGATCAATCTTGACCCTAGACTCTAGCATTTATCCAGACCCTAAGATTTTTCTAGACTCCAAACCACTAGGATCTTCCTAGACCCGAGGATCCTTTTAGACTCTAGACCCTAGGATCTGTTTAGGCCCTAGGACTCTTCTAGATTCTAGGCCCAAGAATTCCTCTAGATTCTAGGACTAATCCAGACTTTAGATTAATCCAATCCTCAAACCAATCCAGACTCCAGAGCCTTCAAAATTCCATATCAACCCAGCTTCATATCAAACTCCAACCCTATCTAATCATATACAAACATTCAAATGATTATCATTGATTTAGATAATCTAAAATCAAGCAATCAAACTTAGAATCCAGATCAAATCTAGACCAAAATTTAGAGGCAAAAGCCTGTATCCTAAAAGACCTTTCAGTAATTTTTCAATCACCTTGAAACTCAATCAAATGACCTCTGATTTAGAGTCTATCAATTACATATTGATAGGACATATCTCTAGAGCCAACCCTCAAAAAGTTGATCCCATTCTGAGGTCTCTAGCCTCATAAACTAAATCTATATCCAAAGGCTGTAAAACCTTTAAATATTTATGGCATATGCCACTGGATATGCCATCTAGTGGAACCTGACCTTTGAGCCCTCTCCAAAGCCTTTGATCACATCTAGTCCTTTGATCATGACCTCTTGAGCTTTAAAATACATTTTGGTGGACCCACTTTGACCCCTAGTTGACTAGGGCTCAAAATTACCAAAATGCCCCTTAAGGTTTGAATAGTCATTTCAACTAAAATGACTATTTCAACCTTTGACACCAGTCCCAGTTAACTCAAATTTATTGGACCCAAACCCAAGTGTTAGGTCAACCTGGTTGACCAAGTTAACCCAGGTTGACCAAATGGGCTCTTTTGCGTCCAAACAGTCAATTTGACTGAAATGACCGCCCCAGACCCTGGGACTACCTCCAATGTACTCAGAACATCAAACTAAATCTATTGAGCCTACATGCTAGCCTTGGGTCAACCTAGTTGACCAAGTCAACCTAGGTTGACCAAATCAAACATTAAGCTTCTATGTATTTAATCAAATCCTAGATGCATCTAAATCACATTCAAACTTCCGTAAACATACCCTTACCGATTTGGGTTGGACAAGCGACCACGACCCAGCCATCAGTTGACTTGGTCAACTGAACCCAATTCTGGTCAACTCAAGTTAATATGGGTCCTTTGAGGATTCATATTCAGGTTTAATCCAGTCAAGCCTTCCAAACATTCAAGACCATCCAATTGCATGCCTTGGACATCCCTAAACTTTCATGAGCCAAATCATATTTGATTTGACTTGGTCAACTCATAAGATTTGGTCAACTCTTTATGTTTAAGCCAAACCGTCATATATATCCAATCAAAATCCCATTAAGCTCTAAATCCCTATCTACCATATGGTTCAAACACATTTAAATCCACTTGAAATCAAACCATGGCTCATTTGACCAAGTCAATTCATTTTGACTTGGTCAAACTCATTTAAAACCTTCTACATTATTTCAAATTCCAACCCTTAAGCCTTAGAACCCCTCCAACCCATCCAAACAGCTCCCTAAGTTCTCCTCATTGCCACCTCAGCAGTCCACCTGGTTGTTGACTAGTCAACATAGTTAACAAATAATTAAATGGGTCAAGCTTGGTCAAATGATCTATTAAACCTAACTCCCTCCTTCCTAAACCTCTTTAGTTATTTAAATATTCTCTAGAAGGTTCCAAGAACCACTCCTTGCCCTTGGATCAAGATCCAACGGCTCCCAATCCCCCCATGTGCTTGAAAGGACAAAGAAGGCTTTCCATGTGGGATGTCCTTTAGTCCATTGATTCCACTAATCTTACCTACCCTCCAAGCCACTTGGCATTCATCTAGGAGTCCAGCCAATTAATCTCAGCCATTCAAATACTTCAGGGATCTTTGAATACGGCAAACAGCTCAAATTAAGCCTAATTCTAACCTACAGATTCTCTCACTTCCTCTAACCCCCCAGAGCCCCCTCTAATTTTGTTTGAGTTCCCCTCAACCTCCCACACATTTCCCCAAATAAATTCCACCCTCAAAGGCCCATCAACGATGAGTTCACTGGCGAACTCAAGTCAATCTCCGTCCAAGGCTTATAGCTTGCACTAGAGGGCGTTTCAGATCGTACTTTCTTCAACAAAAATTAGCATGGATATTCTACAAAATCAACTGTATCTTGAACTCCTCAAACCATTATTTAAATTAAGGTAAAACCTAAACCCTAGGTAGCATCACTTAGGTTAAAATAGCTTTCTAAAAAGCACTTTTCAAGCCGTCAAAAACATTCCCCACATTTTTTGTTCATAAACTCAATTTAGGTTTAAAATTTCATCACATTTCATGCACCCGATCAAGAGAACGAACCAAAAAACTGCATCCTAGGGTTCTTCTGTAGCTTGCATTACTTGTACATTTTTTGGACCGTTGATCACAAGATCAACGGTCCAGATCTCACCATTCCCCAGTTTCGCCCGACCAAGGATCTGATCCCGTGTCGAGCTCCACCGTTCGACTCAATCTGAGCCATTATTTTTGAATAATGGGTGATCAGATGGCTTTTATACGGCGTTGACATGGTTAAGTAAACTGCATCGCATTATGCCACCTTTGCAATCATTAACAATGACTACACGATGCTACACAATTATTATAAATGATTGCCCGCCACAGCACATTTTAGAGACGGTCAATCGTTTATTTTAAAATGTATATTAAATTTTTAGATAATTATTTAAGATATTTTATTTTAGAATATTAATTTAAAAGATTTTATTTCAATATTTTAAATAATTTTTATTATTCTAATATTTAATTAATATTAAAATTAATAGAAACTTAATTATTTTAAAAATCCAAAATGTCATTTTAAAATCTTTTAATTAAATTATATAATCTTCTTTTAAAATATTTTAAAGTTCAAGTTTAATTTAAAATATTTAATATAATTAAGCAATTTATATTATTTAAATAATTAATTAATTAATATTTAATTAATTAAATATTTTATATATTTCAAGAATTACTTAAAAAAAAATTAATTTGAAATTAAATCTGTTTAAGATATATTTTATATTTTAAATAATTTTTAATTAATTAAATACTTAAATATTTAATTATTATTTAATTAAAATTAAATTAAACTAATATTGAAAATTTTATAGAAAATTATTTTAAATAATATATAATTTCTAAAAACATTTAAGATTAAATTTAATTTAATTTTAAATATTAATTAATTTTAAATTATTTTAAATATATTTAATTAAAATAAACTTCAACAATTTAAAAGAAATTCAATTTAAATTAAAAAAAATAATATAATACATTAAATTTTTTAAAATTTTAAATATTTAATTTAAATTATTTTAAAGTTTAAAACTTAATTTATTTTAAATAATTCTAATCATTTAATTATTTTAACATTTAATTAATAGTTAATTAAATATTATATTAAATATTTTAAAATTAAAAGTTTTATTTGAAAATATTTAAAATAATAAGAGAATTACTTTAAGATATTTTAATTTAAAATTAAAATTATTTTAAGATGTTTTATATATTTTAAATAATTTTACTTATTTAAATATTTAAGCATTTAATTAATTTTTTACTTAAATAATTTTCAAAAATGAGAAACTTTTATTTTAAAATATTTTCAATTTATTAAGGTATTTTTTAAAAAAAAGTTATTTTGAAAATTAAATTTTTAAATCTATCTTCTCTAAAATTTAAAATCAATCTATTTTCAATATAAAATTTAATTTTTAAAATTATATGTATTTTAAATCTTTGAGTGTTGAGAGATCCCTTACAATTTTAGACATATATTAAGCCAATGTGGATAGAAATCATGGGGAAGGATTAGTGAATGGATGTGTTCCAACTATTCACTAATCAAATCATTAGCTATGTTAACTACCTTTAATCTTTACATGCATAGGATGAACAAACTCGCACCTAGCCTAGGCTCACCTAGTTCTAAGGACATGATGGTGATTATGTGTATACATTATTATGCTTATTCAAGGGTTAACAAAACTTTGATTCAATCCTATACAACCTAGTCAAATCATTAATGATAATAATTAAGGACATGTTAAGATAACTTACATTAATTTTAATAATTATTATACACTTTCTATTGAGATGAGACTTTGAACATTCAAATTTAGTGACATCTCCAGCCCATAGAAAAATTTTTTGCAACTTTAAAAATCATTAAACCCCTTAACTAATTAACTTAATATTAAACCCTTAATTAAGCATCAAAAACTTATAAAAATTCTAATAAATTAAATTGAAATCTAAAAATTATATATAATACCACTAATTGACCAAAATTAAGTCCTTAATCAAATAAAAATAAAAGTCAAACCGTAATTTAATTTTAATTAAAAATTAATATTTAATAATTTAATTAATTAAAAATAATTAAAATTTTCAAAAAATTCCTAAACACTTGAGAATCTCTCCTTAGGTCATTCCTGACCTTTGTAAGTGATTTCAAGGAGTTTGGAGATCATTTGGAGCAAAATCATTAAAGCCCCTTAATTAAATCAATTAAATAACTCAAATAATTACACAAACTTCAAAAAATCATAAATAATTCTAAAAAATTCTAAATTGAGAAAACTCAAAGGCATTAAACTTCATTTGGGGTATAATATTTATTAAAAATATCAAACAACCAGAATAATTCAAAATCAAAAAGTCAACAATTTGGTCAACCTTAAGTCAAAATTTAAGTCAAATCTTCAAAAATTCATAACTAATTATAGAAAAATCCAAATATAGTAAACTCATAGTTTAATTTCTCACCTTAAGGTCTATTATTTAAGAAAAATATTAACTTTCTAGAAATCAACTTTGATATAAAAGTCAAATTTTAGCCCATTAATTTAATGAATAAAATAATCCATGAAAATAAAAAATTTTAATGATTAAGTTAAATTTTAGAAAATATTAATTTAAACATTAAAATCTTTCAACAAACCCTTTAATACATAACAACCACTCTAGAGATGAAGTTTTTAGGATGGACTACCTCAGCCTGCGTGGCTAAGTATCCTAAGGGGGCCCGGTCCTCAAGCCTGTTAAATAACGCCACAAACGGATTCAATGGAGTGTAAAATGTTAAAATCAATTAATTATTAATAATTTAACCAAATTAAAAATTCTTAATTGAACTACATCAACCAGGTTTTTAGGATGGACTACCTCAGGCTGCAGGACAAGTGTCCTAAGGAGGCTTGGTCTTCAAGCTTGTAAAACAACGCTACGAACCTGTTGATGACAAACTTAAATAAATTAGTTCTAAAATCAGCAACTAACTAAATCAATCAAAATTTATTAACTCCTTAAATCTTAACCAATCAAAGCATTTAATCTATATTGGTTAATATTGGGTAACTCGAGCCTACGAGACTATTAAATTAGCCTCAATAAAGGTGAAATAAAATTTACGACCTTGATGAGCAACAAAGGTAGTATCTAATCAATCTTTAAAACACATTTAAAAATTAATTTTAACACTTTAAAATTTAAATTTTAATTAAATTCTTTCCTTAAACCTTTCAACCAACTTGAACATCAAACAACTCTAACCAATTGTCCTATATAAGATATATCCAACCCACATAATATATCTCACACACTTTAGATGGTTTGCTAGGACACCACTTCTAGATATATGCTAGGTTAGTGTTTATTTTTCTACTATGTGCCAAGTCTTTGAGATTTTATTACATGCTGGTTGAAAATATATTGATGTGATTATTTATTTATTTTTTACACTATATGATGTAATTGATTGTGTGTTAGATTACCCCTATGTTAGGGATGATTCATTTGCTAATTCAATATTATGCAGTGGCCATGCTCATACATGGCATAAAAAGCTAAAGGGGGCAAAATAAAAATTAAGCTTTAAAATTAATGATATTTTCTATAGGTGCTTCAGAATGCTTAAGTCCTCCTTTAAAAATTAAAAGAGCATGGCCAAGTGTGGTTGTAATTTGAGTACTTTAATTTTTTTATTAATATTAACTGCTTGGGATGATTTAATTATAATTACTTAGGATCACCCTGCAGGTTGTTCGAGTCTAAATTTTTAATTTTATTCAAATGTAATTTAGCATTGAGTTATAAAATGTTAAGTGACATATGAGATGGGACATGAATCCAATCTGAAATTCAAAGAGAAGGGTGATATCCCTTAGGGGAGGTTCCCTCTTTATTTGAAGATTTAGATTAGGATACTTTTGAATATCCAAAGGGAAAAGATAACACCCCTTTTGAGAGGGAGTTTCTTTTCATTTAGATATCTGGACCTGATGGTCCAAGGAACCAACAAAAGGATGAAGAAGTGATGCATTCAATTTCAAAATTAAAATTCAAGAAATTAATTCTCCCAAAGAAAATTAAACTTTTCAAATTTAACTTTTTAATTCAAATAGCCACTTAATATTATAACCCAGAATTACAAAAATTAAAGTGGCTGGGTACTACTGACAAAAAGCTTAAATTTTTAGTCCTAGGACACAAGTGACTTTGAGAATGAGTTGGGTCTGGATATCCAAATGAAAAGAAACTCTCCCTTAAAATGGGTTTTTTCTTTTCCCTTTAGATATTTAAAAGTTATTCAGATTTGGATCTCTAAATCGATAAGAACTCTCCCCTGTGGGATGTTCATTCCTCTTTAGATTCTAGTTTGAATTTTTATCCCATTTCAAATCACTTTAAATATACAACTCTTGACTCAAATCAAATTACTTTTGAAAATAAAAAATTCTAGACTCAAATTTCTTGTAGGGTTTTCCTAAAAAGTTATAATTTGAAATCACATATCAAGTAGTTATATATTGAAATTAAAAGTACTCAAACAAGCCACTCTTAGCCATGCTCTTTTAATTAAAGGGGGAATTAGCATGCTTAGTACCTACACAAAATATGTTAATTAAAAGCTTAACTTTATGCCCCTTTTATTTTAAATGCCCTATATGAGCATGACCACCTACAGAAGACTTTATTAGCATCCAAATTATCCCTAGCCTAAGGGTAATCTAATGCCCATCAAATCAATTCATAGATTGTATTAAACTTAAATAAAATAATCACATCAAGTAATTATATCAACCAATATATAGTAAAAGCTCAAAAAACCTGGCACACAGCAATAGGAAAGTAAAACACCGGCCTAGCCAAAAACTAAAATTGGTTGTCCTAGTAAACCATCTAAAGTGTGTAAGGTAGGCTGTGTGGTTTGGATATGTCCTATATAGGATACTTTGTTAAAGTTATCAGGTATTTTGATTAGTTGAAGGCTTAAACGATTTAAGTTTGAGTTTAAGTATTAATGGCTTAAAGTTGATTTTAAAGTGTATTTTAAAGGGTGATTAATTATCACCTTTGTTGCTAACTAGGGTCGTGAAGTTTATTTCATCTTCCTTGGGGCTAAGCTAATAGCCTCGTAGGCCAGAGTTACCTAGTGGTAACTGGTATAATTAAATGATTTCATTTGATTAAGGTTTGAAGGTTGATGAATTTTCATTAAGACTGATTAATTACTGGTTTTAAAGTTTGATTAAGGTTTTCTAGAATTTTTAAATGATTTTTGAATTTTTTTGAATTATTTAAATTATTTAAATACATTAATTAAAGGGGTCAAAATTTGACTTTTTGATTAAAGCTGAATTCTAAAAATCTAATATTTTTTTTAAATACTATACCTTAAGATAAGTAATTAGACTGTAAGTTTACTGGAATTAGATTTTTCTATATTTAGTTATGATTTTTTAAAATTTGAGTTAAAATTTAAACTTGAGTTGATTAAATAGTTAACTTTTTGATTTTAAATGATTTTTGATGGTTTGATATTTTTAATAAATACTAGACCATACATGGAGTTCAATGCCTTTAAGTTTGCTCAATTTAAAATTTTTTGAAATTAGTTATGATTTTTTAAATTTTAGTTAATTAATTAATTTTAAAATTATTTAATTAAGAAGGTTTTGATTATTTTAATCCAAACTCATCCTAAACTACATGAAATCACTCCCAAAGGTTAGGAATGATCCATGAGAGTGTTTTCAGGTGTTTAAAATTTATTTAAAATTTTTAATATTTCTTAAATATTTTATTTAATTAAATATTATCTTTCACTAAAACTTAAATTAAAGTTAAATTAAAGGTCCAATGATGGGGTTTTTATTTTTTCTAAATAGAGGATCAAACTTTGGTCAGTTTGATATATTATTTATAATTTTTGGATATAATTTTGATTTATTATAATTTTTTAAAATTTTAGGGTCCCTAAAAGAGCTGAATTTTGACTTGCTTAATTTTCTGACCTAATGACCTCCAAATCCAGTAAAATTTGGACCTAAAGTATAAAATATCACTAAGTTTAATGTTTCAAGTTTCACCCGTATTGGGTGTATGTATAATTTTCTAGAATTTTTATAAGTTAACTAGACCTTATCCTTAATTATTTTTCCTAGGTGTCACTAGTGTTCAATTGTGTTTGAAACTTTGTTTATCTACCCTGACAATAAATAACATATACCACAAAAAAATATAAGCTTATATCTATGTGGTGTGTGAGTTATAAATTTTTAAATTTTTGGGTCAAAATCTGACCAAGAACTTTAAAAATTTAATTCACCAGAATCCTGTTATTAATTAGAGCTGAATTTTTATAACATGTTAATATCACACCATACTTTATCCTGTCTAAATTTGAACTCAATCAGATCACTAGATTGAGAATTATTAAAGAATTTTAATTTTTGTTAAAAGCTAAATAACTCTCTATATAGTAATCCAAATCAGTTAAAATAAAATTTAAAATAAACTTGAACTCGAGATGATTCCAACAAGCCTAAGAACATTAAATTTGGACAAAAAATGGATTTTTAGTGAATTTTTGAAATTTAGAGCATTTAAATTGATTTTTTAAATCAATTTTGATTCAAAAAAATTGGATCAATGGCCAGAATTTGGCCACATCGCCACGCCTTCATACTGAAGAACCAGGGTTTAAACCTCACGGAAGGTGTAGATCAGGGCTATCCGATCGGCCCAATTCAAACGAATGGATGGCCCAGATTGATCCAGATTTTTCAGTTCATTTTTGAATTAAAACTTCAAATGCTCATAACTTTCGATGCAATCACCCAAATTTAATGAAATTTGAAACGTAGGATCTAGATATCCTAATCTTTTAGCCCATTGAGTTTCAAGGCTCCATGCATTGAGATTTGTGAGAAATTAATATTTGATTATATAACTTAAAATGGAGATAACTTACAATCCAACTATTGGATTTTGGAGTTTTTGGGCTTGTTGGAAAGCTAGAGAAGTTCTCTATAACTTTGCTAAAGACCTCAAGAATGTTGTGAATCTGGTTTCAAGGACTACGATTTTGATGATAGCAAATGATTTTGTTTCTTGTTGACTATCTAATTATTCAAGTTCGAAGGATCAATTACAAGTTCAAGTCAATCCAAGATCGAATCAGACTATGTTGTAACTCAAGTCAAATGTACTGTTTTTTTCATTTTATTAAGTCATTGTAATGTATGTATCCCCAAGCTAAGTAACCTTACGCACACACACTCAGGGGGAGAGTTTTAGAGAATTAGAGTTGCTGTCCATATTTTTTATTCAGATCATCCTGGACGATATGATCATCGTCTTGGATGATCCAGTAAAAATAGAAACCCTAATTAGGGCGACCAAAGTTAAGTTGGTCTGATTAAGCCGATCGTCCTGGACGATCATTGGATCGTACGGGATGATAGGCTCAAATTAGAAATTCTCAGTCGCTAGATCAAGTTAGGCAAGTTATATTTTTAGATATTTTGGTCTGATCATCCCGGACGATACGTGTATCGTCCTAGACGATCAACTACAATCATGCCTAAATTAGTCTGATGATTAAGGAAAGCAATTAATACCTGATTGATATGATCATATCATCCTGGACGATCGCAGGGTCGTCCTGGACAATCATGATCGTCTAGTGCATTTTAGCTGTATGACCCGAACTGTGTTCAGGATGATTTGGGCACTTTTTAAACTAATCATACATGATGATACCCGTATCGTCCTGGACGATCAAGTCATTTTTTGATCGTCCAACACAATTTTTTCTGGACGACCCGAACTGTCTTCTGGATGATATTCCTCGATTTACACTAATCGTCCCGGATGATCGCAGAATCGTACGGGACGATATGAACAACTTTTTCTCTTGATCATCCAGAAGAGCCAAATTGTCCAGGCTGAAATAGCTGATTTTGAACTGATCGTCCTGGATAATCTTTGCCAACTAGTTGAAATTTAGGGTTATTTTTTATCCCTCATATAAAAGATCTTTTTCTTTGAATAGAAAAAATCTTTTGCCACTTTCCTGTCTAGAGAATCCCTAGAGAGAGATAGAGTTTGGCAGAGAGAGAGAGGATCTAGTGAGGGGGAGTTTGTGAGGGATTCACAAAGGTTGCTCTAAGCACGGATCAGAGTCATCTTCTCCGTTCTTCGCCTCTTGTCTTTGTGGGTGTTTTTGGAAGGATCATCGCAAGAAGATCCGGGTTCTCTGCCCGCTTCAAGTGGAAGCAAAAGGAGTCCGGGTTCTCTGCCCGCTTCAGATGGAAGCAAAAGGAGTCTGGGTTCTCTGCCCGCTTCAGGAGGAAGAAAAAGGAGTTCAGGTTCTCTACCTCACCAGGTGGTGAAAAGGAGGTTTTGTACAGGCTTCTCCGCCTTGCTGAGGGAGCTAAAGGAGAGTCACTTTCTGTTTAGTGCAATACCCGGAGGGGAGGCTCCGAGGAGTGGACATAGGTCAAGTTGACCGAACCACTATAAAATCTAGTTTGCTTTTTTGATTCTATTTTGCACTTTACTTTTCTGATATTAACTGCTTGGGTGAATATCTGTGATTGATCTTTTCATTCTTGTTTAATTATTTTCGCTGCAAAGTATCGAAAAGATTTTTTTGTTGCTTGTGAAATTTTTAAATATCCAATTCACCCCCCTCTTAATTAGCCTCGGGACTAGTTCACTAGGGCTTAACATCCCTATCAAACTTTCAAGTGGTATCAGAGCGGGATTCAAAATTTCAGTTTAAAAACTTTTGAATTTGATCCATGGCTAACTATAACAATCGTAATACTACTAAAGTTTATTCTATTACAAGACCACCGATGTTTGATAACATTCCTTTTGATTTTTGGAAAACTCGCATGTCTATTTTTCTTCAATCAATCGATTATCATATGTTGATGTTAGTTAAAGATGATTATGAAGCACCATATAGACTTGTTAACGGTATTAAAACTGAACACCCATTTACAGATTGGACTTTTGATGATCATGATTTAGCACAGTTAAATGCAAAATATTTGAACTGTTTCTTTTGTGCTTTAAAATTTGAAGACTATATGCGTGTTTCTACTTGTACAACGGCTAAAGAAATTTGGGATAGATTGTGTATAACATATGAAGGTACAACTGAAGTCAAACAGTCTAGGTTAAACATCTTGTTACATGATTATGAACTTTTTTGTATGAAACCTAGTGAGATGATTTCAGAAATGTACACAAGGTTCACTCAAATCGTTACCTCTATGCATGCTCTAGGAAGAGAACTAACTAATTATGAAAGAGTAAACAAAATTCTTAGATGTTTGCCTTCTTCATACGATGCTAAGATTACTGTGATCATGGAATCTAAAGATTTAAATACTTACTCTATTGATAGCTTACTTGGATCACTCATTGCTTACGAGCAATGGGTGAACCAAAGACAACTTGATGCAGGTGAACGAAAGAAGGAGAAGACAGTGGCGCTAAAGGCCAATGATTCAGATGCTAGCACTTACAGGTCTGATAGCGATGATGTTGCCTTAATCACAAGGCAATTCAAGAGCTTTCTAAGGAAAAAGAATAAGAATTTTCAAAAGTGGAACAAAGGTAAGACCAGTAGAAACTTTAAAGTTTCATCTGAATCTGTTTGTTTTGAATGCAGGAAGCCTGGACACATTAAAGCTAATTATCCGACACTTAAAGCTCACCCAAGCAAGGAGAAGGGTGAGGAGAAGCACAAGTTCAGGAAGGAAAAGAAGCAGATTCAGAAAGCGTTCTGGGCAAATTCTGCATCCGACTCTTCTGAGATTGAAGCTGAAGAGGAGGAAACAAATTTGTGTCTGATGGCTGATGATCACCTTGGTCAGTCCGACCAAGAAGAGGTATGTAAGCTTACATACGATCAATTATTTGAAGTTTCTGAAAAAATTCATACATCATATAGGAAGCTTAAGAAAACTCATGCTAGTTTGAAATTAGATTATTTGACTTTGTAAAAAGAGCATGATTCTGTAGTTAAAGATCATTCCACACTTGACAACAATCACATGTCTTTACTAGATGAGTTTGATGAATTGAACAAAAAATATTTTGATTAGGTTACTACGCATGATTCATTAAAAACCACTCCTGTTGATTTGGAGAGAGTTTTTAAAGAACTAGATACCATGGCATGTGAAGTAGAAAGTAGCAATGGTGCTTTAAAATTTGAAATTGCAAGTTTAAATAAAGAGAATGAATTTTTGAAAGTGAAAATCAGTGCTTTTGAGAAAAACCAAACACCTCCTACTTTTGCACAGTTTTATGCACCTCCACCTTTTATAAATTCAGATTTAAAATCATCAAAGCATGTTTCGTATAAACCTAGGAAGAGGCATTATCACTCACGTAGATTAGTTAACCCTTTTCCTGGTGTTAGATGTTTTTCTTGTGGCATGTTAGGACACATTTCCCACACCTACACTATTTACCGTAGTACACATTGGGTGTGGTGGCCCAAATTGCATGTTTCACAGCACAGCACACATGCATTGCATTCTTTTTTTCATAAGAAGGAACCTGTTTGGGTTCCTAAAACTGATGTTTGATGATTTTGTAGGAGAGCTCTCACAAAAGGCCTCGTGAGAGCATGTGGTAGTTGGACAGCGGATGTTCTAGACACATGACTGGAGATGTAAATCAGTTCATTTTGCTGGAGGTCAGAGCTGGAGGCAAGCTTACACTTGGAGATAACACCACCAGGAAGGTGGTAGGTTCAAGGTATAATTAGTGATTCAAAGAATTTTATGATTGATAATGTTTTGCTTGTAGATGGATTGAAACACAACTTGCTGAGCATCAGTCAACTTTGCGACAAAGGATACAGCATCAAATTCCTGCCCACTTGCTGCATTTTAAGCTTAAATGATAAAGTTGTTTTGCAGGGGCAAATGATCAACAACATCTATAAGCTGGATGTAAATTGCATTAAATCTAAAAATTCAATCTGCTTAAAAACTGCTGCTGATGAGTCTTGGTTATGGCATAGGAGATTGTGTCATACCAGTATGAAAACCCTTAGAGAGTCACCCAAAAGGACTTAGTTAGAGGTGTGTCCAAGCTTAAGTTCACTAAGGATCACCTGTGTGATGCCTGTCAGTTAGGGAAGCAAGTTCAGTCCTCCTTTCACTCTGTTAAGGACATTAACACCTCTAGACCTTTAGAAGTCCTTCACATGAATCTCTTTGGACCCATTAGCACTGCCAGCTTAGGGGGGAGAGTCTATGGGTTTGTGATTATAGATGACTACTTGAGATTTATGTGGATTAAATTTTTGTCACATAAATCTGAGTCATTTGATGAGTTTAGATCTTTCTCTACTTGGATTCAGAAGAAGTTAGGATGTGAGATTATTACCATCCATAGTGATCACAGAGGGAAGTTTAAAAATGAAAGATTTAGAGTTTTCTGTGAGGAGCAAGGGATTAGTCACAATTTTTCAGCTCCTAGGACCCCTCAGCAGAACGGGGTAGCTGAAAGGAAGAACAGGACCTTAGTGGAAGCTGCTAGAGCCATGCTTGCTGAGTATTCACTTCCTAAATACTTTTGGGCTGAAGCGATGAACATTGCCTGTTATGTGCTGAATAGGGTGAATGTGAGAATCAATATGAACAAGACACCTTATGAGATCATTAAGGGTAGAACTCCAAACCTGTCCCACCTCCATGTCTTTGGTTGTAAGGTTTTTATTCACAATAATGGGAAGTCACCCTTAGGAAAATTTGACCCCAAATCTGATGAAGGAGTATTCTTAGGATATTCAAGTGTGAGGAAATCATTTAGGGTGTTTAAAAAAAGAACTTTGGTGGTGGAGGAGACAACCCATGTAGTGTTCGATGAATATGATCCTAAGGAGTCTAGATCTAAAGTAGAAGATGAAGAGATTATTGAGGTTACCCAAGGTGTTGGAAATTTAAACTTGGAGGAAAGGGTAGAACCTCAACCCACCTTGCCTAGAGATTGGAAATTTTCTTCAAGTCATCCTAAAGAACTGATCTTAGGAGACCTTTCTGAAGGTGTTAAGACTAGGCATGGAATTAGGAAGGAAGTAAACCATTCTGCCTTTATATCAATGACTGAACCCACCAACATCAATCAAGCCCTTTTCGATGAGTTTTGGATTGTAGCAATGCAAGAAGAATTGAATCAATTTGTAAGGAATGATGTTTGGGAGTTAGTAGAAAGACCTAGAAACCAAAGTATTGTGGGAACAAAGTGGGTCTTTAAGAATAAGATAAATGATTCTGGTGTGGTGGTTAGAAATAAGGCAAGATTGGTGGCTAAGGGGTATAATCAAATTAAAGGGATTGATTTTGAGGAGACCTTTGCCCCTGTAGCTAGATTGGAAGCCATTAGGGTGCTATTAGCCTTTGCATGTTATCAAGGATTTAAGTTATTTCAAATGGACGTCAAGAGTGCCTTTTTGAATGGGGTAATAAAAGAAGATGTCTTTGTAGAGCAACCCCCGGGTTTTGAGAGTTCACAATATCCGAATCATATTTTTAAAATTAAAAAAGGCTTGGTATGGATTAAAATAGGCACCCAAAGCGTGGTACGAGAGGCTCAGCACATTCCTGTTAGAAAGAGAGTTTGTTAAGGGGAGCGTAGACACCACCCTTTTCCTTAAGAAAGTAGGAGACGATCTACTCATTGTCCAAATTTATGTTGATGATATACTTTTTGGATCGACTGATACAAATTTGTGTGATGATTTCTCTAAGATAATGAGTAAGGAGTTTGAAATGAGTATGATGGGAGAATTGTCTTATTTTTTGGGTTTTAGCATAAGACAATTGGATGATGGAACCTTCTTGAATCAATCAAAATATACTAAGGACATCTTAAAGAAATATGAAATGGACAAAGCCAAGCCAATCAATACTCCCATGAGTTCTAGTGTTCAGTTGGATAAGGACCCAAATGGCAAATCTGTTGATCAAAAGAAGTTTAGGAGAATAATAGGATCACTACTTTACCTGACTGCTAGCTGACCTGATATCATGTTTAGTGTTGTCTTTGTGCTAGGTTTCAAGCTGATCTTAACGAGTCCCACCTATCTGCTGTTAAGAGAATTCTTAGATATCTTTTAGGGACCCCAAACCTAGGAATTTGGTACCCTTGGCACAATACTTCTTTAGAGATTATTGGATATTATGATTCTGATTTTGCCGGGTGTAGAGTTAATAGAAAGAGCACTTCAGGAACTTGTCAATTTATAGGACAGTCGTTAGTCTCCTGGTCTAGTAGAAAGCAGAACTCAGTTGCACTTTCCACTGCTGAAGCTGAGTACATTGCCTTAGGGAGTTGTGTGGCCCAAGTTCTTTGGTTGAAGCAATAAGTCTTGGATTTAGGATTACCTGTGGGCATAATTTCTGTTTTGTGTGATAATACTAGTGTAATCTGTATCTCTAAGAATCCAATCCAACATTCTAGGACCAAACACATTGATATAAGGCATCACTTCATTAGGGACCATGTTACAAAAGGGGACATCGAGCTACATCATTTGACAACTGAAAATCAACTGGCTGACATATTTACTAAACCACTCGCCTTTGACTCATTCAGCATTTTAAGGACCAGACTTGGTGTGATTGACTTAAACGCTTGATTTTGATGAATTCTGATTTCTGATATGACTGATTTAATTGATTTATTTCTATTAGTTAGTTGTGTGATTTGATTATCTATTTTCTGTTTGTTATTATTTTTACTATTTTTTATTTTACTCATGTTGTTAGTTTTTATTTTGAATATTTATTCTGATTTGATTTACTACTTGCTTTTTGATTTATAATTTTTTTATGTTAAAAATTCGATCACTGCTCACTTGCTGATAAACTGAATCTCTTACTGTACGTTTTTACCTTATTTTTGTTTGAAAGCTGGTAAGCAGTAATCGACTCCTCTGTATCTGTTAAAGGGAAGAATCGTTGATAATTGTTTCTCTTCCTCTAACTCCTTTGGTGGTGTATGATCTCTTTTGGATAAAAATCTTTTTTAAAATTAAAAAGTTGGTTTTAGAAATAGAGATTTATTTTATCCTCCTACAGTAATCTACCTCATATGAGTAGTGTTTTCAAAGTTTGAATCAATGTTAGGTTTTCTTAATCAAGTGATTGCACTTATCATATAACTTATGATTTTTATTTTGTGAATTATCTTCCCTACTGTAGAGAATGTATTTTTTGTTTGCCTTCTCTTAAGTTTGGACGGTATTTTCACAGCTGAGATTCTTTAACGATTATGAAAGGAAGCAAGCTTATAAAAGATGCGCAGTGCACCAACCAAATTGAAAAAAAGGCATAAAATGAGCCCAAAACTGAAAAGATACGAAAATGCCAAATACACAAAGTGTATCAAAAATCAAAAGATGCGTAGTACGCCAAACAAATTAAAAAAGAGGCACAAAATGAGCCCAACCTAAGCTTTCTTCTCTTTCAGATCTTTAAATGTCTTAGAAAAATTTGTGTGCCACGTAATATGTTCAAAAGCTTGAGATTGAAAATCATGTCTTCTGATTTCTTACTTCGTAATACTATTTTAGCAGGTATTTTTCTGGAACGAGGCTTGAAAGGATCTCATTTCGAATCTAATTTCTTCTTTTCTAAACTTGATTTTTGTTTGAAAGGGATTTGAGCCTGTAGGGTGTACGAGGTCAGAGTTACGAAAGTCAATTTTCCAAACTTTTTTGGATTTCAGCGTTGTTTATTATCTTCTTATTGGTTTTTGAATTAAAAACTTAAGGAAAACTTCTATCTACTGGAGCAGATCGTTTAAATAAAAAAAAATTTGTGTTTTCTGTTTCAATCTTTTTCACTATTTTTTTTGTATTGTTCTATTTTATGTCATTTTCTTTTGTCTTCCCTTTTTGATATGTCAAAAGGGGGAGGAGTTGTTGTTTTTTAGTTGTTATTATTAGATGAAGTATTTGGTATTTGGTTGTTGAATGGTTTTTGAAGTATCAGTTGTTCAATTATTTTTTTTTGAAATTATTAACAAGTGTTTGTCATCATCAAAAAGGGGGAGATTGTTGCGAATCTGGTTTCAAGGACTACGATTTTGATGATAGCAAACGATTCTATTTCTTGTTGACTATCTAATTATTCAGGTTCGAAGGATCAATTGCAAGTTCAAGTCAATCCAAGATCGAATCAGACTATGTTTTAACTCAAGTCAAATGTACTGTTTTTTTCATTTTATTAAGTCATTATAATATATGTATCCCCAAGCTAAGTAACCTTGCACACACACACTCAGGAGAGAGTTTTAGAGAATTAAAGTTTCTATCCATATTTTTTGTTCAGATCGTCCTGGATGATACGATCATCGTCCTGGATGATCCAGTAAAAACAGAAACCCTAATTAGGGCGACCAAAGTTAAGTTGGTCTGATTAAGCTGATCGTCCTGGATGATCATTGGATCGTACGGGACGATAGGCTCAAATCAAAAATTCTCAGCCGCCAGATCAAGTTAGGCAAGTTATATTTTTAGATATTTTGGTCTGATCGTCCCGGACGATACCTGTATCGTCCTGGACAATCAACTACAATCATGCCTAAATTAGTCTGATGGTTAAGGAAAGTAATTAATACCTAATTGATACGATCATATCGTCCTGGACGATCGCAGGGTCGTCCTGGACGATCATGATCGTCTAGTGCATTTCAGCTGTACGACCCGAACTGTGTTCAGGATGATTTGGGCACTTTTTGAACTAATCGTAGAGGATGATACCCGTATCGTCCTGGACGATCAAGTCATTTTTTGATCGTCCAACACAATTTTCTCTGCACGACCCGAACTGTCTTCTGGATGATATTCCTCGATTTACACTAATCGTCCCGGACGATCGCAGAATCGTACGGGACGATATGAACAACTTTTTCTCTTGATCACCCAGAAGAGCCAGATCGTCCAGGCTGAAACAGCTAATTTTGAATTGATCGTCCTGGACGATCTTTGCCGACAACTTGAAATTTAGGGCTATTTTTGAGCCCTCATATAAAAGATCTTTTTCTTTGAATAGAAAAAATCTTTTGCCACTTTCCTGTCTAGAGAAACCCTAGAGAGAGAGAGAGTTTGGGAGAGAGAGAGGATCTAGTGAGGGGGAGTTTGCAAGGGATTCACAAAGGTTGCTCTAAGCACGCACGGATCAGAGTCGTCTTCTCCGTTCTTCATCTCTTATCTTTGTGGGTGTTCTTGGAAGGATCGTCGCAAGAAGATCCGGGTTCTCTGCCCGCTTCAGGTGGAAGCAAAAGGAGTCCGGGTTCTCTGCCCGCTTCAGGTGGAAGCAAAAGGAGTCTGGGTTCTCTGCCCGCTTCAGGAGGAATCAGAAGGAGTTCAGGCTCTCTTCCTCACCAGGTGGTGGAAAGGAGGTTTTTGTACAAGCTTCTCCGCCTTGCTGAGGGAGCTAAAGGAGAGTCACTTTCTGTTTAGTGCAATACCCAGAGGGGAGGCTCCGGGGAGTGGACGTAGGTCAAGTTGACCGAACCACTATAAAATCTGGTTTGCTTTTCTGATTCTATTTTGCACTTTACTTTTCTGATATTAACTGCTTGGGTGAATATATGTGATTGATCTTTTCGTTCTTGTTTACTTATTTCCACTGTAAAGTATCGAAAAGATTTTTCTGTTGCTCATGAAATTTTTAAATATCCAATTCACCCCCCTTCTTGGTTAGCCTCGGGACTAGTTCACTAGGGCTTAACATCCCTATCGAACTTTTAAAGAACGTTTAATAGCTAGATTAAAATCTGTTGTTGAAAGTCTTTTTTCTTTCACTATCTCTCTCTCTTCCCTAAAAGGCAGTTTTGGAGCTTGGGAAAAGTGGGGAAATGCTTAGGAAAGCCTTAAAACTAGTTGGAGAGGTTTGATGATCAGTCTCATGGGCTGAAGGCTTTTGAACAAGAAGTATTGAGTGAAATGAGGTAAGTCCAAGGCTTTGAGTTAAGTTTTGATATTATCCCTTCATCGCCTTGGTTTGGATGGCTATGATTGATTGAGGGAGGCTTAATGCTTTCTAAGTGTCATTAGGATTGCTTAAAATTAGGGGAGATGGCTAGAGTTGAAAGAGATATGGATTGCCAAAGTGGCATGGCCACCTAAGATCTCATGAAAGCTAGTTTTTCTTAATCATATGGAATTCATAATTCATTAAACTCAATCCCAAGCCATATTAAGCTTGGTTGCATAATGAACCCATTAAACCCTAAACATGCATTTGATGCATTAAAGCTTCACAATATGGAAACATTTTTTCTTAAGCCAAAGGATTAGCTTTAAAAATATTTCTTTAGTAAAATCTACAAAGATTAACATTATATCATTCCAAAGGATAAAAAAATTTTTTACTATCGATTTGAAAAGATAAACTTCAATTTAATTTTATAATTAAAAATAGCATAAGGATCATTCAATTCATCCCTAAGGATAAAAAAAATATTCACCCATCATTTTGATTAGGAAACTAAATATTTAAATTGATTTTCATAATCAAACCACATAAGGAATAATCAATTCATCCCTAAGGATAGAAAGAAATATTCACTTATTATTTAATTATGAAACTAAATTCATACATTTATTTTAATAATCAAATAAATAATGAATATTTAATTCTCCCCTAAAGATAAAAAGAATATTCACTTATCTTTTGATTATAAAATCAAACCAATATTTAAATCTTAGGTCTGTATGCTCCGATTTTTTCCCTACCTTAGAAAGAAACAAAGATGGTGTTTATTATAATTCTGGGTTCTAGACTTCCAATAAGGGCAAGTCTATATAGTTAATTACATCTCCTAAGATAATGCTCTCAATTAAAGTTAAGACTACAGCTTTCAAATTCATATAAATTTAAAGAAAGGTTTGGGCTATTAAAATTTCAATGCACTGACTTTAGAATGTAAATTTTGAAGTTTGATTTGAATTTTATATTTATAGTTCGAATTTTGAATAGAATGAAAAGAGTGAGCAGAGACTAAGGGGTGTATACAATTTGGACTTACATTTGCCTAGGGCCAGCTAATAATTATAGGCACAATCAATAATCATAAAAATATAGGATTAGATAGGCTCCATCTTAGGAATCATGGTATTATAATTTAGAAAACTTTATAATCAAGACTTAAAATATTTATATAATCATGCAATGAAATGATGCATGAAAGATAATGTATATTAAAATTTATTCATTAATAATTTCATTATATAACCCAATGTCTGTTGTAAAGTAAAGGTGGCTAGGCTCCACCAACAACAAACCTGGATTTCTCTCTATACAAGTGTAGATTTGAATATGTTTATTTATTTTAGTCTTCAATCTACTAGCTTCTGGATCTTCTATAGAATTCTAAAAGATAATAATCTTCAAAATAAAAAGAATCATTTCCTTTTGAAACCTACAAGTGTATATAAAAATCATTTTCAATCTTTTACAACTCTTGACACAACATAACTCTATCTAGCTAAATAAGAATCTAAAACATTTACATTTATATTTGCCTTCACTTTTGTTTTTACAGCATTTCCTAGGTATATTATACTTTGTAGGAATATAATAGGGCAGTTGATATAGAAAAGAAATATACATAAGTATGATGTTGAGTGTGAGTGTATACAGGAAAGTAAAGCGGCCTAAGAGCTTGCTTTGAATGTGCACCAACAGAAATTTAAATATGAAATCTAAAGTCAAGAAAGTAAGCAATCACACATGAGTACCCTCTAGGCATGGCACACTAAGCAAACTAAACCAAATTATCGACCTAGCCTAGGCTAAAGTAATTTATCCTAACAAATAATCTAAGTGTGAGTATTAAGCTAAGTGGCTTGGATAGGTCTTAAGTTTTATTAGTTTGAAGTTATTTACAAATGAATTGGGTTATTAAGTTTATTGAATGGTGGTTTAAATTTAAGTTTTAATATTATAGAAATTTTGAATTTATTTTAAAATAGCATTTTAATTATTGAAGTTGTTTAGCTTTAAGTTTTAAAGAATGTAGCGCTTAATAACTTCTAAGAGACAAAAGTCATAGATTAGTAAAACTATCAATCCTCAAAAAATGGGGTAGATAAGTTATATAGTGTTCTTGCATTTCAATTAAGTGTTTGGCCCTTAAAGCTTTCCAATCCAATACACCTTTGCCTTCCTAAAAGGAGTTAGGCACAAGGGTATGAAAGATATAATGTCTAAGTGTTTTATTATTGATTTTTTTATTAGTTAATTTAGTTTATTAATTATTAATTTATTAAGTTTACAATTTAATATTTATATTTTGTCAATTCATTCATGGAGTTGTCACAACGAGCATGAGGACCAAAACCTCCTTAGGGCACGTATGCCCATAACTCGAGGTAGTTTAGCCTAAAAACATTATTGATAGAGTGTTGGTTATTAATTAATTTTAATTCAAAAATTACTAATTTTTAAAGTTTATAGATTATCATTTACATTCTACTAGCCCATTCATGGCATTCTCCTAATAAGTATGAGGACCAAAGCCTAATTAGGATACGTAGCCTTGCAACCCAAGGTAGTCTAACCTAAAAACTTCTTTGACAGAGTGTAAATGCTATTTAATATTATTGCTCATCTAATTTTATTTATTCAGTACAGGGTTTACTTTTTTTTTTTTTTTGGTTAAAACCCTTGGAGGGTCAACGCATTAAAATAAAAAGGAAGATACAAGGTCTTTAAGAGGGACCTTTAGCTCTTTACTACTCCAAAGAGCTACAAAACAAATCAAAAGAAAATTTATGAGCCAAAAGTCCCTTCTAAACAAAAGTACAAAATATAGGATTTACTAAATTTTTATATTTTTGAATTATTTTATGAATTAGGTTTGACAAATTATTAAATATTTTTTATAATAATTTTTGGAAGTTTTATATTTTTCATAAATGATAGACCTAAAGATGAGTTTAATGCCTTTGAGTTTGTTTAATTTGGATAAAGAGAATTTCTTATTTTTGTACCAAATCAACTCTAAACCTCATGAAATCTTCCCCAAATGTCAGAGATGACTCCTAGGGATGATTATAAGTTTTTAAAATTATTTTAAATTTTTTATTATTTTTTCCTTTTTTAATTTAATTAATTATTAATTATTTTCTTAATTTTCAAATTATTTTGATTTTGATTAAATTTCAAGGAGATTGTAATTTCATTGAATTAAGCTTTTAATTCTGAGTAGTATAACACTTACCATTTATTTTTTAGATCTAATTTAGATTTAGTGTAAAATTTTAAAGTTCTTAGGTCAATTATATACATTAAATTTGAGTTCACTAACTGATAGACCAAATGACCTCCAAATATAGAACTTCCTTCATACCCACTAATTTTGGGTTCATTAATGTCTCCCTAGGTTTTAAAATGAATCCCTAAGGTAAATACAACTATGCCATATGGGATTTAATTTAGCAATTCTATTCATGAAATTGGGTGGTAATCAATGGTTTTCTAACCCTTGGATAGAGAAAAATCAACACACCAAAGTATATAACCTAATTCCATTTGGATTCATGTACATTTAATTTTCAAATTATAAGTCAAAAGTTGACCAATGAATTTGAAATAATTAATTAAAGCCCTTAGAGGTTTTTAATTGATTTGAAATTTTTTGGGTCTCTAAAACATTTGTCTAAGAATTATTCATATCTATTTCACCTCATGATGAAATGTATCTGAAGAGTAAATTTGAAATACCCCTAAGAGTATTTTTGAAATAACTTTTAGTACATGGGAAATTGAAGTATGAAACCTTAGGGCTTTTATTTTACTCCTCAAGGTAAATTCATAGAGTCTTTGATCACCTAATTTGGACAATTGTGTGAGGAGTTATATAATTTTGAAGTTTGATGTATTTTATGAATTTTATTCAAAGGGAATTACATAGTCAACATACCTTTACACATGGCATTGTTTGATTGGAAAGTTAATGATTGTCGTAGTAACAATTTCATGTGTTATTAGATATGATTTAAAGTGGAATAAAATTGTAGGATCAAACAAAGATCAAATCAAAGCCATTGATCAAAATGAACAACTATGTTTTCATCTGTAACCTCTCGCTCAGATTTGTGATCATGAGAATATTTAGGCCAGATTTGAGACATTGGCCAAATCGTTCTCTTTAAATTTCTCATAAAGTAGCATCTAAGTATAAACCTTAAATCCAACTGGCAAATCCCTTTGGATTGGAGGTTTCTTTCATAATTGATCAGATCGGACCTACCTAGCTAGGAGCTTGAGAATAGATAATTATCTTACACATAGCTCCAATTTTCATTGCCTTAGATTAATCAAGTTCATATGGACTTCAAAAATAATTCCTCCTTATATGGTAAGGCTAGAGGAAGAATGGATAAGAAATTTGAGTTTGGCTGGAACGAGCTCGTCGGAGCTTTTATGAACTAGATGTAACCCACCAACAGGAGGGCTCAGAGATTGGGAATTAAATGCTCACACTCTCAGGAAACTAATTAAATTGAGTAATGGAACCCTTACTAAAATTAGGGTATTTATATGCATTAGACAATGCACTTAGCCAAGAAATTGGCTTGATTCTGGACATCTCAGATCATTTGGTTTGATTGGGATGGCTCAATACAGCCTTATGAATGATTCTAGAGAGTTCTAGAGCTTGTGGTCACATGGACTGAAAGCTTAGGTTGAACCCATGTAATCAATTTTCAAGATTCCAGTGGACTTTTACTACTACATAGATGTCTGGAAAGTTCTTGAGCTTAATCTATGTGCCAAATGGGTTGGGAAAGGTATGAATGGGCAATGTGTCTTAGGATGACTTATTTTGAAAGTTTTGGGTCAGCCCGACTGGCTAACTCAAGCTAGCCCAAAGGTTGGGCTGATCATGGTGAATGTAAGGGACCACTAGGCACCTAATCTATATACTGGATTAGGACAATTTGAGTTAAGTTAAGTTTTGGTTCAATGATGAGTGTTTTTATACATTTGGGTTATGACATATGGCTAGCCTAAGTGGATCCATGGATTGGGTCACCTACGGTTGGTTCCTAGGGATCTCATGGATAGTCCCATGGATTCAATTTGGATTGGGTGTACTTAGGTCAATATAATTGAAGAAGATTTAGGTATATGTATGTTTGGTCAACCTAGGCTGACGTGGTCAACTAGGTTAGACCATGGGCTAGGGTTGGGTCCAAACAAAGTTAAATGATATTTTGCATTCAATGGAAGTGGTCCCAAGGGAAGGAGAGGTCATTTGGTTCAAAATACATATTTAAGGGCTTAAGGGGCCCTTTGATCAACTTAGGTTGACTTGGTCAACATGGGTTGACCATGGTTTTGGTTTAGATTCAATGCATTGTGAATGATGTTTGGAACTTAATGGAAGATGTCTCAAAGTTTGGTGAAGTCTCCTTGTATAAAATACATGTTTGATGACCCTACGTTTCATTTTATAAACCTAGGTTGACTTGGTCTAAAGTCAACTAGGTTAGACCATTGGTTAGGATTTGATCTAACTCATTCCAAATGATGTTTTGGACATGTTAGACTAGATTTTATGCAATTGTAAGGTTAAATTGCATGGCATGCAGGTATATGGTTCAATGGGTCCTTTTTGGTCAACCTAGATTGACTTGGTCAATTAGAGTTGACCAAAGGCTAGGGTCAAGTTTAATGTGCTCCATTTCACATATGACAAGTATTAGAGGAAGCTTCATGGCTTGGTTGACTGAGCAATATTGAAGTTTTCAGATAAATTAGTTTCAATGGTTTTAGGATTTTAGGGTTTTGGTGGCACTATGGTCAACCATGGTCAACCAAGGTTCACTAAGGGCTCGATGTTGGCTCAATGTATCATCGTTATATTAATAATGATGATCAATGAGTTTGGGAAAGCTTCCAATGGCAAAAATCATAATATGCTATGTCTAGTGGCATAGACTATAAATATTTGAAGGTTATGCAGCCTTAGAATATGCTTTGAGGTTTATGGGTTAGAAGGCTTGGAATGCCTCCAAACTAATGTGGTTGACTTTAGGGATATGCCAAGTTAATGTACAACTGACCAATCATGAATCCAAGATATTTTGGATGGGTTTTGAGATGATTGAAATTTGTCCAAAAAATAGGTTATGGACCAAAAGGTTTTGAATTTAGTTTTTTGCATTGGACTTTAATGTTTAAGATTTATATTGGATTTAGTTAATGGGTTTGATTTAGATTTGATTTAGTAAATAATTTATAGGGGTTTTGGATTTGACATGCTTAGATGTTTGATAATAAAGGATGAGTGTCAGTGATTGAACAGGTGATAAGATGACAATCACTAGTGACTGTCAGCTGAAGGATTTAAAATTTTATTTTGGTTTGAGATTTTACTTAATAAATTAAGGTCAATAATTGAGAGAGTTTTACTTTTGAAATGATCTTGTCACTAATAATCATCTGGTAATTGTCAATTGAATGAACAGATGATCAAATGATAATCAAAGGTAATTGTCAAGTGATAATTTTATGGCTTAATGATTAGGTCACCATGCCAAAGCACAGTGATGAGTTTGATTTGAGGTTTGGAGTGTGGTTTAATGATTGGTGTATAAGGATTATATGTTTAATATAAGAAATTAATCTCACTTAAAAAAATGAGATCAACAAATGGACCCCCAACAGGTGTGATGAACTTAAAAATTAAATCACATGTGTTGGCGTTGACCAAAGAAATCAACAGAATCCAAAGGAAGTTTAATGATTAAGGCCTAAAAGGAAATGAATCCTAAATAGAGAAATTTAAATTTGAACTAGGATGGTGCTAGAGGGGCTTGGCCCACCACTGGTAGATGATCATAAGAAAAGGAAGCCTGTACGTGGGAATGGACTTACACTTAATCTTAGGGGATCATAATGATCATATGGAAAGGAAGCCTTTATGTGGGGACTTACATCTAACCATAAAGGATCAATATACAAACTAGGACAGAGCCACTGGGCTTGCTCCACCACTAGCCAATTTTAATGATATTAGGATGGTGTCATGAGGGGCTTACTCCAACACTAGAGAATGGATATAAAAAATGGAAACATGCATATGAAGACTCACACCTAACATCAGAGGATTAGATAATCATATGGAAAGGAAGCCTATATGTGGGACTTACACCTAACTATAGATGATCATATTTAGATTTAAACTAAGATGGTGCCACGAGAGGCTTGCTCCGCCACTAATAGATGATCATAAGAAAAAGAATCCTGCATATGGGGACTTACACCTAATCTTAGAGGATCATAATGGTCATATGAGAAGGAAACTTATATGTGTGGACTTACACCTAACCATAGAGGACCAAATTTAGATTTAAACTAGGATGGTGCCACGAGGGGCTTGCTCCACCACTTGCAGATATGTGGGGACTTACACCTAATCTTAAATGATCAAAATAATCATATGGAAAGCAAGATTATATGTGGGGACTTTCACCTAACTATAAAGGATCAATATACAAACTAGGATGGTTCCATAGAGCTTGCTCCACCACTAGATAGTTTTAATGAAGTATATGGGATGCCATGAAAATGGGCTTATACCTAATAGCTGATTTTGATGAAGATGAAACTCAAACAAGAGGCAACTCCTTAATGAGAAGATTTAGATGATCAAGCCATCATAATCTAAAACGAAGGGATACAATAGGGGATTTTATACCATTTTTTTAAGGATATCGTTTAATAAAATTTAGGGAGTTTAAAGCATTTAGACTTTAGTATAAATTACAGACCCAATCTTGTTCTCTAGACCCTACTCCTTTCAAAGTTTTAATACATTCAGGTAATATATAAAAATAATGGCGAGAAAATCATTTCATTTATTATAACATTCTTCTTTAAAACTATCCACCATAGTATCATTTAAGATACCATCCATTTATGGGTAATATTGAATGATCTCCTTTATAATCAATCAATTGATAAGATCCTCCTTGATATAATTTTTCCACCACAAACCAACCTTCCCAAGTTGGTTCGAATTTACCGTCTATCTTTGATGAGTTAAGATGGGTCGACATAGAACTAAGACCAAGTCTCCTATTTGGAAAGTTCTTGGGTGAACAAACTTATCATCTGCTTGAATCATTTTGGCTTTATATAACTTGAGGTTTTGTTAAGCCTATAAATGCTTTTTTTTCTAAACATTCTAGTTCTTCTAGTCTGAGTTTTTCATTTTGCTCTTCCGTCATCTTATAACTGATCGTTATATGTAGTGAAGGAAGCTATACCTCAAAAGGGAGAACAGCCTGTACTCCGAAGACCAGAGCAAATGGCATAAATTGAGTAAGATTTTTATACATGATTTTGTACGCCCACAAAGCTTCTTATAACTTTTCATGCCATTAATATTTCTTCTCATCTAATGTATTCTTTAAATTTGAATTAATATTTTATTGAAGGCCTCAGTTAATCAATTTGCCCAAGGGAAATAGATTCTTGAGTATCTCCAATCAATGTTGTGGCATTTTATAAAGCTGTTTATTTTAATACCACCTATCTTTTGATGAAGCTTTCATACCCTTATGCTTGTCTCATTTTATGAAGGTAAAAATGTATTAGAATGGAAACTTAAGGACCAAAACACTTAATTAAAATGCAAGGACTATATACAACTTATCTACCCCATTTGGAGAATCGATAGCATTACAAATATGAGCTTAAGACTTGCTAATCAATTACTTATAGCACCTAAAAGTTATTGAGCACTATATTCCTTAAAATATAAATGTAAACAACATGAACTATCAAAACTCCCTTAAAACAAATTTAAAACTTTTAAATCACTAAACATTTGAATTCAAACCAACTTTTAATGACCTTAAATAAATAAATTTAAATTGTTGACAACTTCAAATTAATAAAGCCTGGGATCTATGCAAGCCACACAACCATATACACATGTTTTAGAGGGTTTGCTAGGACAACCAACTTAAGCCTAAGCTAGGTCGATGGTTTGGTGTGGTTTGTTCTGAGTGCCTTGCTTAACGGATACTTATGTTTAGATTATTTACTTTATGTACTCTAAGTGCCATATTTACATTTATGTTGGTGAAAATTTAGAGTAGGCTCTTAAGCCATTTTATATTAACTTATATACACTCATACAACATCATGCATGTTCATTGTATAAACTATTCTTATATATTCCTGTAAAATAGAATGTACTTAGGCAATGTTGTAAATGGAAATGTAAAGAAAATGATGTAAATATGAACATTTTAGATACTTGTATACCTTTATTGAGTTGTACAGTGTCAAGAGCAGTAAAATATATTAAAAATTTTATTTATATGCACACTTATAGATTCCAAAAGAAAATGATTCTTATTTTTTTTTAAATCATTATCTTTAGAATTCTATAGAAGATCCAGAAGCTAGAAGATTAAAGAAAATGATGTGAAGACTAGAATGTTTTAAATATATATAGATTTAATTAAATATTTTGGTTATCAGATTTTATGTATATGCATGCTTATCTTAAGTTTTAGTTTTGTACATGCATATTTATTTAAATTTTAGTCTTGTAGGTCGTGTTTGACCAACCACTATAAATTCTGGGGAGTAGGAGTAGGTCAAGTTGGACCGAATAACTATAAATTTTTGTGTGTTTATTTTTATTATTTTTTGTATTTTCTTTTTTTGTGATTAATTATGTGGTTGAAAAACTCTGATCTTTTTGTATTTGTGAAATTAATTTGCTTCGGCATCGAGGGATAAAATTTTTATTTTTTAGTTATTCAAAATATTATAAAAAGATTTTCTATCTATTAAAGAAATTTTTAAATAACCAGTTCACCCCCCTACCCCCCTTCGGGTTAACCTCAGGGTTATTCTTTGAGGTCTCATAACCTCCTTGAATTTTCAATTGAAGCATTGAATAATTGATCTAGTGATTACTAATTTAATAAATGATTAACTAGAGACTAGATATATGCAGGCTATATGATTGATAAATGAAGATGGTTGAATGAAGTTGATTGGCAGACTTAATTATTATTGAAGTAATTGATTGAAATGATTGAAAACTAGATAATGCTTGATTGATGGCTAGAAATGATTGGTGTATAGATTTAATGCTAGATTGATTGATGAAAAGATTGATTTAATCATTGATTGGAATTTTATTTGATTGATTTGTTTGAGTACTAAGTGATTGACAATTGGGTGAATATCAATTTCTAGAAGCTTTAATCAGGAAGTTGAAAGGTCCTGATGACCTCATATAAAAATGAGGTCAACAATACCTTGCATAATATAGGACCGTTTGTCCTCCGATATGCCAATGAAGTTATGATAGTACACCATCTGATCAATGTCAGACTTCCCTCGACCAACTGAACAGATGAAGCTAGGATCTAGTGGAAGTATATCAACTGAAGGGACATACCCAAATTGTCATGCCACTCTATCAGGTAAGTGCCACTTAACTCTCTCCCAGCTAATCAAAGGCACATGCCATCCAAATATGCTCTTCTAGGTGGCATATATCTGTAAGCTGTGTACGAACATCTAAAGCGTATGGCTCCCAAATAACCTATCCAAATTAGGAATTTTGTGTAAGTATTTTATGCCATAAATTTTTTGTTAATAGTACAAGAAAAATGCTTAAATTTAAGTACTTGACTATCCAAAAGTCCATCTAGCTCATCTTTATAAGTACTAATAGTTGCTGTTGGAAGCTATCTTTCTTCAGCTTTATTCCACCTATCAGTAAACACATGAAGATCAGTAATGTCAAATGTAGAAAGAGTAGACATTTCAAAAAAATTATTTTTCATTTTTTTTTTACCTGTAACTGGCGCTAAGACCTTCAACAAGAACATGCTATGGAACATGGAGTGTCGATCGGCCTATGTGAATGTGCTCCCAGCACAAGATCTATAGTAAGTGGATGCACATGGCAATGTTAGCTATGCTTAGCTTAGTAACAAGAGCGATCTCTCTATAGAGGTGACCTAAAACTACTCCACCAATGGAGAAAGTACTAAATAATCCCAAATCTTCTAACAAGGGTAGATACCTCAAGTGTATCTCAAATCCTGAGGTATTAGGAAGAGGTAGCATCCCATCAACAATAAAATATATGCTCTGATGTGCCTCCAGAAGTCCATCTCACCTAAATAAATGTAAGAATCCCACATGAAAGTCCATCGGAGCCAACGAAGCAGTAGGTAAGTCTGTGTGTGTGCCTGACCCATCTTGAACTTAGAGCTTATTCGACGGTTTGTTGCGTCATAGTAAACAACATCATGCTCAGGATGGCACCCTAGAAGACCATCACCACAATCTGACTAGCTATGCCAACATCTGCCTGGACCAACTATGTTGTGGCCACAAAATACAAGGTCATCAATTTGAACACCAAGGATAAGAGCCACATCCTGCAAAGTGATCATCATCTCACCAATGGCGAAGTGTAATGTGTTGGTCTTAGGTGACCAACGCTTGACCAAAGCAGTAAGTAGGTTATGATCCATCCTGATATATCGTAGTTGACTGATATAATCCAAGCCTAGCATTCGCAATGCATCCATGAAATGAGGGCAATTGATCGACCATTCATGCATCATGAGCAAGTGTGATGTAACTTCTAGAACTGTTCCCTAAAATAGCAAAAAAAATTAAAAAAAAGTTTTCCAACAATAACATCACAGCGAAAAAAATTACATTTATCTTATTCAGGTGTGCAGCTTTGTGCGTCCCTCGTAATGATGCAATGCTAAGGTGCATATCTACCAAGGGAGATGATTGCTCTTCTTCCTCATCCTTCTACGGATGCTAAGATTCACATCTATGGGGCTTATCATGGTTGCCTGCCAAGAGTCCTGCATAACATAATGAAAAAAAAAATGATTATAACATTTAATACTAATAAGAGTAAATAAAAATAATTGCAAAACTTTTAGATGAAATATGAAATGAATAAAATAGATGAAAATATGAGCTAATCAACATTAAATTAGTGAAAACTCATCAACTATAATTGGGAAAAAAATTTATGTCTCAAATATTCTCTTTAGTATAAATTTTCCATATGTCTTCTAAGAGATTAGTCGAATAGTACCTAGTGAGACATGTACTTCTGTTATGACCGCTGGCATGGAAAACACTATAAAGTCTACCGCTCTAGCTCCTATTTTCATCCATCGTATTCTGATATTGACGTATTTGTGGTCTTCCTGATCGCCTCCTGTAGTTTGGTGTTTGGAGAGGGTACAACCAAGAGGCAGGATCATGAGAAATAGAATATTCTCTATCAAGAATTAGTTGAAATTAATCTAAGTATATTAGTCTTATGTTTCTCAAACTATAATATTATAAGACATACTGCAGATGACTTTTCCTGAGTGTGGCAACACAAGCAGTCACATGTGCATAAGGCATGTGATAAATAATTATTTTGCCACAACTGCATACATAGTTTCCATCAGGGCCCAAGTTAACCATGTAGGATCTTGAAGTCATATTGAATACCTGAAATTCACTCATACTAATCTTGGTTGTCTTGACTAGTCTCCTTTCCTCCTTTTCTAATTTATGAACTTTAGCATGCACTTTAGGGGCCAAGTGGCCCTCATATCCATGTTCACCGGTGTTCGTTATGTCATTTCGATGAATGAACATGCCCACAATGTTGTAATAAATCGATGTAACTAACGCCTGAATTGGGAGGCCTCGTGCTCTCTTTAGTACTCCATTGAAGGGCTCTGAAGCATTAGTAGTCATCACTCCATATATATACCCACCATCATGCGTCAATGCCCACTTCATCACATCCCTATCAATTAACCATTGATGTAGTTTGGGTTTTATGTTGATGATATCAACCATGCATTGGTTGAACAAGAATATATCATCTATGTTACCAGCCACATACATCTTCTGGCTGACAAAGTCGACATCTTGAAGCCCACTCGATGAACAATTTTCTTGAAATTCTCATGTAAGTGCTGCAAACAATGATGGTGCGTGGCATTGGGGAATATTTCCCTACACCCATGTATCATGCCGACATGCCAATCTGAGATGATACATAGATTTAATCTGGTCCCAACTGATGCGAGTAACTCATTCAAGGCTGTAAGAAACCATATCTAGGATTTAACATACTCTGACTCAACTATAGAAAATGCCAACGAAAAAAGGCTCTTATTGGTATCCAGACCAACTGCAACCAGTAATGTTCCACTATACTTACCTAATAAAAATGTGCCATCAAGGTCGAGTACAGGGCCACAAAATCTCCAACCATATATGTAAGGTCCGAAGTCCCAAAACACACGCTGAAACTTATATGAATCAAACAATTGGATCTTGTAAATAGAACTAGGCATTGCTGCAATAATAGCTTCCATGAATAAATTAACTGTTCTATACGACTCCTCTCAACTATCAAATGCAACCTTAATAGCTTTTTGCCTAGAATCCCAGGCTTTCATATAAGACACTTTGATGTTGAATTTTTCTTCAATTCTCCCTATAATCTCTCTTTGTTTTATATCCATCTGCTTTCTGATGGTAGGCAGCAAGAAAAAGCTAATGAATTGCGAGTTACACTACCTATGTCCAGCCACAAGGATAGGATTACTACATGTATGTTGTAGCCTAATTGATGAAATCTTCTAAATATTGCCCAACCACTTGCTCAACCGGGCATGCAAACGCCAAGGACAAGGCGTAGTGGGGTTATCATGTTACTGGCAAGCATTTGTAAATACTTGTCTATTTGAAGAATAACAACATATTCAACATTATTCATGATTGACCACCCCATTATGGAAAACTGAAGATCACATTTCCTATAGCACATACCTTCAACCAATTCAGTTGGAATAAAATACTCCTCAGTCGACAGGTTGAACACATTATCATTATCAAAAGTAATCTTCGCATTCCATTGATGAGTACTCTTATAGTTTCTCTGTACTCATTTTTTGTAACCATATCCGCATCTGCATCAGCTGTTCTAATGCAGTAATCACAAATAACTTCAATAATGTCATTAAGCTCGAGTACAGTTTCACAATTTGGATCAACTTCCCCAACATCAAAATCTTCAAAACCATCATCGCTAGAACCACTACTCATTGTCTCGCACCCTTCATCAATAATAGGATCATAACCTCCAGACTGGTTTTCCCCATAATAACAAGCAGACTGCATATGCGTAGAAGGACCAAATACAACAGCTTCACATGCTCTTTCTGCATATCTACATCGTAATGATATATATTCAGTAAGACTACACCAACAAAATTTAATTATAAATCACCATGCTATGAATGTGCTCAATGTTGAACTTACCAAGTGGTTGTTTCTTGTATGGATATTTGTCCATAAACACTACCCTGCATTTCACCACCAAAACCAGGACTGATATAATCACGAATTAATGATGAAACTATTTCATCACAATTAGTAACCATTGGAATCGCCTCAACTTCCACATAAAAAAGCATAACTTCTCCAACAGCAAGGGATAAAAGAACTTCACACGCTTCATCATCCTCAACTGGCGAAGCGATAAATTCATTGCCAACTAGAAAATGACCCACAACGTTGACTGTGAACCTTGATGTATCACACTTCAGTGCTCTAAGAACCCGTATCTTAAGCTGGTGTAAATTTTGACCTTTCCAAAACTTGCAAGGGATGGGTTTTACCTCTAATATATGTTGGGGCAAATTTATCATCTAGAGATAATTGCCCATCATACAGGATTATTAATGATGGTGGTTGACCACTCATCTCGAAAACCTATTACCTTAAATTTAGAAAAATGAGGACAAAATTTATACTATTAAATTAAATTTAGAAAAATAATCTAATTTTTAACAACTTAATCATTATCCTACACTGATTATTTTACGGTCATTTTTATGCAAATTTCGAGCACTGTTTGACAACCATAAAATTCATCCACACACTATTTCTTAACAAAAATAATTATATGTAAATTAAAAAAGATAACCTTATTCCACTAACAAAACATATGTCATTCTACACATCTTTAAAAAACACCTAAAACATTCAACTTAAATGAACTAAATATGCCAAGTATTCCTAAATCAACAAAATAAAAATTCACAAATGAAATTCATACAATTACTTCTACACAATTTTTTTTTTCACATTCCTAAAACAACTCAACATGCCAAATCTTCCATCCTAAAAAAATATAATGGTGATACTTTTTTCAAACAAACAAATCAATTTAATTCCTACCACAACTTCAACAAATCTGGCTAAGCGAAACATAAATCAAGCCAAAAAAATATATTCAAATACCCAAAAAAAAAGGGGCTCCTATGATCACTTGCAAACCGTAATACATGAAAAATCTGTACATCCTAAGCAACACAACGCCTCCCAAACTCTAATACTTCAAGAAATTTAGCCAAAAAAAACTCACCTTGAGCTTCCTGCGAAAATCGGCGGCCGAAATGTGACTGTAGCGAATGGGGATCGGGCTTCGGGGGAGGAGGAAATGGAATGTTGGGAAAAGTTATATTTAAAAAAAAATTAACATACCTATATCGCCCGTTAATCGGGCAACTTAGGTATGTCACCTCAGCAGCTGATTATCGATCTAGTTGGCGTTGACTTGGTCAAAAATATATCCAGTCGCCCGCTTATTGGGCGACTATGAGTATCTTTAAATTAAATTTTAAACATACTTAATCACCTAATTAGTTCTTAAATGGTAAATAATTTAAAATTTTGCCCCACAAGTTGTCGAAAACTCCAAAAAAGAACAAAACATAATATTTTTGTAATCTTTATAGTATGTATTGTATATAATGAGATGTATATTAAAATTAAATAAAATTTGTTAGAATCTCATAATATATTTTGTATTACGGTGAAACTTTTTTTTGGGACGTTTAGGCCAACTAAGACAAACTCTCACACACATCACATACGCAAGATTTGAACTCAAGACCTCTTAATTGGTAGCCAAAGCTCCCAACCAACAGATCGAGATGAGCTATTCGTATCTGAAACTATTTTTATTATACATGCAATTCATTTTGGATAATTTTTAAGATGGAGCATGTAAGCAGTGTAATTTAGCGGGAGGAGCATGAACAAAGCAAAATTTAGGATGAAGCAGATGCACTAAAGTATTTGGCAAAGTCAGAACATGCCATATGTTTTTGTGCATGCCATGAATGCGCTAATAGTTTTGGCGCAATTAGAATGCACGGATAACTTCAACGAATTCTTCAGCCACCCTGACAAGATCTGGTTTTCCCAGGTGCTTTTTCGCAAGCGTCCACATGCCTTTACACATGCGTGAGGGGAATGTCTTGCCGGGGCCGGGTAGCAAGGGATGGTTGGGGTTTTGGCTGATTATATAAGCCCATTCAGCTTGCAAGTTTTGATCTCATCTCAAGCACAAGGGCGATTAAGCTTGTGAGGTTAGTGTTGTTAGTTATTAGGTTATATTTTTCAGTTTAAATATTTATGTAGATTGAATTTATTTATGATATTTGCATTTATTTTTTTTTTTCTGAAAAAATTGTAATGGTAAATTTATTTCATTTTTTATTAAGAATTTACATACTAGCAAATGGCAATTGAAATTATAAGTATACTGTAAGAAGAAAAATAGTTTTAAATTATTCATAATAGTTTTTAATTTTAGCTTATATAATATTTTACATTTGACTTAAATTATATAATAGTTTTTAAAAATAGTTCTAAATTTTAACTTATATAATATTTTACATTTGACTCAAATTATAGTACTGTAAGAAAAAAAGAGATTATTTTAAATAAGCTAAAATAAATAGTTGTTAATACGATTTACATATTTAGTTTTTAATACGAGAGTAGAAAAGAGGTGTAGGAGAGTTAGGTTGAGCTGTGAGAGAGAGAGAGAGAGAGAGAGAGAGAATTCTCTGAAGGAAGAAGGTACATATAAGTGTTATTTTCTAGAGATTAGAGACAAGAAGAAATTCTAAAATTATAAATCCTAATATAATTGACCCGTTAACTATGCCTAATGAGGTCGATCTTGCTTGAACAGGTTTCCAATTGTTCTCATTTGCTCCTATTGAACTCTTTCTTAAAAGAATATTTCAACAAAAGCAATCTCTTGTATATATTAAAAAAATTGCAGATATTAGACAAAAGATTTTTGTGACATAAAGATCAATTATATTTTGAGCAATCTTATAATTTAAATGTTCAGATTGGTGGTATAAAAATAGAGAAAATACAATGTAAATATCATTTCACTTTTATGTGCTTTTTAAGGAAGTAATAATTTCCACCAGAGAAGAATAAAAAAAATCAAATTTTCAAAATAAAATAGTTATATGTTTTACATTAATTAGATGGATGTTTATAAATTGAATTTATTATTTAGAAAGACCTAATAAAAATCATATTTATTTCCTATGTTATATAATTTTCATTTTTTGTAGGTTTTTAATTTAAAAGTTTTTTAAGAATTTGTTAGTCACTATGTAATATAAAATTCAGTAGTAATTTTATCCTATTTTATAAATAAAGTTTATAAATTAGCTTTGATAATTTAGTAATTAAAGATAAAATTCACTATGTAATTATAAATTAATTATTAAATTTGGCCATTTTTTCTAGATTTGTAATTTATTTAAAATTTTGAAATAACATTTTAAGACAATATTATTTTGAAGAAGATATGTCCTAAATAATAGATAATGTTATTAGTGCAATTCAAATATTAATTGAATATTGGAATTAATAATTAGCGAATTACAGGTGAATTTGTCTCCTTTAAGATAAGTGAAAGATTTATATTTGTCTGCCTTTTTTGGTAGCATGTCGCAATTGATGCTATACTTTGGGGGAGAGTTAGAAATTATGGTGGTATAGGTCTTGAGCATCAATTTATTTATTATAGTCACAAACAGAGCCACGAGAGACATTTTTTCCAAGACCGCCTAGCGATAAATTAGTGATACGTATAATTATTTACATTCTATATAGTTACTATAGTACATTTGGTATTAAATTATTGCTAACCTCATATCTAACTAATTGTGCATGCCTTCAAGGTCGACTATTACATACGGTCAACTGCCATTCTCGAGCCACTGGCTAGGGGGCATGGGGAGAATGCCAGTTCGTTGCAGTTGGCCAGTGACCAGGTTATGAAGCTTTCAATTAGAGTTCAAAGATCGGTTTACATAGATTGCACATCTTTTGACACCATCACAGAGGAGCAAACCTATTCCAAGCAAAATGATACAGGTTCAAATAGAGTTCGGAGGGCCATATGTTTAACCTTCAATGCTCCCTCTAGATCGACAGGAAGCCACCACCATTAATCAACAAGACTGAATATTGGTAGGTGTTCAGGGGAATAAACTAAGGAGAACGATCCACCTAGACATTCCATATGCACGCCCTCTACCAGTTATGACATGACAGGCCTGGGACCTTCCTCATAGCATTAGAGTCCATATGGTGCGCAGGCTAGTGAGCTAGCAGATGTGTACTACGAAAGCCAATCCCAACAACACTTACATACTTGTTATTTTCCATAGCTATACTAGATTGGATGACATCTGTTGGGTTGTTATCTTTCTCCTCATAGTAGGACATACTCTTACTAGAAGAATAGCCATCGCAACAATACACACAGGTTCAGGAGCATGATGAGGAGGTGGTTGAGGAGCCACAGCTTTAAAGGTGAAGATAAAAAGCCCTACTTTGATATACCCCCGGGAGTGATGCTTTTCCATGTCATCGGTAGATGTACCGTTATTTTCTATTTATGTTATTTCATATGTATAAATGTATTAACTACTTATGCTATAATTTAACATAAAGTTGGTTTTGAAAATACATAACTCTTAGTTCTTTTTGCATGTTTAAATAAATAATTCATAGTTCAAATTGATCTCTGATACATCATCAAAAAATTATCACGATCGGGCACAAATCTCAAGGCAAAACCAAGTTGGAGGCTTCCAAAATTAAGTTGGGGACCATTCGAACTCCAATTTCAGCAAACGTACGATCGAACTGAACGTCTCAAAAATACGAACCCAATGACACCAAATTCAACCCAATCTGAGCCTATATGAGTCCAAATCAAGGGTCCAAAGCACTATTAGAAGGTTCAAACCATGATTTAAATGGCCAAAAGGTTTCCAAATGTGATATGCTTATAATCGAATCGAGCGGCTCGATGAGAAGAATCCAACGAGCCAAAGATCATAAAATTCTGACTTCATTAAGACCTTTAAATATTTAGTGAACGGTCCACAATCAAAGGATACTACATCAACCGTCCATGAAAACCACTCCCCATTTGCCCTTGATCTTCCATCTATTTATAGGCCATGCCACTTCAAGAAATCTATAAATAGAGCCCTCTTTTCTCTTGAAAAGGGACCCCAAATCCTAAGGAAAAAAGAGAGAGATCGGATATCGCTCTTGCTTCCTTGCCTCCTCAACCACCGTCGAAGTTCCATCAGACCACCACTTGAGGCCCTGAGTTCCATCAGACCACCGTCTGATGCTCTGAGTTTCGCCAGACCACCACCTAATGCCTGAAATTCTGCCAGACCACCACCTGATGCCCGGAGTTCCACTGGTCCACCACCTAAGGCCCTGAGTTCTGCTGAACCACCGCATGATGCCCTGAGTTCTGTCGGACCACCACCTGATGCCCAGAGTTCTGCTAGACCACCACCTGATGCCCAGAGTTTTGCCAAGCCACTACCTGAGGCCCTGAGTTCCGTCAGACCACTGCCTGACACCCTGAGTTCTACCTGGCCACGAGTTTCGTCGGATCATTGCCTGATGCCCTGAGCTCCGCCGAACCACCACTTGATGCCCGGAGTTCCGCTAGAACACCACCTATTTCCTAGAGTTCTGCCAGATCACCACTTGAAGCCTGGAGTTTCATCGAACTATCGCCTGATGCCTGAAGTTCCACCGGACCACCACTTGAAGCAGGAGTTCCATCGGACTACCGATGAACTCCAAAGTTCTACCAACTGATGCCTGAACTTCCAAGTGACACCAGACTTTCATCCCCATTTGGCACTAGACTTCAACCATACGGTTGACATTTATAATTTAATCACCCTCAAGGATGAGTCAGCATGCTGTACGCAACTCAAATTATAGTGGAATCATTTTCAATTAGGCTAGTCCCAGTGGTTTTTTCCCTTTCCTGAATTGTCCATATAAAAAATCTTATATTCTCTGTGTGTGAGCTGGATATCCGTGCAATGCTAAGACGTAAACATACAACTCTATTGCCACGTATAGCCTATAATAATTTGGTGCTGTTTGTGGGAATCTCTAATCCCACTATCCTAAGTACTACTTCGATGGCTAATAAGTGTAACCATTACATCTTGGGAGCCTCCCGCTCTAACTCACACCAATCCAAGAATCATTCTATGAACCAGGGATACCAGGTATCTGCCTATTTTAACCCTAGTGGGCAAAACCCTACCAAAGAAGGAACCTCACGGCCATCCCTAGAAGATCGTATCCGAAAGATGGTGGAGTCTCAGAATGAAATCCTTCAACTCTTATGAGAGACTCGACAACTAACATTACTACCCCAGGAGGATGTGCTTCTCCCTCGAGATCCACCACAGATTGGGGAGGTTCCATTAGAACATCTTCATGTCAAGATTCCTCTTCCTTTGCCAAGGATGAATCCTCCAACACATCAAGATAATGAATTTGCTGACACAGCAAGCTCTACCCATCCTTCGCGTGTAGATCGATAACCTCGCATTCCCCTGGACGTCCCCGACGGCTTAGCCTGATAGCACGTTACTGAACTTCCTTGCAACACCCTATAGCATGAGCTGTGAAGGTTGGTCTGAGAAGAATTCCCCCTAAGGGGTGCAAGATAATCTCTTCTTTAGTAGGAATTCTAGGGGTTATCACCCTTGACTGAAGCCATCCTTCAACACCCCATTTCGACAGGATTTAAGCTACCAAGCATTAATTTCTACGATAGGACATCCAACCTGTACGTTATATCGATCACTATAAAACCATCATGCATATCTAATGAGCTTCAAACGTGCTCCTCTGCCAGGTTTTTCCTGCCATCCTAAAAGGGCCAGCTCGAACATGGTTCTATTCGCTTCTAGTTGAAACCATTCCAATATTTGTCAAATTGGCCAAATTATTCATTGAACAATTTGTGGCCAACCAGAGAATGGTCAAGGATTCTTCCCACCTCTTGAGAATTTATTGGAATGAAAGTGAGTCCCTAAAGGAATACTTTTAAAGATTTCTACTCAGTCCCAAAAAATTCTGGCTGTGGATCCCTAATTACTTAGAGGAGTTTTCCTCGGAGGGCTTCATCCTGGCCCCTTCTACTTAACACTCATGCGAGATACAGTCCATTCATATGCTGATCTGATCCATTGCATGGAGGCACAAATCTCCATCGATGAAGCCATTAATGCTTATAAAAAGCAAATTGAGCAAATAATCGGGAAGTGTAAAAGCGCATCTGGGATAGAGAACCCTTCTTCGCAGTGAGAGAAGTAGGGGAATTCTAATTTGCCCCCTCGCCCCTCACAGTTGCGATGAGAGCCTCACCAAGAAAAGGAGTACACACCACTTAACGCATCTTAAACAAATGTATTAATGGCCATCCGAGATCAAAAAAATGTGAAGTGGCCAAACCTTTTGAAACCTAATGTGTAAAATCAGGAGTAATACTATCACTTCCACCATAGTTGTGGACATACTACTGAAGCATGCAAGCAACTCAAGAAAAAAATTGAGAGGCTAATCCAACAAGGATATCTCCAATAATTTGTCTAGAATCCACCGGCTTGAGATGAGGGTGGTCCGATTGGAGGCCAAAATCGGTGAATAATCATCAAATGGTTGGTGAAATTGAAACCATCATTGGGGGCCCATCATTACCTAGTTAAGTTTTGATTGCAGTCAGCAGATAGCCAACACTAAGGGGCTGTTTGGTTGCCAAAAAAGAAAATGTAGTGTAAAGTAAATGTAGTGCATTCCGAATACTTTGAGACTGTTTGGTTGTCTACAAAGTAAATATAGGAGAACTATTTCCCTTGTTTGGTTACGTATATCCAGAGTAAAGTAAAAGCGGTATATTTGTAATAATTTTTTTTGACATTATAACTAGTGTATTTATAAAAATAGTTTATTTATAATAATTAGTATTATTTGGTGTTATAAAATAAAACCAGTGTATTTATTTATTGCATTATCTTATTATAAATTTTTTTAAAATTATAAGATATAATATTCTACTTTGTATTAATTTAGCCAACGGTGGTGGCCGACGGTGGCGGAGGTGGTGGCCGACGGTGGCGATCAAAGGTGGTGGTCGATGGTGGTGGCTAGAGGTGGTTGTCGGTGGTGGCGGAGGTGGTGGCCGGTGGTGGCGGTCAAAGGTGGTGGCCGACGGTGGCAGTCAGAGGTGGTGGCCAGAGGTGGTTGCCGGTGGTAGTGGAGGTGGTGGCCGACGGTGGTGGCTGGCGATGGCCAGAGGTGGTGGCCAGCTGTGGCGGTCAAAGGTGGTGGTCGACAGTGGCCAGAGGTGGTTGCTGGTGGTGGCGGAGGTGGTGGCCGATGGTGGTGGGCGGCGGTGGTGGCCGACGGTGGCGGTCAAAGGTGGTGGTCGACGGTGGTGGCCAGAGGTGGTTGTCGGTGGTGGCCGACGGTGGTGACCGGCGGTGGTGGCCGGCGGTGGCGGCCAAAGGTGGAGGTCGATGGTGGCCAGAGGTGGTTGCCGGTGGTGGCGGAGGTGGTGGCCGACGGTGGTGGCCAGCATGGCGGTCAAAGGTGGTGGTCGACGGTGGCCAGAGGTGGTTGTCGGTGGTGGCGGAGGTGGTAGCCGGCAGTCGGAGGTGGCCGACAAGGGGTTGCAATGCCCTTGAGTTTGCAATGTATTTAGAAGTCGCCCAAATCGAAGGAATTCTAAATGCACCAAAAATGAACTAGAACGGAATACACTGCATCTGTTTTACTTTACGTTGAATTTACTTTTCATCCAATCAAACACCAAAATTCTCAAAACCCCTGCATTTGGATTACTTTACACTCTAAATGTAGCAAACCAAACAGCCCCTAAAGAAGTTCCGCACCAATTATTCCATTTCTTTCGACGATTCTGACTTTGAGGGGATAAAGACCCCTCATCAAGACCCACTAGTAATCTGTATAGGGGTTAGTGACCTGTGTTATAATATCAAGCGAATCTTGGTCTACAATAGGAGCTCCGTAGATGTCCTATTTTACTCCACATTCCTTAGCATGGGCCTCGCTAGAGAGAAGCTCCAGCCTGCTGCAGATCCACTGTATGGATTTGATAATTGACTTGTACGAGTGGAAGGTATGATCAACCTTCTAGTTATACTTGGAGAATTCCCCCAACAGGTTACACACTCCATCCAATTTATTGTAGTAAAATTAGAATCGGTGTACAATGATATCTGTGGAAGGCTGCTCCAGTCAATCTTTGGGATTGTTGCCTTGATCCCTCACCTCAAACTAAAATTTCTCACCCTATCAGAGATTGGCATAGTATGAGGAGACCAGCAAGTATCATAATCCTGCTATCTTAGGCAAACACAACCATGCCCATCAGTTACCTTAAGCATCGAAGATTTTGATCTTCGGAGTGAGGACATTCCCCAAAGGGCTTCCCTCATAGAAGACCTTACTTGTGTCTCTCTATTAGATGAGCACCCTTCAAGAACGGTGTAAATCAGATCGCTTCTCTTCGATGAAGAGAAGAAAATGTATGTAGATTTTCTACATATAAACCAAGATGTATTTGCATGGAGTCCGGCCGATATACCCGGAATCAACCCTGAAGTAATCATGAACTCCCTCAAGGTCAACCAGACATACAAGCCGGTAATCCAAAAGAAGCGAAACTTTACATCAGATCGTCAGCAGGCAATTGAGCCAGAAGTTGATAAGATTGTAGAAGCTGGATTTATTAGAGAAGTGTACTACCCCACTTGATTAGCAAATGTCATCATGGTTCGAAAGGCAAGTGGAGCCTGGAGAATATGCATAAACTATACAGATCTTAATAAAGCCTACCCCAAGGATAGTTTTTTTCTTTCCCATATTGACCAGTTGGTCGATGCCACCTCCGAACATCAAGTGCTAAGCTTCATGGATGCATACTCCCGATACAATTAAATATAGATGGATAATGCTAATAAGGAAGGAACATCTTTTCAAATAGACAAGGGATTATATTACTATTCGGGGATGCCGTTCAGGCTCAAGAATGCTAGAGCAACATACCAACGCCTTATGAATAAGATTTTCAAAAATCTTATTAGGCGCACTATGAAAGCATATGTGGATGACATGCTAGTACAAAGCCTTAAAAAATCTCAGTATATCTCTGACTTGGAATAATGCTTCTGCCTCCTTCGATCTTATAATATGCGCCTCAACCCCTACAAATATGCATTCGGAGTTATCTCAAGAAAATTTCTAGGGTTCATGGTTATCCACCGAGAGATTAAGGCCAATCCTGAGAAGAGTAAGGCCCTAAGGGACATGGTGCCCTCGAGAAATATCAAGGAACTCCAGAGATTAAATGAAAGGATTGCAGCACTCTCTCATTTCCTGGCTCACTCAGGAGACAAATATTTACCCTTCTTTAAAATCCTCAGAGGTGCTCATAGCTGAGGATTTCAATGGACTCACAAATACCAAGAGGCTTTTGAGCAGCTCTAAACTTATCTAGCCTCACCTCTACTGCTCTCAAAGCTAGTTCTAAGGGAAATTTTATACATGTATATGGTTGTCTCCTCCCAAGCTATAAGCTTGGTCCTGGTCCTGGTAGACAATAATGTTTAACACCTTATCTATTATATCAACAAGGTACTTTTTGAGACAGAAGCACGCTACCCATTAGCATATAAGATAGCCTTGGCATTAGTCTTCTCATCTAGAAAGTTACGCCCTTATTTCCAAGTACATACAATCAGGGTCTATATAAACCTACCATTAAGGAGTGTTCTCTAAAAACTTGAGGCGTCTGGAAGATTGATCAAATGGTCAGTAGAGCTTGGAGAGTTTGACATCCATTTCTACCTAGACCTGACTTCAGGTCACAAGTGCTTGCCGACTTTGTGATCGAATCTACTAACCACACCTCTGATGAACCACTGGATACATCTCCTTCTTCCTCGTGCTAGACCTTATATATCGATGAAGCTTCTGGGAGTTCCTGCACCAATGCTCGAATCTTATTAATTTCCCCACAACAAGCTACACTTGAATATGGACTTAGATTGAAGTTCTCGATAATAAATAACATTACTGAATATGAGGCCCTGATTACCAGATTGAGGCTGACAATCGACTATAAAGTACAAGACATGGTGGTTCACATCGATTCTCAGTTAGTCGCCTCTAAGTTAGAGGGAGAATTTGATACCCACAATCCACTATTGGCCCAGTACTGCCAAATAGCTAAATCCCTTTTGGCTAAAATAATGAAGCATCAAATCATCCATGTCCTCCGAGAGCAGAACGCACGAGCAGACGCTCTCCCCAAACTAGCTACTTCCACAACTGGTGATATTTTCAAAAGGAAGTGTGTTGAGGAGATTTACTTTCTAAGTGTTCAAGTCCTGTGGATTATACAATCAATCGATGAGTCAAGAGAGGCTTCTTGGATCGATCATATTTTAACTTTCTTATAAGATGGTATTCTTTCTGAAGACCCGATGGCAGCGATGGGACTTCGAAGGTAGGCAGCAAACTTTACTATCATTAGTGAAGAGTTATATAAAAGAGCCTTCATCAGGCCCTATCTCAAGAGCCTTCCTCTTTTAGAGGCAAATTATATACTCTGAGAAGTACATTCAGGCATCTATAGAGAATATCTGGGTGGAAGGGTATCAGCCCATAAGATCATGAGATAGGGGTTTTATTGGCCAACGATGAAGCAAGATGAACTAGAGTTCTTACAAAAATTTAACAATTTCCAATTAAATGCCAACCCCACCTATTTACCTACCGTAGAGATCTCAGCATTACAAAGTCCCTAGCCTTTTACCCAGTGGGAGATTGACATAATGGGACCCTTCCCTATAGTCACCGAATAACAAAAATTCATCATTCTGGCTGTAGACTATTTCATAAAGTGGGTGGAAGCAAAACCTCTAGTAAAAATCATCAAAGCAAATGCTAAATAATTCTTATAGAAGAACATAATATATCATTTTGTCATTCCCGCAAAAGTTATCACCGATAATGAAATATAGTTCACTGGAAATATCTTTACAACATTTTGTAAAGATCTCCACATTCAGTCGGTGCACATGGCTGTGGCCCATCCTTAGACAAACAGCCAAATGAAGGTCACGAATCAAACTATACTAAAAGGATTAAAGACACGGCGGGAGAAGATTGGGGGGTAATGAGCTGATGAACTTCCAAATGTCTTATGGGCTTATCATACCACTGTAAGAACTCCAACATGAAAAACCCCATGTAATCTCTACTTTGTCATAGAAGCTATTATTCCCGTCGACATCGGAGTCCCAAGTCATAGAGTTCAAACGTTTGACTTCAACAGCAATAAAGAAAAGTTCAGATATAACCTAGACCTCCTTCCAGAGGTAAAAGATGAAGCAATGCTTAAGGTTACTGCATATCACCAAAGAATTGCCCATCATTATAATCAAAGGATGAAACCATAACATATATCGATTGGAGATCTAGTTCTGCACAGCGTCGAGGCAGCAGGAAAAGGCCCCCAACATAATAAACTCTCCCCCCTCTGGAAGGATCCATACTTGGTGGTAACCATGGTGAAACTCAAAACTTTCAAGTTGAAGAATGTCGGGGGAAAGATGCTACCTCAAAACTGGAATATAGAAAATCTCCATAATATAGAACATATTTTAAGTGTTGTATGTCTTCAGTGTTAAGTGTCATTCTTCCCTTCTCGTTCTTCCATGAACTCCTTGGATCGTCAGGTCCGAATGTCTAAATGGAAAGAAACTCCCCCTTAAAAGGGGTCTTATCTTCCCTCTTTGAACATTTGAGAGCCATCCTAATTTGGGTCTCCAAATGGATAGGAACTCTCCCCTAAGGGATGTTTCTTCCTCTTTGAATCCCAAATTGGATGCTTAACATCCTAATCTCAAAATACTTAATACATTACAACTCAAATTACATAAAATTATGTTTGGAAAATAAGAAAAATACTAGACTTGATCCAGCAGGTTTATCCTAATAATCAACAATCAATTTAACATCCCAAGTAGTTAATATTTTAAAATTTAAAATACTCAAACCAGCCATGCTTGGCCATGCACTTTTAATTTAAAGGAGGACTTAAGCATTTCTAAAGTGCCTGCAGAAAACATTGTTAAATGAAAGCTTGATTTTTATTTTACCCTATATGAGCATGGCCACCTGTATAAGATTGAATTAGTATTAATCATTCCTAACCTAGGGGTAAATCTAATGCACAATCAATTAAAATATGGAGTACAAAAATTAAATAAATAATTAATCAATCACTTAATTCTAACAACTAGCATGTAGTAAAAACTATGAAAAATACGGCACACAACAGCAGGAAAGTAAAACACCGACCTAGCCAAAGACTAGAGTTGGTTATCTTAACAAATCATCTAAAGTGTGTAAGGTAGGCTGTGTGGCATTGATATATCCTATGTAGGGTAGTTAGTTAAAGTTATTTGAGATTCTAGTTGGTTGAAAGGCTTAAGGGAGATTTTAATTAAATTTTAAGTCTTAATGATTTGAAATTAATTTTAATATTGATTTTAATTATTTTTTGGATACCACCTTTATTGCTTACCGAGGCCGTGAAGTTTATTTCACCTTTCTTGGGGCTAATTTAATAGCCTCATACGCCTGTGTTACCTAGTGGTAACCGGTATAGTTAAATGATTTAATTTAGTTTGAGATTGGAAGGTTATTGAATTTTAATTAAACTTAATTTGTTGCTGATTTAAAGATTTGAATTTTATTTAAGTTTGTTATCAACCAGTTCGTGGCATTGTGCCACCAGGCTCAAGGAATAAAGCCTCGTTAGGACACGTAGCCCTGTAGCCCGGAGTAGTCCAGCCTATAAACTTGGTTGATATAATTTGATTAAGAATTTTAATCTTAGTTAGATCATTAATAATCAATTAATTTTAATGTTTAAACACTCTATTGAATCCATTCGTGGTGTTGTGCCACCAGGCTTGAGAAATAAAGCCTCCTTAGGACACGTAGCACTGTAGCCCGGCGTTGTCCAGCCTAAAAACTTCATCTTAGAAGTGGTTGTTGTGTATTAACATATTGGCTGAGTGATTTTAACATCAAATTAATATTTTTTGAAATTTAGAATCAATCATTAAATTTTAGAAATTTCTGGATTATTTTAATGATTTAATTAAGGGGTCAAAAATTGACTTTTTAGTTAAAGGTGATTTCTTAAACGTTAGTATTTTATTAAAATATTAGACCTTAATACGATTAGTTAGAATATAAGTACGTTGGATTTGGATTTTTCTATATTTAATTATGAAGGTTTGAAGTTTTGACTTGAATTTTGACTTAAGTTTGACCAAACTATTGACTTTTTAACTTTGACTAATTTTTGAAGGTTTGAAATTTTTTTATAAATATTAGACCTTAATTAGAGTTGAATGCATTTGAGTTTGCTTAATTTGGAGTTTTCTAGAATTAGTTAAGAATTTTTAAAGTTTTGAGTATTTATTGAATTTTTTAAATTATTTAATTAATGGCCTTTTATTGATTTTGCTCCAACTAAACTCTCAATTTCTTGAAATCAACTCCAAAGCTTAGAAATGACCTAAAAAAAGATTCTCAAGTGTTTGGAAAATTTTTAAAATTTTTAATTATTTTTAATTAATTAATTTAATTAAATATTCAATTTCACTTAAAATTAAATTATTCTTAAAATTGATGTCAAATTAGTGGTTTTAATTTTCATTGATTATGGATTGAATTCTTGTATGTTAAAGGTATTATTTATATTTTTATGATTTAAATTTGATTTATTAAAATTATTTGAAGTTTTTAAGGCTTAATTAAGCTTTAATCTTGATTTAATAAATTAGAGGGCTTAATGATTTCAAAAATTAGTGAAAATTTTTGTTAAGGCTATATGTGTCACTAAGTTTAACTGTTCACAGTTTCAAGTCAATTGAAAATGTATCCTAATTATAGAAATTTTTTTAAGTTCCCTAAACAAGGTCCTTAATTATTATCCTTAAGGTGACTCTAGATTTGATAGGTTTGAAATTGAGGTTTCACTAACCCTTGATATACATGTACAAATATACAACATTCACAATCAAATCCCAGGTCCAAAAGAGCCCTAAGACTAGGTGCAAGTTTGTGCTTCCTACACATGCAAATGATAATATTTAACTTAAATCAAAGGAAAAACTCAAACAATGGATAATTAGCAAACTAATTACCCATAAATCTATCCCCATTAATTCTCTTCAATCAAATTCAAGCTATGTTTAAAACTTCAGTGGATCCCTCAATATACAAAGGTTTAAAAATAAAATTTTAAAATACATATATAAACCTATATACATGAATATAAGTTTTGAAATTAACATAAATTAAAAAATTACTAAGATAATTTTAAAGTATCTTTGAGAGATTCTCTGGTCATTATAATAATTTTAAAAAAATAAATAAATTTTTAATCAAGAAAATATTTAAAATATTATTTGATTAAATATTAATTAAATATTAAAAAAATTGAATAATTAAAATTACTCAAAATAAATTAAGTTTAAAATCTTGAAATTAATTTTAAATTAAAACATTTAAAATTTTGAAAATTTTAAGATATTATATTATTTTTTTGAATTCATTTGAATTTGTTTTAAATTTTTGAAGTTTTTAAGTTAATTAAGGTATTTAAATTAATTTAAAATTAATTAATATTTAAAATAATCATTTAATTACATTAAATTAACTCTTAATTGTTTCTGAATTTTAAAATTATTTAAGATAATTTTCTTAAAATTATTAAAATTATTTGAATTTGAATTTTAATTAAGTATTAGTAAAATATTTAAATATTTAACTAATTAAAAGAGATTTAAAATATAAAATATACCTTAAATTAATTTTAATTTCAAATTAAAATATTTTAAAATAATTCTTAGATTATTTAAAATATATTAAAAATACTAATAATAAAACAAAATTGAATCCCTTTTTTTAATTTAAATTAATATTAAATTAAATATTAATTGAATATTAAAAATATTTAGATAATTCAAACTATTTAAAATATATTAAACATTTTAAAATAAAAATTTAATTTAAAATAATAAAATAAGTTTTACTGATTTAATTAAATATATTTAAAATAATATTTTAATTTTAACTTATATTTAAATTAATATTAAGTTTAAATATCAATTAAATAATTAATTATTTAAATCTTTAAATTTTAAAATATTAGAAGATATTTAAAATTAATATTAATTTTAATTAAAAGGATTTTAAATTCTGAAATGATTGATATATTATATATAATATTTTGATTTATAATTAATTTTTAATAATTTTTTAAAAAAATTTGTTAATTAAAATATATTTAGAAATAATTAAATACAATTAAAACTTAAGCTGGCGATAGGCTAAATACATGGCGCACGCTAATTGGGCAGTATTAAATCGCACTAATCATTGCTGGCGGTGGCCAATGATTGCGTTGTCGGCAATCATTAGTGTTTAATGTGCGAGACCCATGCGCTTTCTTAATCCGCAACAGTGAAGGATAGGAGTCGTTGGATCCAGCACTATTTTGAACCAAAGGCTCCGATTGAGCCAGACAGGAAAACAAACAACGAGATCAGATCTGCAGTTCAAAATCTGAACAAAATGGCATGATTTCAACCGTTGATCAACAGATCAACGGCTTAAATCATGCCTGGCTCATACAGACTGAAACCGAAGCCCTAGAAATCAAAATGAAATTCATTCTATCAATTTATTCAACCAAATGACATGAAAGTTTAAACAGAAACTGTAAGAGCGAAGAGCATTAATGTGGAACCATTTTTATGGTGTAAAAAGCTCTTAATAGAAAGTTAAATGACCTTAAGTATTCTAGCCTAGGGTTAAGGATTTACCTCAATCCAACCATTGGATTCAAGGGATTTTGAAATCTTTGAGCTTGTAGACTATCTAGCTCATTCTGAAAAGCCCCGAATCTGGAGATGTGGAGTTTTGATCGATTTGGCTTGAGTTTGCCAGAAAATATGTCGTCAGCGAGGTTCTAGCGGCAAGTTTTGACTTGAAGTCAAAGAGGGAATGTGGGAAGCTGGGGAAGAACTAAGGCCTGGCTCTGGAAAGACTAGGGTAGAGAGAGATAGGAGCTTGAGTGAATGGCTTGATTTTAGAGTCTTACCCTATTCAAAAGCTCTAGGGTATTTTGGATGGTCTTGATATTTTTGGACTCATCCTCTGATGCTTGACACCTGGATAGGGTGGTTAGAAAGCTGGGAGCAAGGACATCTCAAGGACATCCATGTGGAAAGGTCTTATTGGCCTCACATGGGCTTAGGGACCACTAGGGCTGATTAGCTCCTAATCTAGGGATTAGGAAGAGCTGAAGAATATTCCAGAAGATATTTAGGACTGCTGGAGTACTCAAGAGTAGAGGGAATTAGCTTAAACATGGAGATTTGATTATTTGGAACCAAATAAGCCATTTGTTAATAGAGTTGACTGGTCAACCAATCAACTTGACTAATGAGGTGGCATGGGAGGGTGTATAGAGCTGGAGTAATGATTTGAAAGAAATATAATGCCATGTAGTTGGTGTTTAAATGGGAGTATAGGAACTTAAGTGAAGTTGACCAAGCCTAGTTGAGTTGACCAAGTCTACTTGACTTGAGTTTAATTGGCCAATGGTTAAGATATGATTAAGCCATGGTTTGAATGATATTGAGAGCTTGAGGATATCAATTTAATGGTATTGCTTGATTTGATCCAAATGGGTCAAATTGGGTTCAACTTAGGTCTTACTTGACCTGGTCAACTATTAGCTAGGTCAAGGTCCAATCAAGTCTAAATCACTAAGTGAAGTGATCACAAGGGCTTGAAGAAGTTTTGAATGAATCTGAGGCCTGATTCAAAGTGAAAAAGCTTAAGGATTTAAATTGGTCAACCAGGTTGACCCAGGGCCAGGGTTTGGACTGAATCAATTTCAAATGGTATTTAAAGTCTGTGGAAGTGGTTTCTAAGTTTAAATGGGTCATTTGGGTCAAAAGGGCTATTGGGCCTTTAATGGGTCATTTGGGTCAACCTGGTTGACTTGGTCACCCAGGTTGACAAAGGGTCTGGAAATGGGTTCAACATATTTGGTTTGATGTTTTGAGTCTGTGGGAAGTGATCCCAAGATCTGGACAGTTCAAATTGGTCAAAGTAACCTATTAGAACCTTAAGGGCCTGTTTGGCCAACCTAGGTTTACTTGGTCAACCAGGTTAACTCAGGTTCTGGGTCTGCGTCTGATAGGTTTGGTTTAATATTTGAAACTTGCTGGTGGTGGTTGCATTCAATTTGGAGATCATTTGATCCAAAGTGACTATTCGCACCCCTAAGGGGTATTTTGGTCGTTTCAGGCCCTGATCAACTGGGGGTCAAAGTGAGTCATGAAAATACAGTTTACTACTTAACATAGTATAATCAAGGGTCTGGAAGTGATTAGAGATTTTGGAGAAGGCTCCAAGGTCAGGATCCACTAGGTGGTAGGTCCAGTGGCATAGGCCGTAAATATTTGAAGGTTTTATAGCCTTTGGATTTTAATCCAATTTTTAGGGCTAAAATCCTCAGAATTAACTCAAATTTGGAGGGTTGCCTTTAGAGATATCTCCCATCAATTTAAAATTGATAGACTCTAAATAAGAGGTCATTTAATTGGGGTTTGAGGAATTTGAAAATTCCTTGGAAAATGTCTTTAGGATAGGGCTTTTAGACCTTGCATTTCATTCTGGATTTCTGAGTTTCAATTGGGTTTTGAGCTTGGATGATTGTATTTGAATTATTCAAATCATTTATGATCATTTGGATGATCGTAAGTGATAGGATATGGTTAAACTTGATTAGAGGTAGGATCAAGGTTTGAACTGGGCTTGAAGTCTAGATACGCCTGGAGCCTAGATAGGTTTGAAGTCTGGGTTGATCTTAAGGACTAAGTAGGTCTAGGAATTAGATAGATCCTAGGGTCTAGATTGATTTAAAGTCTGGATAGAACCTGGGGTCTAGATAAATCTAGGGTTTAGGCAGATCCTAGGGTCTGGATAGATCTAGGGTCTGAAGTTTAGGAGTATCCTAGGGTCTGAAATTTAGAGGTATCTTAGGATTTGAAATCTAAGATAATCCTAGAGTTTAGAAGTGCTAGAGTCTGGAGTCAAGAAGAATTCTAGGGTCTGGATAGATCTTAAGGTCTGGATTGGTTTGAAAGCTAGATTGATCTAGGGTTGTGATTGATCTGGAGTTTGGAATAATCTAAGATCAAGATTGATCTTAGGGCCAGGATTAACCTAGAGTCTGGGTTGAGTCATAATGATCTCATACAAAAATAAGATCAACAAATGAACCCCTAATATATATAATAGAATGAAGGTCTATTGTACATATTGGCATTGACCGAATAGAAAGGTCAAATCTGGAGTTTTGATCCTAAAGGAAGGAAAAGTCTATCTTGGGAATTGGAGGTTTGAATTGATACTATAGTAGTGCCATGGAGGGTGTACTCAACCACTAGTAGATTTTATCCCAAGGGAAGGAAATACCTAACCCTATAAAAAAGAAATCATGGGTGATCGTATAGGAAGGAAGGGCTCCTAGCTATAGAGGATCAAGTCTGAGTTTTGATTCAAAGGGAAAGTAGAAATCTAACCCTGGGGAATCAAGTTTGAATTGATATAAGGGTAGTTCTAGGGAATGCATACTCCACCACTAGTAGATCTGGGCCTAAGGGAAGGAAGAGTCTATCCCTAGAGAAATTTTGGATAATCGTATAGGAAGGAAGGGCTCCTAGCTACAGAGGATCAAGTATGGGTTTTGGTTCTAAGGGAAGGAAAACCTAACCTTAGAAGTTTGAATTTAAATGTGTAAATACTAGGGTAGTGCCATAGAGGGCGTACTCTACCACTAGTAAATCTGGTCCTAAGGGAAGAAGAGTCTAACCCTAAGAAAAGGAAAGCTAGATTTTAGGATTTGAATTTGAAATTGAAGCTAGGATGATGCCACATGGGGCATACCCCATCACTGGGGAGTCTAATCCTAAGGAAAGGAAACACCTAACTATAAGGAGAAGAAAACTGGATGATCTCATGGGAAAGAAGCATTACTTCCCATAGAAGATCAAGCTTGAATCTTGAATTTTGAGACTAGGATGATGCCGTAGAGGGCGTTATCCACCACTAAAAGATTTAATCCTAAGGATAGAAAGCACGATGACTCACATCTATCCTTAAGAAAGAGGAAAGCTAGAGCACCCTGTAGGAAGGAAGCATTACTTCCCATTGAAAGTTAGATCTGGATTTTGAAACTAGGATGGTGCCATAGAGGGCGTGCTCCATCACTAGATGATCTAATCCTAAGGAGAGAAAGCATGATGACTCACATCTATCCTTAAGGAAAAAAGACCGGAAGATCCTATGAGAAGGAAGCCTTGCTTCTCATAAAAGATCAAGTCTAGAATTTGAAAACTAGGATGGTGCCATATAGGGTGTACTCCATCACTAGAGGACGATTTTGTGTAGATGAAACTTGCTCTACACAAAAGATTGGACCTCGATGATCATGAGGGGAGAAAACTTGCTTTACATAAAGGATCAGGTTTAGATGATCATGTATAGAGGAAACTTGCTCCATGGATTTCCTTTGAATTTGGGCTAAAGGTTGAAAGTGAATGGATTTCCTTTAAATTTTGAAACTTAACACATTGAGTTTCACTCAAATGTGTAGGTTTACAATATTTGATTAGAAGATCTCAAGAATTGGCTCAACTCTTTGATCCCACCAAGTGACTTGGGGGAGAAATGTCAGAGCCTAAAGAATTAGATTTAAAGTTGCATTACCTATGTTAAACTATGAGTAAGCATCATAGCAAGCATATGGTAATGATGATTAAATCTAGATGATTTTGAAAAGATTTGAAAGTTTAAAAACCCAGCAACATCTCCCCTAATTTTTGAAACTCAATATGTTGAACTTGCATTCAACGTAAAGGTTTACATTTTTGGGGGGAGATTTTAAGAAGTAGACTCGACTCTCTCACCCTGACAAAATGTTTGGGAGTGAAATGTCAAAGACTGACTTTGCTAAAAGGATTCAAGCTTTTGAATTAGATTTGGAGGAGAAGTCTATATCTTATCAAACATATTGAATTATAAGGATTATAATCTCATATGTAATGACAAGATATAGAAATCGATAAAGAATTGAAAAAGATAGAATTTTGCTAGACAATTAGAATTATGATTTTGAAATTGAAGAATTTTCTGTAAATTGTGAAACATAGCATATTGAAGATTTATTTACACATGAGTTTGTAACATATACAGAAGAATTTTAAAGAATTTTGCTTGACTCTTTTGGTCTACCAATTAACTTGGAGGCAAAATATCAAAGCCAAGACTTTAAACGAGGTATGCTATACTCACCTCTCTTTTTACATATCTTGATTGAGTTGGCCCCACTCACCCAAGGGAAAAATAGGTAGAGGGGCAAACGGAAGGAAGGGTAGTCAAAACTACCGATGTAATAACATTTGTACTGCTGTTAAAGATGGCGAGAGAGATTTTCCCTAGTGGAGTCACCATTTTTGTTTGATTGAAAAATTATAATTTGAAAAAGATTTAATTTTCTTTGGAAAAGTTGAATTTCTAGAATTTTTAATTTTAAAATTGAGCACGTTATTATGAATGATAAATCACCTCGGGAGGTGAACATACCATTCCTTAATAGGTTCAAATTTCAAAACATTAAATTTATCCTAATTATCGTAGTCGAATTTGAGAAAGGACTACATATAACCCCGAAGGATCAAAACGAGTATTCAAACAAGTATTTAACTACAATAATTTAGATAAGAGGATCATTAATTTTATAATTAAAATTGCAATAGTAATTGATATATCTCTCCGAGGAAAAAAGTTATCAATCACTATTGATCATTTGAAAATGACGATAATAATTGTTGACTTTTAATTTTCCCAAAAAAAGTTATATGAGATTTTGAAAATTTGATCTGGGTTTCTAAATCTTCTACGAGTGCAAGCCCTTATAGTTAATTACATCATAGGAAAACTAGAAATTTCTTACGAATGCTCTCGATTAAAATAGCGATATGAATTTTATTTAAGATTTTTAAATATTGATGTCAAAGGAGGAAAGGCTTGGAAATTTTAAGTGGGAATGGTTCAAGGTTGAACACTTATTTCTAAAGTCAAAGGAGTAAGGGTAGAAGGTGCTTGGGATTCTAAATTACTTCAGAAGCACCTTAGTATATCCTAAGTGTTGGGCTTAAATTTGATTGAAAGATGTATTTAATTTGAATGATCAATTTTATTAGAAGATTGGGATTTAAATCCCAGAAGTTGAGGTCTTATAGCCCGAGCTTGCCTCAAAACCTATGTCTAAAGTGGGTATTGGAAATCAGTGACCCTGAACCTAGCTAATGCAATGCAAGATCTGGACTTACCCCAACATGGATTGAGGAGCAAGCTAAACCACCTAAACATTTCAAAACCATGAATCTGGTCTTTTAATATAGAGTGGCAGGGATGTTATTTAAGATAAGTTTAAAGAAAATGGGGCCAACATATAGAGTAGATCCTTAATTTGGCCCCTTAATATATATTGGGTAATTAATGCTTAAGTAAATACAATTAGAATTTTAGAGATTTTTAAATTAGTTTTTAATGCAATGCATGCCAATTGACTCAAATAAATGCTTGAATCAGAATGAATAAGTTTTAAAATCAGGCTTAAAAGTAGGTTTTATCCTAAAGATTATACAGATCCCATTGACAAAACTGCACCCTCATAGGCCAGGTGATCTGCCAGAACTTGCAAGTTGGGATGTGCCTAATAAGTGGAAAGAAGATGCATCAAAAAATATAATGATAACTCCTGGCGGTCCTGGGCTTACTTCTTAAAATGTTAGAATTTTTATGTTGGCTTAAATATTTTAAATTTAATTAGAGTAGAAAAGATTTTAGCAATCCCTCACGAGCCTCCAATCAGGTTTCAGGCTAAATCAAAATTGATATGCAATAAGTGCCAAAAAAACTACTAAAAGCATGCAATCCTATATCATAATCAACACAATAATCAAATCAATTAAATAATCAAATCAACTAAATTAATACTTAAACTGAAAGTCCATGTGGAAAGTGTCACTTAATTATATAACTCAGATTGCTTGAATTTAAAAGTGGCTGGGTACCACTGACCACAACCCAAATTCTACTCCTAAAGACAAGTGGCTTTGCGATTTGTGATTCTTCTCGTTCTTCACTTCTTCATTCTTTCATGAACTCCTTGGATCGTCGGGTCCGGATGTCTAAATGGAAAGAAACTCTCCCTTGAAAGGGGTCTTATTTTCCCTCTTTGAACATTTGAGAGACATCCTAATTTGGGCCTCCAAATGGATAGGAACTCTCCCCTAAGGGATGTTTCTTCCTCTTTAAATCCCAAATTGGATGCTTAACATCCCAATCTCAAAATACTTAATATATTACAACTCAAATTACATAAAATTACATTTGGAAAATAAGAAAAAGGTTAGACTCGATCCTGTAGGATTATCCTAATTATCAACAATTAATTTAACATCCCAAGCAGTTAATATTTTAAAATTTAAAATGCTCAAACTAGCCATGCTTGGCCTTGCTCATTTAATTTAAAGGGGGACTTAAGCATTTCAGGAGCACCAGTAGAAAATATTATTAATTGAAAGCTTGATTTTGATTTTGCCCCCTTTAGTTTTTTAAATGTCTTGTATGAGCATGGCCACCTTCATAAGATTGAATTAGTATTAATTGTCCCTAACCTATGGGTAAATCTAACACACAATCAATTAAAATGCAGAGTGCATAAATTAAATAAATAATTAATCAATCAATTAATTCTAACAACTAGCATACAGCGAGAATTACAGAAAATATGGCACACAATAGCAGGAAAGTAAAACACCAGCCTAGCCTACGACTAGAGGTTGTTGCCCTAACAAATCATCTAAAGTGTGTGAGGTAGGCTGTATGGCTTTGATATATCCTATGTAGGGTAGTTAGTTAAACTTGTTTAAGGTTCTGGTTGGTTGAAAGACTTAAGAGAGATTTTAATTAAAATTTAAGTCTTAATGATTTGAAATTGATTTTAAGATTAATTTTAATTATTTTTTGGATACCACCTTTGTTGCTCACTGAGGCCATGAAGTTTATTTCACTTTCCTTGGGGCTATTTTAATAACCTCGTAGGCATGGGTTACCCAGTGGTAATCGGTATAGTTAAATGATTTAATTTGGTTTGAGACTAGAAGGTTATTGAATTTTAATTAAACTTGATTTGTTGCTAATTTTAAGATTTGAATTTTATTTAAGTTTGCTATCAACCAGTTTGTGGCATTGTACCACCAGGCTCGAGGAACAAAGCCTCCTTAGGACACGTAGCCCCGCAGCCCAGTTAGTCCAGCCTATAAACTTTGTTGATATAATTTGATTAAGAATTTTAATTTTGGTTAGATCATTAATAATCAATTAATTCTAAATTTTAAACACTCCATTGAATCCATTTGTGGCGTTGTGCCACTAGCCTCGAGGAACAAAGCCTCCTTATGATACGTAGCCCCACAGCCCAGAGTAGTCCTGCCTAAAAACTTCATCTTAGGAGTGGTTATTGTATATTAAGGTGTCGGTTGAGTGATTTTAACATCTAATTAATATTTTCTGGAATTTAGAATTAATCATCAAATTTTAGAATTTTCTGTATTATTTTAATGATTTAATTAAAGGGTCAAAATTTGACTTTTTAATTAAAGGTGATTTCTAAAAAGTTAGTATTTTATTAACATATTAGACCTTAATATGATCAGTTAGACTATAAGTACGTTGGATTTGGATTTTTCTATATTTTATTGTGAATGTTTGAAGTTTTGACTTGAATTTTGATTTAAGTTTGACCAAACTGTTCACTTTTTGACTTTGACTGATTTTTTAAGGTTTGAAATTTTTTATAAATATTAGACCTTAATTAGAGTTAAATGCCTTTGAGTTTGCTTAACTTGGAGTTTTTTAGAATTAGTTATGCATTTTCAAAGTTTTGAGTATTTATTGAATTTTAAAAATTATTTAATTAAGGACCTTTTATCGATTTTGCTCCAAATAAACTCCCAACTCCTTGAAATCAACTCCAAAGGTTAGAAATGACCTAAAAAAAGATTCTAAAGTATTTGGGAAATTTTTAAAATTTTTAATTATTTTTAATTAATTAAATATTCAATTTCACTTAAAATTAAATTATTCTTCAAATTGATGTCAAATTATAGTGGTTTTAATTTTCATTGATTAAGGATTGAATTTTGGTCAGTTAGAGGTATTATTTATATTTTTGTGATTTAAATATGATTTATTAGAATTTTTGGAAGTTTTTAAGGCTTAATTAAGATTTAATCTTGATTAAATAAATTAGAGGGCTTAATGACTTCAAACGTTAGTGGAAAATTTTTTTAAGGCTATATGTGTCACTAAGTTTAAGTGTTCACAGTTTCAAGTCAATTGAAAATGTATCCTAATTATAGAAATTTTCTAAGTTCCCTAAACAAGGTCCTTAATTATTGTCCTTAAGGTGGCACTAGATTTGATAGGTTTGAAATTGAGGTTTCACTAACCCTTGATATACATGTACAAACATACAACATTCACAATCAAATTCTAGGTCCAAAAGAGCCTTAAGACTATGTGCAAGTGTGTGCTTCCTACACATGCAAATGATAATACTTACCTTAAATCAAAGGAAAAACTCAAACAATGGATAATTAGCAAACTAACTACCCATCGATCTATCCCCATTAATTATGTTCAATCAAACTTAAGCTATGTTTAAAGCTTCAATGGATCCCTCAATATTCAAAGGTTTAATCTATGTATAATTTTAAAATAAAATTTTAAAATACATATATAAACCTATATACATGAATATAAGTTTTGAAATTACCATAAATTAAAAAAAATATTAAGATAATTTTAAAGTATCTTTGAGAGATCCTTTGGTCATTATAATAATTTAAAAATAATAAATAAATTTTTAATCATGAAAATATTTAAAATAATATTTGATTAAATATTAATTAAATATTAAAATAATTAAATAATTAAAATTCCTCAAAATAAATTAACTTTTTAATCTTGAAATTAATTTTAAATTAAAACATTTAAAATTCTAAAAATTTTAAGATATTATATTAATTTTTTTCTGAATTCATTTGAATTTGTTTTGAATTTTTGAAGTTTTTAAGTTAATTAAGGTATTTAAATTAATTTTTTTAATATTTAAAATAATCATTTAATTACATTAAATTAAGTCTTAATTGTTTATGAATTTAAAATTATTTAAGATAATTTTCTTAAAATTATTAAAATTATTTGAATTTGAATTTTAATTAAGTATTAGTAAAATATTTAAATATCTAATTAATTAAAAGAGATTTAAAATATAAAATATACCTTAAATTAATTTTAATTTCAAATTAAAATATTTTAAAATAATTCTCTGATTATTTAAAATATATTAAAAATATTAAAAAAATTAATTCCCTTTTTTTAATTTTTAAATTAACATTAAATTAAATATTAATTGAATATTGAAAATATTTAGATAATTAAAACTATTTAAAATATAATAAACATTTTAAAATAAAACTTTAATTTAAAATAATAAAATAAGTTTTACTAATTTAATTAAATATATTTAAAATAATATTTGAATTTTAACTTATATTTAAATTAATATTTAGTTTAAATATTGATTAAATAATTAATTATTTAAATCTTTAAATTTTTAAATATATGAAGATATTTAAAATTAATATTAATTTTAATTAAAAGGATTTTAAATTCTCAAAAGATTGATATATTATATATAATATTTTGATTTATAATTAATTTTTAATAATTTTTTAAAGTAATCTCTTAATTAAAATATTTTTAAAAATAATTAAATACAATTAAAACTTAAGCTGGCGGTGGGCTGGATACGTTACACGCGTTGATTGAGCGGTATTAAAGCGCACTAATCATTGTCGGCGGCGACTAGCTAATGATTGCACCGTCGATAATTATTAGTGTTTAATGCGTGGACCCACGCGCTTTCTTAATGCGTGTTAGTGAAGGATGGGAGCCGTCTGATCCAGCTCTGTTTTGAACCAAAGGCTCCGATTGAGCCAGACGGGAAAACAAATAGCGGGATCAAATTCGTGGTTCTAAATCCAAATGAAATGGCATGATTTCAGCCGTTGATCAACAGATCAATAGTTCAAATCATGCCTGGCTCATACAGACTGAAACCCGAGCCCTAGAAATCAAAAAGAGATTCGTTCTCTCAATTTATTCAACCAAATGACATGAAATTTTAAACAAAAAATGTAAGAGCGAAGAGCATTAATTTGGAACCTTTTTATGGTGTAAAATATTCTTAATAGAAAGTTAAAAGACCCTAAGTATTCTAGCCTAGGGTTAAGGATTTACCTCAATCCAACTGTTGGATTCAAGGGATTTTGAAATCTTTGAGCTTGTAGACTATCCACATATATTTCCTCAGTTGGAAGCTCATTCCGAAAAGCCCCAGATCTGGAGATGTGGAACTTTGATCGATTTGGCTTGAGTTCGCCGAAAAATACGTCACCGGAGAGGTTCTAGTGGCATGTTTTGAATTGAAGTCGAAGAGGGAATATGGGAAGCTGGGGAAGAACTAAGGCCTAGCTTTAGAAAGGCTAGGGTAGAGAGAGATAGGAGCTTGAGTGAATGGCTGGATTTTGGAGTTTTACCCTATTCAAAAGCTCTAGGGTATTTTGGATGGTCTTGATGGCTTTGGACTCATCCTCTGATGCTTGACACCTGGATAGAGTGTTTAGAAAGCTGGGAGCAAGGACATCTCAAGGACATCCATGTGGAAAGGTCTTATTGGCCTCACATGGGCTTTGGGACCACTAGGGCTAATTAGCTCCTAATCTAGGGATTAGGGAGAGCTGAAGAATATTCTAGAAGATGTTTAGGACTGCTAGAGTACTCAAGAGTGGTGGGCATTGCTTAAACATGGAGATTTAATTATTTGAAACCAAATAAGCCATTTGTTGACTAGTCAACCAGTCAACTTGACTAATGAGGTGGCATGGGAGGGTGTATAGAGCTGTAGTAATGATTTAAAAGAAGTATAATGCCATGTAGTTTGGGTTTGAATGGAAGTATGGGAACTTAAGTGAAGTTGACCAAGTCTAGTTGAGTTGACCAAGTCAACTTGACTTGAGTTTAATTGGCTAATGGTTAAGATATGATTAAGCCACGGTTTGAATAATATTGAGAGCTTGAGGATATCAATTTAATGGTATGGCTTGATTTGATCTAAATGGGTCAAATTGGGTTAAACATAGGTCTTAGTTGACTTGGTTAACTATTGACTAGGTCAAGGTCCAATCAAGTCTAAATCACTAAGTGAAGTGATCACAAGGGCTTGAAGAAATTTTGAATGAATCTCAGGCCTGATTAAAAAGTGAAAAAGCTTAAGGGTTTAAAATTGGTCAACTTGAGTTGACCTGGTCAACCAGGTTGACCTAGGGCCAGAGTTTGGACTGAATCAATTTCAAATGATATTTAAAGTCTGGTAGAAGTGGTTTCTGAGTTTAAATGGGTCGTTTGGGTCAAAAGGGCTATTGGGCCCTTAATGGGTCATTTGGGTCAACTATGGTTGACTTGGTCAACCAAGTTGACCCAAGATCTGGAAATGGGTTTGACAGATTTGGTTTGATGTTTTGAGTCTATGGGAAGTGATCCCAAGATCTGGAGAGTTCAAATTGGTCAAAGTAACCTATTGGACCCTTAAGGGCCTGTTTGGTTAACCTAGGTTGACTTGGTCAACCAGGTAGACCCAGGGTCTGGGTCTGGGTCCGACAGGTTTTGTTTGATATTTGAAATTTGCTGGAGGTGGTTGCATTCAATTTGGAAATCATTTGGTCCAAAGTGACTATTCACACCCCTAAGGGGTATTTTGGTCGTTTCAGACCCTGGTCAACTGGTGGTCAAAGTGAGTCCATCAAAATGCAGTTTACTGCTCATCATAGCATAATCAAGGGTCTGGAAGTGATTGGAGGCTTTGGAGAAGGCTCCAAGGTCAGGATCCACTAGGTGGCAGGTCCAGTGGCATAGGCCATAAATATCTAAAGGTTTTACAGCCTTTGTATTTTAATCCAATTTCTAGGGTTAGAGACCTCAAAATGAACTCAAATTTGGAGGGTTACCTCTAGAGACATGTCCCATCAATATAAAATTGATAGACTCTAAATCAGAGATCATTTGACTGGGGTTTGAGGTGTTTGAAAATTCACCAAAAAAGGTCTTTAGGAAAGGGCTTTTAGACCTTAAATTTCATTCTAGATTTCTAAGTTTCAATTGGGTTTTGAGCTTGGATGATTGGATTTGAATTATTCAAATCATTTATGATCATTTGGATGATCATAAGTGATATGATAGGGTTAAGCTTGTTTAGAGGCAGGATCAAGGTTTGAACTAGGCTTGAAGTTTGGATAGGCCTAGAGTCTGGATAGGTTTGAAGTCTGGGTTGATCTTAAGGACTAGGTAGGTCTAGGAATTGGATAGATCCTATGGTCTAGATTGATTTAAAGTCTGGGTAGATCTTTGGGTCTAGATAAATCTAGGGTCTGGATAGATATAGGGTCTGAAGTTTAGGAGTATCCTAGGGTCTAAAATTTAGGGGTATCCTAGGATTTGGAATCTAGGAGAATCCTAGAGTCTAGAAGTGCTAGAGTTTGAAGTCTAGAATAATCCTAGGGTCTGGATAGATCCTAAGGTCTGTATTGGTTTGGAAGCTAGATTGATCTGGGGTTATGATTGATCTAGAGTCTGGAATGATCTAAAATCTAGATTGATCCTAGGGCCTGGATTAACCTGGAGTCTGGGTTGAGTCCTAATGACCTCATACAAAAATGAGGTCAACAAGGTCAAACATTCTTGATGGGTGTCACTTAGACTTTGAAATCCTTGATTTGAGAAGTATGAATCTCAATCACTAGGTGTTCGATCCCAAGGGGATCCAATCTGACTTCCTCCACACATGTTAGAATACATTATTCAATGCTATAGCTAACAGCCTCAGATAAGTTGAGTACCTTAAATGAGTATAAATAGAATTCACTTGAGCTGAATAAAAGTACTGAAATATTTTTCACTAGTTAAAATAAAAGCATCAACAATTCTTTACTAAAGCATAAAGAATAACACGTATGAATGTAAATGCCTAATATATAACAATCACTAAGAAAGATAAAGTGATACAACTAGTGGAAAATAAAAATGCTACTCGATCTCTACAATCTCATCATCCTTCTCAAGGGTAAAGGACTTTTGTAGCTCACTCTCTACCTTGGCACCATCAGAATCTATAGGGGAATCATTAGAAGCCTGACTGGGTGTTAAGCATGCAACTCTCAGTCCAGTCTTCTGCTGCACCAAGCAAACTCCCTTCAAGAAGCCCCAGATGAATCCCTCGTTAATACACTGCTGCTCCAAAGCCTTCACTTATACATCATAAATGTGATCACGAGCTCTTGAATATGATCCTGGATGATGATCCTCAAAATTATAGACTACTTGAAGTCTTCGATGACTCTCAAAGATTCTAAGCCAGATAAAGTGGCCTCCTTCTAGGCTATAAGGGTCTGGGACCTCTTATTCTCAGCTTCAAGCACCACTACTTTCTCTACAAAGGCCTTTTGATCTTTTAGAAGCTGGGTAATCATTGCCTGCGCCTCCACCAGGTCAATCTGAAGTCGATCTATCTGCTGGTTTTAGAGAGAAACAGAGTGCACTATATTGGCCAGCCCAGTCTTACACTCGCACAACTCCTCCTCCACTACCTTTACCTCTTTGACTTTATAATTATACTTACACTTGTACTCTGCCTGGAGATATTTGACCTTCAAAATTCTTTGTTCCATTCATCCAAGGTTGAGTAAACTCAGCTTCAAGATCCATCCGCCATAATAACTGAAACAATAAGGTAATGTTAGAAAAAGGCAGTTCGAATAGACCCACAAAAGCAAGAAAATTTGCTACTCACCAAGTCATCGGCTCGGCGATGTCTGATACACTGGTGATTCAACACATCTTTTAGAATATGAAACTTGACAGGGGAGGAGCTGGGGGGAACTTCATTACGACCCCCTCAAAGTATTTCTTCTTCAGCAAAGCTTGGGGATCATCACCTCTCGCCTATCGTTTAGAAGCAACTTTTGGAGCTAGGACAGGTGGCTCAAGAACCTTGGAGGACATCTTCAGCATCCTTGCATCAGACCTCCCGGTGTGAAATGATAGCCCAACTCTAAACAGAAGCTCTTCTTCTATATATTTATTCAAATAATGAACCTCATATAGAAGATGTTCGATGTCAGGAACTTTGAGGATCCTTAGTATATCTTCTTCTTCGATGTGTAGAGGGGCTAACAGATCTTTCATCTTCCCCCACTTCTCTACCAGGCCCCAATCATTTCTCACAAAAAAATGCACTAGCCCAACTCTTCAAAGGATATCGAGTACGCATGTCCAATCACTTGGATCTGAATGTTACATGCCCCTACATATCACTAGTGAGTCAACCCATCTGTGAAAGATATTCATGCGTCAGAACGGCTCCTCATTCTCTAAAGAGTGCAATCAGCCCCATCATCACCAACATGACTCTATACAAAAATTGGGAGACTTATCCCACACCATACAGAAATCTCGATCAGCTCAGTAGGAGGTGGAAAGCGTAACCCTGCTCGTAAATTGGTCTCACAAACAGTCAGGTATCTGGGAGGAGGAGGGCCAGCCCAATCAAACCTCTTAGGGATCATGTCACCACATCATTCGGAAAGTGAAACTTTTTATGGAGAACGATCAGAGAATCACCTGTGATGGTGGATGATGCATCATCTGCCCTCACTCCCTTACTTGGCCTCCGCTCACCATTATGCAGAGTAATAGGGTCTCCCTTGACCCCAGGATCTCTCGAAGGAAGGTGGTCACCCGACATGACACTTATATAGGGAGGGGCCCTGCAGTTGGACAATGGATGCCACCTATCCAAAAGTAGGGGAAAGCCTCCCGTATAGCAAGAGGGCTGAAGGGGGTAGAAGGGAGAGGAGAGGAGTCTCCTTCCTGCAGAGAGGGGCCCTAGGCCTGGATGAGGGATACCACCTGTGCAGGGCTAGGGGAAGGCCTCAAATGAAAAAAAGGAGAAGGAGAAAGAATGGGTGTGAATTGAATACCCAAGGGGCGGTATTTATAATTGAAGTAAGGGCATTTTTGGAAAAAATATTATATATATATATATATATATATATATATATATATATATATATAATTATATTACCCTTTAAAAAAATTAGGTGCTATGTTATTAGCCACATCAGCTCCATGTCAACGCCACATTAGTCTCAAAACTACATGGTGTGGCCACAGCAGCCACAACTCAACAGGTCATGGGTGACAAGTCAGCCACGATCCTGTGTGTCATGGCCACGTCAGCCATGATCCTGCGTGTTGTGGCCATGTCAGCCACGACCCAACAAGTCATGGGTGCCACATCAACCACGATCCTACATGTCGTAGCCACATCAGCCACGACCAAATAGGTCATGGGTGACACATTAGCCACGATCTTGTATGTCATAACTACATCAACCATGATCTTATATGTCGTTGCCACATCAGCCATGATCCAACATGTCATGGGTGACACGTTAGTCATGATTCTGCATGTCGTGGCCACGTCAGCCATGATCCTGCATCTTGTGGCCACGTCAGCCATGACCCAACAGGTCATGGGTGCCACGTCAACCACGATCCTACGTGTCATGGCCATGTTAGCCACGACCCAATATATCATGGGTGATACGTTAGCCACGATCCTACGTATCGAGGCCACGTCAGCCACGATCCTACGTATCGAGGTCACGTCAGCCACAATCCTACGTATCGTGGCCACATCAGCTATGATCTAGCAGGTAATGGGCACCACGTCAGCCACAATCCTACGTGTTAGTGGCATGTCAGCACGACACTATCTATGATCCTGTGTGCCAGTGCCATATCATCATCACGGTAGCTATGATCTTGTGTGTCAATGACACATCAGTACGATGCCAGCTACAATCCTACGTGTTAGTGCCACATCATTGCCAAGTCATCTACGATCATGCGTGTTAGTACCATGTCAGCATGACACTAGCTACAATCATGCGTTGTAGTGCCACGTCATCGCCATATCAGCTACACTCCTACATGTTAGTCCCACGTTAGCACGATGCCAGCTACAATTCTACGTGTTAGTGCCACATCATCTACAATCCTGCATGTCAGTGCAACATTATCATGACACCATTTAAGACCCTACATGTCAGTTACACATTAGCGCCATGTCAGCTACGATCCAGCGTGTCATTGCCATGTTAGCTATGATCATGCACGTCAGCGCCATGTCAGCTACGATCCTACATGGAAGTACCACGTTAGTTACGATTCTACATGTTAGTGCCATGTCAGTGTCGAATATGTTTTCGAGCTTAAATTTAAGCCCAAAAAAGCCAAATTGGACGTTTTTAGGATCTTTGGAACCATTTTTTGATATTCCAGACTCAATTTTTTCACTTTTAAAGACTTTCGGGACATCTATGCTTAAGTTTGGATCATTTTCAATTTCCAAATCGCACATAAATTTTTTTTCCCATGGGCTATAATGCGTATTTTTGAACTTCTGTTGCTTCGATGTCCAAAAATAGGGGGGCAACTGATATATTATCAAAAAATTATCACAATCGGGTACGAATCTCAACGCAAAACCAAGTTGGAGGCTTCTGAAATTAAGATTGGGACCATGTAAACTTTGATTTCAGTAAACTTACAGTCGAACTGAATGTCTAGAAAATACGAACCCAACGACACCAAATTTAACCCAATCTGAGCCTAAATGAGTCCAAATTAAGGGTTCAAAGCACTATTGGAAGGTTCAAACCATGATTTGAATGGATAAATGGTTTCCAAATGTGACATGCTTATAGTTGAATCGAGAGGCTTGACGAGATGAATCCAACAAGCCTAAGATCACAAAATTCTGATATCATTAAGACCATTAAATGTCTAGCGAATGGTCCACGGTCAAAAAATTCAACATCAACTGTCCATGCAAACCACTCCCCATTTACCCTTGATCTTCCATCTATTTACAGGCCATGCCACTCTAAGAAATCTATAAATAGTGCCCCCTTTTCTCTTAAAAAGGGACCTCTAATCCTAATAAAAAAAGCTAGAGATCGGAGATCGCTCTTGCTTCCTTGCCTCCTTGACCACCGCCGGAGTTCCACGGGACCACCACCTGAGGCCTTGAGTTCCACCATACCATCGTGTGACGCCCTGAGTTTCGCTGGACCACCACCTGACGCCTGGAGTTCTACCAGACCACCACCTGACGCCCGGAGTTTTGCTGGGCCACCACTTGAGGCCTTGAGTTCCGCCGGACCACCGCTTGACACCTTGGGTTCCGCCGAACCACCACCTGATGCCCATAGTTTCGCCGGGCCACCACATGAGGCCTTAAGTTGCGCTGGACCACCACCTGATGCCCTAATTTTGCTAGACCACCACCTGACGCTCTCAGTTCCACCGGACCACCACCTGACTCTCGGAGTTCCACCGGACCACCGCATGATGCCCGAAGTTTCACCGGACCACGACCTGACGCCCTGAGTTCTGCCGGACCACCGAGGAATGCCGAAGTTCTACCAATTGAAGCCCGAACTTCTAAGTGATGCTAGACTTTCATCCCCATTTGGCACTAGACTTCAACCATACTGTTTAGATTTGTAATCTGATCACCCTCAAGGACAAGTCAGCCCGCTGTACGCAACTCAAATTATAGTAAAATCATTTTCAATTGGGCTAAGCCCCATGGTTTTTCCCATTTCCCAGATTTTTCACGTAAAAAATCTTGTGTTCTCTATGTGTGAGCTGGATATCCGTGCAATGCTAAGACGTTAAATTATAACTCTATCATTGTGTATATTCTGGCCCGCAACAATCTCCACTAAGATAATAGCTTTATTAAGCATATAAAAAAAATACAACTGAAATTAACATTCATATCACTACATAGCTTTACTATTTCCTAAGAAGCATACACAGATGTGCTTGGAGTTGGGTTTGAGTTGGGCATCACTTGAGATGAAACTCAAACTCATATTGAAGGTCTTGTCAGTCCTTATCATTCAAAAATTTTCTAGGCTTACATTTTGGTAATAACTCTTTTATCCGATTGTTATAAAAATCCAAAATGAACTCGTCAAAAGCAGAATATCATTAATGATATAAAATCACATGCTCAATATCAAGGTTACTGCAGTCAGCATCTGACAAATGATCACTCTCTCTCTCTCATGTTTCATTTCATGATATTGTATTTGCAAGAAACGAAGACTAACGAGATGACTAATTTCTTCTAATAACCTTATCAAAACATATTTTCAACTGGTAACATTTAGAAAATCTCTCGTCTTGTAAATTTTTATGCTCATTACCTCAGCATGCACACATCAAAAGGTATCATCCTCATCTTTTGACCATTCATGGATGCAACACATAAATATCTCATTTCTCATTCGCATTTTGTTCCAATTGACTGTCACCGACCCATGCTATACAAGTATGTATTCTTCTGCTTGCATCATCAAACCTTTATTTATTAGGGTGCCTTGAATCTTTTTCGTACATGGCCAAAATATTTTAAAGGTCTAAACTCAAGTCTTTACAACTCTACTTTATATGTGAATGCACCTCCTTTAAATAACAGAGGTTGTGCATATCTTACCTTCACATGCAGCCTGAAATTACAATATTGCTTGATTGAACCTTATATCTTTATAGGTCATCTAATATGATGGGTTGCTGTAAGAAAATATCCTATTAATGAATAATGAGATAAACTTAAAAGGTTCCATTGCTCTGAATAAAATTTTGAAAGAGAAATTCAAAGTCCATAGGAACTAAAAATACTAATAACTGTTATTTGATAATATAATTTCAAATTAATTAAAATTTTATTAACTAATCAAATATTAAGATAGAACAATATGACATCATTAAGTAAATTAATCATTACATGATTATATAATTAAATCTATTATAATATAATTATAAATTAATTCTCATCTGATTACATACTTTAACTATTTATTATATAATTACAAACTGAGTAACACATAATTATATATCTAAATTATTTATTATATAATTATTCTTATAACTAATTATCATATAATTAAAATTAACAGACAAATTAAAATTAAAATTATTGTGTATTAACCTCTCACACTAAATTACTTTGCATTAGCCTCTCACACCTCTGAAACTAAATTACTATGCATTAATCTCACACTAGACGACTTACTGTGCATTAATCTCACACTAGCTAGATGACATGATGACATGGAATTTTAGAACCAGTCGAAATGCCAACTGGTTTTGGCGCATTCAGAATGCACCGCAATGTTCGGCGCATTGTGAATGGGCCAAAAAATCAGGCGAATTGGCTCCGATCTAAATTTCACATGGTTTATGCTCGTTTGGGTAAAATCGCGATGTCCGATTCTCCTTTGCAAAAATAGCCCATTTTTCATGTCATATGCTAATACAACTAAAATACTATAATATACCGATCAATTTGAAAGACAAGAACACTCATGCTATTAGACATACTATTAAACTATTCGACAATCATAATATTTTTTATCATAATTATATTTATAAATGTCTAATAATTTACTTATATTTCTAATAATTTAATTATATTTATTTAATAATTAAATTATATTATCTTATAGTTTAATTTTATTGAATAACAACATGTCAAACAATAAATCAAAAATATATCATATCATATTATTCTTGCAGAATTTTTTTCATTAAAATAAGTAATAAAATAATATACCGATCAATTTTATTGTAAGAATATATTTTATCACGCGTAAAAATATAATATATCAATGCCACATTATCAAATCTTGCGTTTTTTTTATTTTGAATATTTAGATTAATTAAAATAAATTTAATACAAGCACATACATAATACATAAATTTTAAATTCAAAATTTTATAATTAAGAGACAAAACTCTCAACCACATAATTAAAATGAGCTACCAAAATCTCGAGTTTCTTTCCTTTCTAGTTTTGCATATCTATACTGTTTTATTATAGTAATTTGGCCACGGATTTCCCCATTTCAGACGCCAGGAAAGGGATTATCGGACATGCATTCGGCTTCGTAAAAGATAAATTTAAAAATTTTATTTGAAAGAACGGAGGTTTCTAAATAAGAAGCAAATACCATCGTTCATCGGGGGAAAAATTATTCTATGCGGACACCGGATGTATTCGAACTCCAATAAAAATACGTCACGTCTAATACCGAGTTGATACCGAGCCGATACAGAGCCGCGGTCGATACCGCCAGACCGCCAGATACAATTAAAATATCGAACATACCGGGATGTTCGCACAGAATAATTTTCGGGGTCGGGTGATAAGCTGAGCGTTTGACTGGTCCACATCATCCATTAGCATGTGCGTGCGGGTCCGCAACGGAAGACTCCGTCATTGTCTCCGGTTCAACCGCCGGCTCGGTAGTGCTCACCAGCCACGTTTCTCACCCGGCGCACGTCTTTCCCTAGCAAACAAAATCAGAGAAGCTTCGCGCGGGTTTACCTTTCGATCGTTCTTCTGAGTTATTGAATCTGCGCTGGACCACCTTCAAAGAATCGGATCCTCGGAGGTTTCCGTTCCATTTAGTACGTTTTCTCGTCATTTTCGTTCTACTATCTTTCTATTTTACTGTATGTCTTCTTTTTCTTCAAGCAAAGGTAATGAATTTTTCGTGAACGGGGATCCTCCAGCTTCTGGTCACGTATTTTGAAGCAAATTTGTTATTTCCCTTGGTCGGTGGTAGACGATGATTTTTTTTTTTTATTTTTTAACTTTACTTAGGGCTTTGACCTAGCTCTGATGGAGGAGAGCCACATGGAATACGATGGGGAGAAGAGTCCTAATGATTCCGATCCTCTCCTTAAGAATCAGGCCGAGCCTTCTGAGAAGAGCTCTGATGATATAAATGATGAGGACATCGAAGCGGCCTCTCAAGCATGCTGCCGCATCTGCCTTGAGTCTGATGGTGAGCCTGCTGAGTTTCCCCCTTTTAGTTTAACATGTGCATTCCTTATGCTTGAATTTTAAAGTGTTCCTTTCAGTGGGGTATAATTCTTTTTAGATATTTTTTTCCTGATCGTATGATGGTTTATGGTATGTTTATATTGATTTTTCATTTCACAAATATCGTTGCCTCTGAAAAAATGTCATGCTTTCACTATTAACATATAATTCTACTCTCGGCACTATTCAATAAGTAAGGTTATGATTACTAAAATCATATTGGATCTTATCCATGTTCAATGGGTATCTGTCCTTTTTAAGACATTATGCACTCTATGGTTTCCATTGGGTCAGTTCATTTTTGTCGTAACTAGAGAATCTTTTCTCCTTTATCTGATTTATTCTATAGTTAGAATGATATGCGCTAGTTAGATAATTTGCTTTGTAGTTGCAAACATTGTGGACACTTGTCCGTGTTAGTGATAGCTAATGCCATCATTTCGAGTAATTTCACTTCCATCAAAACAATTATAAACAATCTTGGTTTGTGCATGGAAAGCATGACAAGCCCCAAGAAGTACCCTTTGGGTCTACATATATCCTTCTTGGAGGACGGCGTATCACATCATCATCCAAATCAAATGATCTATTTGTTGTACCTAGGATAAGAATCCTTTGACTGTCCTTGGTCGTTAAACCATCCCAAGTTGCCATAAATTCATTTCGCATTCTTGTTGCTTCATGTTCAAAGGCACCACCACGTGCACCAAGTAAGTTGTCAACCTCATTTACGAAAATAATAACAGGCGCTAGACGAGATGCAAAAGAAAAGAGCGCCGTGGTGAGCTTCTCAACCTCTCCAAACCACTTCGATGTAAAAGCATATTTGGTTATATTGATAAAATTTGCTCCAGCTTCAGTTGCAAGGGCTTTTGCAAGAAGAGTTTTACCTTATTCCTGGTGGACCAAAAAACAAAATTCCTTGCGAAAAAAGCTCAGGCCTTCTCATAGGAAGCGTGACAAGTTCATTTAAAGTTCGCTTCATATCTTCTAGAACACCAATATCATCAAACTTGACCCTTATTTCATTTGAGGGCACAACTGTTGAAACAAAATTGCTTTCGTACTCATTTTTCGCAAGCTTCTTTATGCTCTCTAAGGCCTTCGTTGAAATTGATTCCTGCTCCCATAACTTTGAAATAACAATCTCCAGGCTTTCACAGGGTATCAACTATCAACCATTACTAATAGAAGGAACACTGACGGAGGACAAGTAGAGATTTCTAGCCCACCCTATAACTTTCTCTGCCTTTTGCTTTGTCAAAAAGATGCAATTTGTTTTCAAATGTAAAAGCTCCTGTCATGAAAGACCGTTCTCTTCAAGAACCTTATGCAGCTCAATAAGATTATTCCTTGAGATGGTTACTTTTTAATCCTCTTCAATTTGTTTGTTGAAAGTCATGAGTTGTTCCACTTCCTTGTCCTCAATCATTCGCATCTTCAACTTTCTCACCTTAGGATCGTCATCGCCCCAATAACTTCTTCCTCCTCCAGTATAGTGGTTGTCGTGATCCCTCCATATTTCCCCTGTGTATCGAGGGTGAGAGTCACACCTTTCTTCCACTCTCCTTGCATGACCCGTTGCCCATGGCTCGGCTCGTCCCCCTCCTCCGGTCATCAATTCCCCTTGCCAGAAGGCCTCACATAGTGGTCAGTCACCTCACCACCTCCACCACAAAACTCCCTTTCCAGCACAAATCAAAATTGTGATATGTTGGGCTTTTGCAATGCATACTAGTTGAAAAACATTCCATGTTGAAGGGTCGCATAGGAGAACAGCTTTCCATGTAAATCTTGTGGCACACATCAAAGGAGAAATAGTAATTTCAAACTAGTGTACTTATGTGTTGGGAATAGCAAAATAATTCTTTTTTTTTTCTTTTTGAAAGAATTTGATAAATAAGAAACCAACACACCCTTAGATTTTATCATTTGCTACTGTCATGATGATGTTCTATTCCTCAAGGTAGGGGGCCCATGTTTTTTGTTTATCGTGCAAATTCACCCTTGGTTATTGGCTGAATTCCCATTTGTTGCAGGTGAAGAATTGATTTCCCCTTGCATGTGCAAAGGCACCCAGCAATTTGTTCATCGCTCTTGTCTCGATCATTGGCGCGCTGTAAAGGTGAGTTTATTTTTTCTGATCCCCTCATTCCTCTGATTCTGTTGTTTGAACTTAATTGCTTGTGCACAAATATGTAGTCTATGTCCATGAAGTAATGCTAACATTATAAATCTGCTTGTTTAGGAGCATGCATTGATGATTTATATTATAAATTACTAAAGGAGATATCCGTTTGTTGTATATTTTTATGTGAAATGTAACGTTTCCTCAACTTAGGAAAACCAATGACTGGTTCCATATGCAAGATAATTGGTAAGCAATTTCCTTTTAGATCGACTTCTCAGTCATTGGAAAGATGGTTATTTTTTCTTCTTTGCCAATCATGGTAGTGGCTTACCTAAACAAACACAACGCATGAATGGCGTGGTGGCAGTGGTGTAATTGTGTATACGCTTGCAATATCCATGTCTTTTATTAATTTAATGTTTTATTAATTAAAACATCACTATCAAGTTCTAACATGCTATGCTGGATAAAAAATACTGCAACTTAAATTCTTTGATTGCCTCCACATGAGCAAGGTCTCCCTTTATTTATCCATGCACTTCATGGCTAATTATTCCCTTATCTTCTTGGAACTATTTCTATAGTTAGTCTTTCTTTAGTGTAAACTTGTTTTAAGGCTCACTTGGCTGCTTAGAGATGAAAAAATGTTCTCGGAAATGGTGAAGTTTGTTAAGTCCATTACGGAGGATGTAATTAGAAACCAACATCACTTTTAAACACCACGAATCTTCTAAAAAATCACTTGAAGGTTATGATTTTATTTTAGTACTTAAAATGAGGGAAAATGAATTTATTTTTTTCTAGAACTTTTTTTCTATCTTCATTGCTCCTTAGTACCATATTGTTGATTTGGAGTGACTATATATAAATATCATTCTAATGTTTTCATCCGCTTGTGTAACATCCAAATAATTAGTCTTTTTTTAGACGATAAAATTTAGACTGCAACTAATCGTTTGTTAAACCAAATATAATTTACAGGAAGGGTTTGCTTTCTCTCATTGTACAACATGCAAGGCACAGTTTCATCTTCGAATAGCATTATTGGAGGACAATTCTTGGCGGAAAATGAAATTCCGCATCTTTGTGGCCAGAGATGTTTTCCTTGTATTTCTGGCTGTTCAAACTGTAAGGAAATTTTTTTGATATACTAAGGAACAATTTATTTTTGCATGTTTGTTGCAAGTTTACTGTTTGCGTTGAATCATGTTTTTCTAAAAATGATAATTTATAAAATTGTTCATTGTTTGAATTTGTTTATGCTAGAGACGGAAAAATAACTTGTTATTAACTGGATATAGTGTGCTTATATGTAGGACTAGTGTGCTTATATGTAGGAACTACATGATGAATACAAAAGAAATATAAGAACATTCTCAATTACAATATAAAACATTAATAAAAAATATATATTTTTAATCTAGCGCATTCCTACAGTAAAACTTTTCAGTTTAACAATTTGTCATAGCACTTAAGTTGGAGCATATAAATCGATGAATTCAAGCTTATTACAAATATTGGAAAAATGTAATGGTTCTAGAGTTTTGGTAAAGATATCACATAGCTGTTTTTTATTGGAGACATGTGGAGTCCTCTGTATGCCTAATTAAGTGACAATCCACTTCAATTGTTTGGTTCTTTCTTGAAAGATAGGATTGCTTATAGATGATTGTCTGATTATCATAACTATGGGTCCTAGATGTGTAATAAGAAAGTCAAATTTTAATCCACATCATTTTGTCGGCAGAATGAGCTATATCCCTGTATTTTGCTTTAGCAATAGATCTAGCTATAAAAGCCTCCTTTCTTTTTCAGAATACAAGATATTCTTACTCTCAAATGCACAATATTCTAAAGTAGATTTTAGATCCTAACAAGAGGAGCATAATTTACATAATGAAGTTTCAATCATTAAATGATTATATTTTTGATAGACTAAACTATTTTTTGAAGATTTCTTAATATATTTTGGAATTTTTAGGACAATATCCTTGTATTTCTTTTTTTTTTTACTTTTTTTTTCTTTGCATATACCGGCTCACTACACCAACAGGGAAGAATATATCAGATTGAGTGATAGATAATTATGCCAATCAGCATCGATAGTTAGATGCATTGTCATAGTTTTTATCATTCTCATGTGATTGTAGAGTTTCTATAAGAGACTTAGCAGGCTTGCATCCAAGAAGGCTGGTTTCTTCAAGAGTGGCTTTAGCATATTTTCTTTAAGAGGCTGGTTCCTTATGATATGCAAACACGTTACTAAGAAAGTATTTTTGGATTCCTCAAATCTTCAATAGAAAAAATTTCCAGTAGATTTTATTTTATTTTGGTAATTCAAAAGTTGTCACACTCATTATATAGTGCATCATCAACATACATAACACGAATAAAAATGCCACTAGAAGAATATTTAATTAATCTAGAGTGATTAGCAATTCTACTTCATTGTCCAATATCTCGGAGAATCTTGCAATGTGTGTTGAACCAAGTATCAGGAACCTATTTCATGTCATATATAGCCATTCGAAGATTATGTATTTGGTTTCCCCCCTAAGAGAACACATCATGAACGAATCAGGAACATATCATGGAGGTTGCTCCATATAGGCAACTTCTATAAGATCTTTGTAGAGAAAGTCTTATTTTCTTCCATTTGGGGTATAAGCCAACCTTGATTAATGGCAATATAGAGAAGTAGACGTATGAATTGAGCCATACAATGGGTAAAATATCATGCATGCCATGGATTGATTATATATCTTTCATCACTTTTCAAGCCTGGTAGTGATAAATAGAGTCATCAATGTGGAATTTAAACTTGAAGGCGCATCAATAAGAAATGAGTTTAGCCTTAGGAGCGGGTTTTGCAAAATTTTTGGCATGTTGGTTAAGGAGAGCACTCATTTCTCTATCTATAGGTTGCTTCCAATTACAATACAGTGCCTCCTAGTATGTCCAGGGAATAGAGACAATAGATAAAGACAATGCAAATCGTTCAAAAGAAGGAGAAAGATGATTAAAGGATATAAACTAGTGTAATGGATGGCTAGTGTGTCGGTGTTTATTTTTGTAGAGAGCAATAGGAAGATGTTGATCTAAGGCCGCAATGGCAATTGGATGTTCAACAATAGTAGACTTGATGGAGAGATGTACTTGATGAGACCATGAAGTATAAGCTTGTAAGAGAGGAGAAGCAAGCATGGGGCTAAAAATAGAGTTGCTTACATTGGGTTGTTGGTAAGAGATGTAGTGGGAGCAAAATAAGATCTTTCATGATAGGTAACATAAACACAAATATTATCTTACTTTAGAAGTGATGTAAAATTGATAACCTTTCTAATATGAGAATAGTTCAAAAAAGATGTGTTGATCACCATATACATGCGAAAATTTACTTCGAGAGAATGCAAAGGGAGGAAGAACAACCTACATGACGTCATGCATTGCGGAGTTGAAACACCTCGACGTCATGTGTTGCAAGTTTGAAATGCCTTGACCATGATCCAAACTACTCAAACATCGGATCCGTTTGAAAAATGGAACACAACGATGTATTCAGGACACTGAATTTATCAAAGAAGCACTTGGACACAACTTGATCGAACGATGGCAAGCACGATGGTGGCTGATGCAACGTTGCGTAAAATTGCTATTATGTCATTCGATCACAAAATGAATTGCACTGTTGCATATGAAATATCAAGTTTACCTAAGGGGAGTCTCTTGCACATGACTCGAGCAACCACGATAATAAATAATGGACTATGGATGCAATGTTGCCTGACAACGCCTTAATGTCACCTGTTTGTGAAATGGACTTCGTCGTTATGTCTGGAACGTCAAAATCATTTAGAAATGATAATAATATTACCTGAGTTATCCGCATGAGCAAAAAAGAGGGATTTACCCGCCCTAGTTGGTGACACGCAAATTGAGGCACATGAGAAATGATGAATTATGTAAAGTGGTAATTAACATTTATTTTAAATTAATTTTAAATAATAATAAAATAATCAATTATATATATATATATATATATATATATATATATATATATACATTTTTGGCATTAATTGCTTATCCTAATCTCTGGATCTTGTCCCATCGCTAGGTTAGCAGCCATAAAAAAGTAATATCCTATCTAATTAATCACTCATCCTTCACGCCTTTGCTCTCTAGCATTTTCATTTTTCCTCAGATGCAGCTCTTTCTGTTTGTTTGTGTGTCGATCCCTAGCTTGGCTCCTGGCCTTTCTTACCCTTTTCTTACATGGCTTGCTGGTCCCAAACCCACATGTAGCCACTCACCCACACTGGCCCAAAACTCGTCGTTTTTTCCTAGCCGACCACTCCTCCCCCTATCCTCACACAACAACCGAACAACTCCAACAACACTCTCTTCCTTTCTGCCATCCCTTCACTTTTTGCTCCCAGTCCCACTGAAACCATGGAGTTCCACTCAGCCGAGCACTCCTAACTCTCTACCTTTGGTCTACACGCACAAGCTGAGCAGCCCAACCTGCTCCCCACTCACACACCTCTAGCTTCTTTGATTGACTCTAAGCGAAGACCTTCCTCTTACTCATCTCCTTTTTATTGAGTTCAACTTAACCTTCAGCTCCCAGGGGACCACAACCTCCCAGCAAACTCACCTCTCTATTGGCATGCACATAAATGTCCCTAGCTCCTTCTAGTCCACCCTCTTCTCCCTCTAGCTTTCTCTCTCTTTCATCAAGGTAGCATTCTCTCCCTATCTCTAAAACCTTCATGTTCTCTTTATCTAAAATAGACAATAATCTCCCCACTCTCAAATTACTTTCTCTCTCTCTCTCTAAGCTCTCTATCTTTACTTTATCTCTTTTTCTCTCTGTCTTTATACATATACACACACACACACACACACACACACACACACACATATATATATATATATATATATATATATATATATATATATATATATATATATATTGTAAAAACTTAATAAAAAAAAAAAATTAGAAAAAGCACAAAAAAAGATGGAGAAAATATATAGACAAGAGAAATACAAATATTGAATGTTACCCTCGCAACTTGTCACCATTGTCACCACTCTCGCCTTGCACTTGCAAATGTGTAACCTTCGCAAACTCAAAAATCTCAAAAATCCCGTTGATTATGCGCGACTTGACGACCGGATGTTGTACGCGCTTTTTCTAGTGTGGTGAGGGAAACTTGTATGAGATGGGTAAGCCCTGTATATGCTTTTTTTATGTAGCGTCAAAACTTTAATTACATATATGCACTTTTTTTTAGTACAATGGGAAATTTGTGAGTTGCAAACAGGTAGACGACCCCCGACCACAATGTTACATGACACTGACCATCCTGCTATTGATAAGCCTGGTAGGTAGGCCTTAATTCCCTCAATGATGCCCCCTCTCCCTTTTTATGTAGGGAAGATGTCGGGATGTCAGATTTTTTCAGTGAACAGGAGGTTTAATGAAATTAAATCATTTATCTTCATTATGTTAAATTCTCATTTAAATTTAATAAAAAAGGGCATTTTAATATTTTCTAACCAAATTTTTTTAGGCCTACCTCTGACTTTCTTAACATAGGTCAGTTTTAATACATCTACTCTCCTAACCGGGTCATCTGAAGGCCGATACTTTATGTGACCAAACCATCTAAGGCGACTCTCAAATCTTATCTGCCAATGGAGCTACTCCAACCTTTTCACATATATACTTATTTCGCATTCTGTCTCTAAGTGTAAAGCCTCTTATCTACATGAGTCTCCTCATTTGTGCTACATTGAACATAATTTTATGCTTCTCTTTTAATGGCCAATATTTTGCCCCATAAAGCATTGCAGGTGTCACCATCTTATAAAATTCTCTCTTAAATTTGAGTGGTACTTTTTCATCACAGAATAAGCCCGATGCATTCCTCTACTTCAACCATCCAATTTGAATAAAAACGTGCACTCTTTTTAATGATTTGGTCATCCAACGATACATTCCTACCACCAGATCTATTATTATTAAAATTATACTCCATTTATTCGATTTTAGCTCTACTCAAGCAAAAACCTTTAGACTCTGAGATTTGACCTCCATAATTCAAGTATTTTTTTCCAACTCTCTCTAGTCTTATCAGTAAGATAAATATTATCAGCAAAAAGCATAAACCAAGGTACATCCTCATGCAAATGTCTTTTCTACGACTAAACCAAAAACATATAAGCTTAAAGCTGATCTTTGATGTAATCCAACCGATATAGGAAAATACTTGGTCAAACCACCTTGTGTTTTAAGACAAATAACAATTTTTATATATATCCTTGATGACTTGAATATAAACATTATCAACTCTTTTCTTTTTTAGAACTCTCCATAGAACTTTTTTTGGAACTTCATCATATGCTTGATCTAAATCACTAAGTATCATATGTAGATCCTCCTTGCACTCTTTTGTACTTCTCCATCAAATCTCTAAACAAATGTATAGCTTCCATAGTAGGCCTACACGACATGAATCCAAATTTATTTTAAGAAATATTAGTATCACGTCGTAACATATGCTCAATTACTTTCTCCCATAATTTTAATGTATGACATATTAATTTAATTCTTCTATAATGCGCATGCTCTTGTGTATCTCCTTTATTCTTAAAAATAGATACCAATACACCCCTTCTCTACACATCTCACATCTTTGAAGTCTTGAAAATAATACTAAAAAGTTCAGTAAGCCAGTCAATTCCTTAATCTCTTAAGCAATTCTACACTTTTATTAGAATATCATTATGTCATATTGCTTTCCCATACTTTATTTTCTTTAAAGTCTCTTCAATTTTGATTTTATTAATGCGACGATAAAAATAAACATCTTTATTTTCGTAGTGTTAAGGTCATATTCTCACAATCTTCATTGAAAATTTATGAAATATTTTATCCACTTATTTTTGAATATCTTCTTCTAAGAAAAGCACTTTTTATTCTTCATTCTTAATAAACTTCACTTGAACTAAATCATATTTTTTCAATATCTTTGTTTGACTAACTTATACACATATTCTTCAACCTTCTTGGTATTTAATTTATTATAGAAATCACTAAAAACTAAATTTTTAGCATCACATATTACTTTTTAAGAATCCATATCGGCCTCTCTCTATTATTTTCAATTTTTCAACCTTTTCCTCTAAACCAATTTTTATAATAAAGCTTCTTATTTTTAACCTTTTTTTTATTTTGATAAACCCCACATAATGGGATAAAGGCTTGATGTTGTTGTATCGTATATTTTGATTCCACCACCTACTATTTTTATTATTAGCAGCATTTTCATTCACATTCTTTTCAATATTCTTAATATAATTACTTTTTTTTTTGCATAATATTATTTTTCTCATGAACAACCTAAATCTTAAGATCTTGAATCCTATTCTAAAATATATTTTTATTAGCATTCCTTAGATACACCAATGTAATCTTTAGGATAATGATTTACTTTATTTTTCATATTTCACATCTTCATCTTAAACTCTAGAAGTAATAAGCGATATTATGTACATAAACTTCTACTCAGAATTATTTAGTCTTTGTAATTTAAATAATCTATTTTTCTTATAAGAATCAATTTAAGATTTATTATAACCATTCTTAAAGGTAATGAGATGCTCCTCTTTTATGAAATAAAGTATTAGCATTTACAAAATTATAAGCTATATCAAAATTTAATATGGTCTTATCACCTTCTTTAGTCACTCCAAATTCATAGCCACCATGAGTATTTTTAAAATCGTTTACCACTCTACTAACATGTCAATTTAAATATCCTTAAATAAAAACTCCTTTTTCAAGATCTTGAAGATGAATGCGTAAATACCCATCAAAGATAAGTAAGTACATACTAAACATATAACATGCAGTTAATCCTATTGTGAAACAAGTTATTAGTGCAAAAATTGGTGAGTACATAATACGTCTTGAACCACAAAAATCAGTGAACAACAGTAAATTTCAGCAAAATAATAGAATTTTATTGCTAGGAAATCAAATAACAAGAAGCATGATATAATTGATCCTCCTTCGAGAGGAGGATCTTCTCTCCCAAACCCTAGACACTGCAAGGATCTCTCACAAAAGAAAACTACATCACTCTAGATAAAATTCTGCATAAGAATAAAATAAACCTTATTATGAATTTAAATAGGTTTCCTCCCTCCCTCCTAAATTAGCTCCTTTCCTAATATATCTCCCTCCTTAATTTGAAAATAATTCAATTAGGAAAGGATTTCATTAGGAAATATTTTCCTAATTGATTTTCTCATAATATAATGTATTAATTCCCTGATGGGCCCTACCCCCGTAACCTCCTTTCGTTCTTTGTCCAGCCCTGCCATATCAATACTCCCCCCAAAAGTTCCACCTTATCTTCAAGGTGGAATGTAGGGAACTGTTGCTGAATAATCTGGTAATCCTCCTATATGGCCTCATGCTCTGATAGGTCTTTCTACATGATCAGCACCTCTTTTCTTCCTGTTACTCCCTGGTGCACTCCTTTGACCTCTAATGGTTCCGACAACATATCCAAGTCGTTTGTCAAGGTCGGGGGAAGTAAAGAAGATGGAATATGCTCTTCTATCGCCTGCTGCAACTGGGACACATGAAACACCGGGTGGATGGCTGATGATGGTGGTAACCGTAGGAGATAAGACACGGTCCCAATGCGCTCCACTATCTCGTAAGGACCAAAATATCTGAGTGATAACTTATTATTCTATCTTCGTGCCAAAGATTTATGTCTGTAGAGGCGGAGCTTCAAATAAACCCTATCCCCACTTCGAATTGAATGTCCCTCCTTAGTGCATCTGCTTTCCTTTTTAGAATTTGCTAGGCTCTCAATAAATGCCCTTTCAGTTCTACTAATATTCTATCTGTGTCCTCCAAATACTGTTCTATTGAAGATACCGGTGTGCTATCATGTCCATAATATATCAAGTACAATGAATCTCTTTAGTATAACACTTTGAATGGTGTCGTCATCATTTTCTCACCATCCATTTCAAGTGAAAGGTGATAAATTTTTAATCCTAGAAATTTAAATTTGCTTCTACTATATGCTACATACTAAGTATTTTTTAAATGACTAACTTAATCGAAAGTGTTCTTCCGTTATTGAGAGGGGTAATTAACCATAGATGCTTGCATTCATGGGAAACATGAATATAGATTTTAAAATCCTTGTATAACGAATGTAAAATCTCTAGGTAGCATCTTATCTCTAATCTAATCTGCCTTTGAAAATTTGACTCGAAACTTAATGCATTAAAACTCATCAAATATGCAAAGTGGTTGGGACACAATTTTTCAGTCCACAAGATTGAATGAATAGCTTGATTAGAGAGTTTATCACAGCTTTGGTGAAGAGAATTGACAAAGCACACTCAACCAAAGATGTGAGGGTTTAGATGAAAATGGAGTTTTATGGGGAAAAAATGGACAATGGTGCAGCACATATATAATTGTAAAGGGCATTCGATTAATTAAACATTTCATAAGACTTGCAACGCCGCCTAAAATTAGCAATGAATATGCATGTAAAACAGTAAGATGCTAGTAACATCAAGAAGGTGACGATGATTACATTCAATTCTCATTTCGTTGAAATGTAGACGAGCATGATTAATAATGTATGATATTGATAGGAAATACTTGAGTTCGCAAGTAACCCTAAGGTAATACTTGAGTTCGCAAGCAAACCTAACTCAAAAGGATGAGCAAACAGTAGGTTTTCTGCTGTTTCCAGCAGGAAAACAACCAAAACAAAGATAACAGAGGAAATCTGAAGCAAATCCAAGAAAATCAATTGTATTCCACTAGTAGAAGAAATAAAATAGCAAACGATACAAGGATCTTCAATTCGAGAGGAAGATTAACTCTCCAAAATCTCTAGCCAAGAAGACTAGAGCCCAAACCTCCAAGAAGATCTCAAATCACATTCAAATTCAAAATAACCCTAATTTCCCCCCAATCCTCCTAATTAACCATAAAGGAGTTTTACAAATTTCCTAAACAGCCCTTCCCATTCAAAATTTCCCTCCCAAAACCGGATCTAGTGCACGCTTACCCCGTCGCTGGTTCCGCCTGGTTTCACCCGTTTCCGCTGTGCTCAGTTCCGTCGCTGGTTCCGATCCGGTTTGGACCGGTCAAGCCGGCCCAGGAGGGGCCGGCCTAACGGATATCATTCTCAACACAAAAAGACCAAGTAGGAGACTACATAAATTAAGGGACATAACTACATAAATTAAGGGATATTATCAGTGCAAAGATTTTTAATTTATATAGAAAATTATACTTTATTTTTTGGTAAAATAGTTTGAATCTGTAAAAGAGCAGACCTAGGATTTGATCCCCAAATGTTGTTGTGGATCAAATGAAAAGTTGCACTACTATGGGATGATGAAGGTAGGAAAAATAAAACATATTGGTTTTTGCCAAAATCATAGGTATCATTTACAAATTTAAAATAGAGCATGGTACATAAGTGAGCTCTGAAGATGGCAACGGGGTGACCCTAACGACAACATCATTGATAAGAAGAGAATTATCACATGACAATGGGAGCATGTTAGACCGGTCCACTGGACCGGTCCAGCCGGTCCATACCGGATTGGCTTATAGGAATAGGCGGACAATTCTTCGCCTCCGGTATGCAGGAGCCGACCGCCCACTCTTCACAGAGCCAATTCGGAAGGTTTTCTTAGGGAGTTAGGAGGGAAATTTGAATGTAGGGATTGTTTACAGATTTCCTTTTTGATTGTATGCATTAAATAGTTTGTTTTTCTAAGGTTAGGGCATCTTGAATTTGGCTGAAATTTGAGATCTCCTAGATTTAGGTTTTCTTTTGGGCTCTAGCGGCGTCTAGAGATTTGCCTCCTCTCAAATAGAGGATCAATTGTATCTTGGTATTTTCCGTTTCCCTTTCATCAAATAATACATATTATCTACTATTTTTGCGATTTGGTGTGGATTTTTGTGGAGAAATCTCGCTGTTTTTCGAAGATTGATAGGAAATACTTGAGATCTACAAGTGTTCTCTATCAAATTGGTATCAGAGCGCTTTCTTGGGTGGAAAAATAAGATATCTTTTTTTTTTGCAATTGGAGCCTAGATCTAATTAATGGAAGCAAAGAAGATGGAGGCGCTGGAAGGCGATGGAGCAATTCAAAATCGGCGTGGAGAAGTTCTCTACCATGAAAGAAAGATTTTCATATATGGAAAACCGTATGGAAAATCGATTTAGAAGGGTAGAGGAGATGTTAAGAAGGCTCTTGGAGATGCAAACAAACACTTCACTAGTGGTTCCGATGGCTAACCCTAACCAAAATTTGACAGGGATTCCCTTGGCCGAATCGAAGGGAAAGGAGATCAGACAAGAGGAGTTTGACAAGGGGAGTTTCTTTCATCAAGAGCCACCTCCTGTGGCTTCGATAAGAGGTGGATCAAGGTTCCTGGATGAAGGGACAATAAAGATGAAATCTTGTGGTGGAGGCAGTAGGACGGCCGATCACTATAAGAGGCATTTTGGGCAAGGGGAGCCACTCATCGAGGAAGGAGGGGGTCAAGTGCCACCTCCTAGGACTTCGATAAGGGGCGGAATAGGGTTAGCGGATGGGGGGACAACAGGAAGGGCATTTTGTGGTGAAGGTGGTGGGGTGGACGACCCCTATGGGAGGCCTTTTAAGCAAGGGAAGTGGACGACCGAAGGAGGGGGATGCTTCGAACCATGGGGATCAGGTCATGTGAGGCAAAGGGAAGGAAGGTGGGATTCCCACCCACAATATATGGAGGAAATATGGAGGGATTACGACAGTCGCTACACTGGAGGAGAAAGAAGCTATTGGGGTGGTAGTGATCCTAGGATGAGGAAGTTGGGGATGCCATTATTTGAAAGGGATGATGCTTATGGGTGGGTGTATCAGGTGGAGATGTATCTCATGGTGAATGAGGTGACGGAGGAGGAGAGACTGACGGCAGCGGCCCTATGTTTGGAAGGGAAAGCTTTAGCTTGGTTTCAGTGGACGATAGCATGACCACTAACAGAGCAACTGAAGAAAGCTATCAACAATGTCCCATCCTTCCACCTTGAGGACAAGGTGGATCTTTGGGAGGGGAGTATTGTTAGACTGGTCCACTGGACTGGTCGAGCCGGTCCATACGGGACCGGCTTACGGGAATAGGTGGACAATTCTTCGCCTTTGGTACGCAGGAGCCGACCACCCACTCTTCACATAGCCAATTTGGAAGGATTTCTTAGGGAGTTTGGAGGGAAATTTGAATGTAGGGACTGTTTAGAGATTTCCTTTTTGATTGTATGTATTAAATAGTTTGTTTTCCTAGGGTTAGGGCATCGTGAATTTGGCTGAAATTTGAGATTTTCTAGATTTAGGTTTTCTTTTGGGCTCTAGCGGCATCTAGAGATTTGGGAGAGAAAGATTCTCCTCTCGAATAGAGGATCAACTGTATCTTGGTATTTTCCGTTTCCCTTTCATCAAATAATACATATTATCTACTATTTTTGTGGTTTGGTGTGAATTTTTGGGGAGAAATCTCGCTGTTTTTCGAAAATTGATAAGAAATACTTGAGATCTACAAGTGTTCTCTATCAGAGCAGCAACATTGAGATAATAAATACCTTGAACTTCAACACCCCTAATCATCTTATTCATGTTGAGATCCTTAAGGACATAGGGGCTGTTTGGTTGGAGGAAATGTAAATACAATGCATATTAAATGCTTTGCTTTTTTACTTTTGGGTGCTTGGTTGGCCACCGAAGTAAAGTAAAATAAATTCGCAATGTATTTAGAACTCCCGCTTCGAAGTAAAGTAAAATAAATTCGCAATGTATTTAGAACTCCCGCTTTAGTTCATTTTTCACATAAAGTAAACTCGCTCAAAATCGAGCGAGAAAGGAATTCATGGGGCAGTAGCTTACTTCGGCTACTTCGTTCCTACTCGACATCACTTCTTCGGAGGCATCCTGTGTTTGAATTTCATCTTCTCTATTTCTCTGTTGCCGTTCGACTTCGTTGAATGGGAGGCCGGACGGTGTAGGTTCACACGTGGGAAGAGCTGAGGGAGGTGCAACATTGGGTCTCATTCGCGTGAGGGGCGGAGGTGGGATGGGAGCTGTTCGTTCGTGGAGCAGGTGGAGGCAGTGCGGGTTCGCTCGAGTGTGCGGGAGCCAGATGGTATAGGCGAAGGTGGGTGCCGGTTCGAACGCAGACGTAGGCAGAATTCGGGATCAGATAAGGGGTCATGCTTGATTACGGCCGGTGGGATCAACAATCGTGCGGAAGCCTTACGAATTGCTGTAGCCCATTGCTCCGAGGTATGCCTTTCCACTTATGGTTGATTTGGCCATTCCGTGCGGGAACCTAGAGCCGCATGATGGCCAGACCACCTCGTGCGGGAACCTGGAGCCGCAAGGTGCGTCTTCTGTGTTTGATTTTTCTGGAAATGTTAAACCGGCTAGTGATCAGTTGGGGGCAATGGGCTGATTTTACTTTGCTCTGCATACACCAAACCAAACAGAAAAAACAGTTCTCTTGTATTTACTTTACATATAACCAAACAGTCTTAAAATATTTACTTTACACTACATTCACTTTACAGCCAACTAAACGACCCCATAGTAAAAAGGATGAAAGGTTATCAAGTAGCTGTGAGTTTTGGTTAGAAAATGAACATAAAAGATTTATAAGAAATTGTGAGGCATAAAATATTGTTTAAGGTTAAGGAAGATGAATGGAAGGTGGTGCATTGATCACTTAGAGAGGGTTTTGCATGGGTGAAGCTTTGAAGATGGTGAGGAAGAGGGTGACCTTGGCAACAATGTTATTGATAAGGAGAAAATGATGATATGACAATGCCGACATCAACATTGAGATGATAAATAGCAGGAACTACAACACCACCAATTATCTTATTCATGTTGAGATTTAGGACACAATAAGAAGTATAAAAGGTTATCAAGCAATTGTGAGTCTTTTTTTTTGAGAAAATGCATCAAGGTGCATAGAATTTTATTAAAAAAGAAGATACAAAAGGCTAGGTAATGACATCAGATTCCACCTTTAACAAAGAAATGAAAGGAGGAGGAATCTCACTTAACCCAATATCATCCCAAATAAAAGAACTAAAAATTGCATAGTTAGCACATAGATCCGCTAACTTATTGCCATTTCTATCTATACAATTAAAAATAACATTTTGAAACTCATTGAAAGAATAAGGATGATCCATCTTCTGCTTAGACCTTAAGAAAGCTTGAATGAACTTTATAATGTTTGCATTGTCACCTTCAATAATGATCCCCTTGTAATTCAACATCCACTCTTATAATATTCCTTTGATAGATTGAATGGCCATGAGCTCCAATCGAGAGATATCCCAATGAACACAAGAATGACCAAAAGCTAATAAAAATCTACCATTGCAATCACGGAAAACCCCTCCTATCCCAGCTTTGTAAGATTGAAGAAGAGAGGCATCAACATTAACCTTAATCCAATCAGGTGGAGGGGGATGCCAATGAGTATTCAACAGCTTTTGAGGCTGGTTAGCAACCCATATACTCGAACTAGAAGAAATCTTGAATGTTGCAATGGCAGCATAGCTGACAGATTCCGAAGCAATGACCAATTCACTATCATCTCTCCCTTCATGGATGAGCTTGTTCCTAGCCTTCCAAGAGAAATAAATAACATTACAATACAAATTAACCATCCATTTACTTTCCATAGACAAGCATTTCCAGCAATGTTCTAGCGAATAAAATCCTGGAATACCAAATCCCTATTTGTTGAGAAGTTGAAGCACCTTGATCAATTTTTGACAAAAGACAACTACATGCTCAATGTCTTCAATCATACCACACCCTCTCGGACATTCATTGTTATTAATTAATCTCCTGTAGCATAAGAATTGATTAGTAGGAATGGCTTTGTTGAAAATTCTCCACCAGAAGCCTTCAACCCGTGAACTAAGCTTGGCTCTCTTAATCCATTTCTAATACTGATTCTGCAGCTTATGATTGAACGTGGCCTGAAAAGCAAGAGTTGCAATAGATTTACCGGAATTAAAAGAAACTAATTCCAGTTTATCCTTCAATAAATCAGGAGATATAGGAGTTTTACTAATAAGATCCACTAGGTCTTTCCCAAACATCTTACCAAGCTCCAATATATTCCAACACCCGTTTGTAATGAATCTGTCAACCGTAATCTCTTCCATCTCTTGGGGAATCACGAAGGTAGGCCACTTTTGAAGGCTCTTATCCAAGATCCAACTATCCCTGAATACGTTTATAGATTCTCCATTGCTAATGTTCCATCTTACAATAGGCTTAAGGAATTTAGCACCATGCTGAATAATTTTTCAGGTTGTAGAACCAGATTTCATAGAGCCTTCCTTTCCAAATAAGCAGCCGTATTTGGGATAAAAAACTTTGTGCAACAAGGAATCTTCTTCTTGAGTGAATCTCCATGCAAGCTTTGCTCTGAGAGGCCCAACTTTATCATGAACCGAATGGAGAGATCTGCCACCATATTCCTTAGGCAGACATATAACATCCTAGTTAACGTAATGGAGACCATGGCAACCATTCTTTTTATTCCAAATAAAACTCCTTCAAAGCTTATCAATCTCTTGAAGAATGCCTTTAGGTATCCAGGAATGAGTGCAGTGAAAAACAGTATAAGAAAGCAGAACAGTTTTTACCAAGTTCATCTTTCCGACCAAGGAAATGAATTTACCGCCCCAAACATTGATCATTCTCAAGGCCTTATCAGTAATGAACTGAAAGTCAGCTCCAATTAACCTTCTTAAGGAAATCTTAATCCCAAGATAATGAAATTCCTTAACACTTTTAATACTCATGATACGAGTAATAGATTTTTTCTTCCTTTTGCTAACAGACTTGCCAAAAAGACTACAAGATTTATTCACATTAATCTTTTGCCTAGTCCAACCACAGAAATCATTAAGTAGCCTTTTAACTTCGTTTACCATCTTTAAATCTGTTTCAGAGAACACAATGATATCATCTGCATATAGCAAATGAGAAATTCTGGGAAAATAGTGTCCCAGCAATTGCGAGTCTTGGCCTGATAATGTGCGTAGAATATTTACATGAAATTGTGAGTCATATAAAATAATATCTATGGTTAAGGAAGATGAAAGATGGATGGACCATTTGCCAGAGATCAGTGGAGAGCCAACAAAAACAATTACAAGTGCGAGGGAGGTCATGATAAAGGATAAAAATAATTTATATTTAGTTGTGATATCAAAAGAAACATCAAAATCTATGACCCAAGACATATTAGTAGAGTAAACAATGATGACCTAGGAAAAGAGACATTATGAAATGTTGAGGTTGACATATATTTTTGATATTATTGAAGCAAGTGATCATTCTTCTCAATTGATCTAGAGGACATGATGTAAAACATAGGCAGGTTTGGAATCGTAATTGAAAATGTTGATTTGAGGATGAATTGTTGAATTTCTCCCAACAATTTAAGTAGATAATTTGGTTCTTCTACGATGGACTGATATGATGGTCAGGTCCGCTACTTGTAAGACCATCACAACCAAGTTTCCTTGACTATCCTTCGAAGTAGCAACCAATGAAGATTGGTCAGGAGTATGATGTTGGGGAGTAGAGAGTTCTATGGCACAGAACTTGAATGAGAGTATTTGCTATATTAGGGACATTAGAGTTAAGTATAAACTGAGATTGCACATTATGCAAAAAAGATGTATGCCAGAGATAAATAGTGATGATGACTTCATTTTATTTCTACAATGTAATGGTATCAGCAGCGAAAGGGAGATACTGAAGTTGTCCTCTGTTTTTATTAGTGTGTTGTAGTACTCTTGGATTTGTATTTCATTTTGCTGAAGAGAAATAAAAATCTCATAATATAGTGTAAATGCAAGAGATGTTACTTTTTTGAATATATATGGAGAGAAGAAAATCTTGCATTCTTTTGGTAGGATCCTAAATGTGATAATTGAGATGGTATAAGGTTTAAGGCTATTAAGTAACCAGTTAAGGACAGTAATGGTAGATGTTTGTTACTTGGACATGATGATGCATCGGCACTTCTCCTCAAAGAGGCGTGTAGTGTCCAATACGACATGCGTCCGACACGTGTCGGATACGTTGAAAACATGTCCGATTAAAAAAATATTAAATACAAATTGGATACGCGTGTCTGACACGTGTGTCTTAAATATTTTATGAATTTTTTAAGATATAATTTATTGTATTTAAAATTTTTATTTATTTAAAATATAAAAACTAAATTTCTTATTTCCTATCCACAACACCAAATCAATCGCCCGCACTCAATACTCCTTTCATCGAATATTCTCATTTTCATTTCTCTTTAGCAGGTTGCGACTTTGGTTTCACAACAATACCCGATGATATTAACGTTTGATGTCATTACAACATCAATATTTCAAAACCATCTGAACATCAAAATTTGAAACTGTCTTGACATTGATGCGCGATGCTAGAAATTTCTACACCGACAACTTGACAGCTCATCTTTATCTGACGTCATCTTAGCATCGACAACCAACGCCCTCTCAACATTGACGACATACGCCCTCTTGACATCGACGCCCGATACTTACTGCATAACATTGATGCCCGACTCTTGACAGCATTGTCGTCTCCTCTTTTGACGCTTGATACACGACATTGACGCTCGACTCTTGACATCCTAATATTAATCATTTTAAGCACAAATTCTAGTTAAATGACTTATTATTTCTATTTTTTTTAATATTATACTTATTCAAATTTTATACACTACTTTTATAATATAAAAATTATAATACCATTTCCAACCCGTGTCCGTATCCTATATTTACAATAATTGAAGTGCCCCGTATCTGTGTTGTCATGTCCGTATCTGTGCATCATAGCTTGGACAACTTGATGGTATCAGTATTATTTGGAGAAAAGGCATCAAGATGATGATGCACTTGTGAGAACCAATAAGAAAATGAAAGGCCCTCGATCGTAGAGCATAATTGTTACAGTTGAATTTTATGTTAGTACTAATATCAGAGAAGGGTTTCAATTTGTTGAGGTATGATTGTGAGGCCATGATACTATTTGGGAGATACAGGATGCATGCACAAGTGCAGTATCATGGGTGAGTGTAGGGCGAGTTGTGGGTGTGGGAGCATGTGGGATCATTATGGGAATGAGAGAGGAGTAATGACAGCTAGGGTTAGGACTAAAACTGCTTTTGATATAATGTCAGAGAGAAAACGAACTTTTTATTGATTGATTGTAGGTGCATATAGGCATATAGGACAAACAAAAAAAGATTAGTAGGAGAATATCCTCAATTATTAGGATATAAGAAGCAAACTCAGCACTTTTTTACAATAGCAGTTTAAAATTAGTGTACGATGTGAGATGGCCTCTAAGATCATATATTTTTGACAGATGAGGTTCTTTTCTATTTTGTTTTACTTTCCTGTTTCTACTTCGAAGAATGAAGATGGTAACTCTGGGTGCTGTTTCATTGAGACAACTTAGGCTTCGTTTGGGACGGTAAAACGGAGTTTTAGTACAAAACTTTTGTACTAAAACTCCGTTTTAAGAAGCAATAAAAAAGCCGTCCCAAACGAAGACTTAATCTAATTTTTTCCAATGAAACTGGTTTATGTTTCTTGCTCCATAAACTGAGGTAAATTCAAATATTCTTTGGCATCTATTGTTCCATGAGAAAATCTATATTTTGATATGCTAGTTCATTTGTGCCATGCATATTGAAATTTTTTTAAAATGAGTGGAAAATGCCTTTTTTTGTTCTTTGAAATGTTTGATATGCTAAGGTCCTACCTTATTGTTGTTAGTATTATGCAATTTTTTATTTTTCTTGAAGCATTTACTGTAATTTAATTCTCCTAATTTTGATATTCATTAACGAAGCCCTACGTTCTCTCTTATATTGGGGGTTTGTACCAAGAATACTTTTAATGCCATTTTTTTTCCAATTGCTTTCCTTAGTTTGGTCTTTTTTTTCCGCAGGTAATTGCTATACTTAGTGGTTTTGCATATTTCTTGGACAGAAATGGAAACTTCAGGAACTCTTTTACTGATGGTTGGGATCACATTTTGTCTAAGCATCCAATACCCTTCTATTATTGCTTAGGTAGTTTCAGTTGCTGTGAGCAAGAAAATATAAGTTTTAGTTAATGCTTTGTTCTCCTTGCTTTATCTAGCATCTTGTGTAACTAGAATCTGGATATTTCTTTCTTTATTATTATTGTTTTTATGTTTTTAGATAGAGGTAGATTTAAAAAGATTTAGTTAGAAAATATAAAAAATGACCTTTTTTTTGTTAGATTTAAATGAGAATTTGGCTCTTAATAGGACACAATGGAGAAAAAGGATTCATGTAGCTGATCCCAAGTAATGGGAGGATAAAGGCTTGATGTTGTTATTGTATTTTTATTATTTTTTGTTGGCATGAATTGAAACCTTGAACCGCCACCAATCTAGAATCATGAATTGACCTTTAAAGTCTTTAGGTTTTTCATGAGTTAGATTAATTGATCCTCATTTCATATGGAATGAAAGTTTGGATAGTGAAAGAGTAGCATCTATTAAAGATAAAATTATAAAAAATAGTGTGCACGAAGAGATATTTAAACAATTGTTAAACTTTTTTTTTTAAAAACAATTGTTAAACTTAATACAACACTTTCCACCAATTAAAAACCAAGTAGGTTCACCCCAAAAATTTACTGATGCTAATTATGACTGCATATGAGTATGTGTGTCCATCGATATTAATCTGTACGAATAAGAAATCTTTCTGCATTATATCGTCATTCGCCACTGCAGTACATATAATGGGACACTGGTCTTAATTTGCCTGATTTTATATTTGAATCACCCGAGTAAGTTTCCAGCATCGTATTTTGAATGTAAGTATAAATATGCCTGATCTAGTACAGGCAGTCTTTTACTTGTGGCACAACTTACCTTTCCTTTAGCTGCATTCATATACCAAGAAATACCAAATTTATCCCAGCGATGAAGTGTTGTGGAAACTGAACTTTTCTTTTTTTGCTAGAGCTGGCGTCCTAGTTAGCTAAAATGCCATTATGATTATAAGATTTTAAGAGAAGTTTGATTGGGTGCTGGAAACCTTGGTCAACAGTATTAACTTTTGATTGTTGTAACATGTCCTATAGTTTTGACCTGTAGTTCTGGTTGGGCACAGTTTTGTTCCCAAATTGACTGCCATCTTGCTAACAGGAGTGCTAATTTTTTTGGTGCTACTGGGATTTTTCGGCCTGATCCTGCACTGTTCATCCTTCGGTAGCAATGATCCATGCATGGCTGGATGCCGCAACTGCTGCTATGGCTGGGGCATACTGGATTGCTTTCCAGCATCAATGGAGGCTTGTTTTGCCTTAGTAGTCATATTTGTTATTGTCTTTGCTATCCTCGGAATTGCTTATGGTTTTCTTGCAGCAACCATGGCCATCCAAAGGATCTGGCAAAGGCATTATCACATCCTAACAAAGAGGGAGCTTACTAAGGCATTGAACTCACCTTGATACCATCTTTATTTCATGTCATTCAAACAGTCTGATATATTCTGCATTTCAGGAATATGTCGTGGAGGATCTGCGTGGGTGTTATACACCTCCAAAGATGGACCCAGAACATGAAGAGCGACTGAAACTGCTTAAGTTTCTGTGAGCTCAGTGGTAAAACTTACAAATCAGTGGTTGGCTGCGCAAGTTGTTTATGTTTTTGTATATGAATTGGTAGATATGGATAGTTAATATTGTCGTGAGACGAGGTATCGGTTTGTATCTGTAATGTAGTTAGTTTTTTTTTTTTGCACAGTTGCAAAGTTGTCAAATTTGATTATCATTTATCAAGGGTTGGATGAAGTTCAGGCAATTCCACCTTGATAGGCAATCATCTTTTCAAAATTCCATGCGAATGTGATTTAAGCATCATCCGGTTGCTCGTTTAGCAAATGTATTTTTGAAAATGGTGATTTTATGGTTTTTTTGGTTTTTTTATTTATTTTTTAGGGTAAAAAATGAAATTCTCATTTTTCAATATTAATCTCTAACAAAGCTAAATGTTGAATTTCACGAAATTCAACATTTATACTACAAAATTATGATTTTTGTAATTATTTTGAAGGTAAATTATTAGATATTGATGATATTTATGTAATTTTTTTATATTTATAAGAAATACTGACTAAAAAAAATCGACATTGCTATAATTTTTGAAGTATTCATATAAAATCTTCTTGTGTAGGAGGTGAAATGAAAATTAGAAAAACAGTTAATTTGTTAAACTTTATTAATGTTTAAGAATTTTAAAGTCATTTTAAAAACATATTAGAACATTTTGTCATAAGAGAATGTATTATGCACTCATATTTTAAATAAAATGGCATTAAATTCACTAAATTAAAAATATTATTTTTGGATGTTCTAAAAAAAATCATGGTAGTATTATTAGTTTGATGATTGTATTATCATTTGATTTATCATAAATATTTAATTTGAAATATTTCATTATCATATACCCTAAATTTTTTATAAAAAATATAAAATTATATTGAGATAAACATATAAAAATATATCAAAATGATTTAACTTTTGTCAATTATCTATTACCTTGCTAATAAGAAGCTTTTTATTCTTACTCAAACTTAGGCTTGGACTATTTTTTTACTGTTTTCTAAAGAAATTTTCTAATATAAAAAATTCTAGTTCAAAATTTTTTGAACTAAAAAATGATTTTAAAAGATAGGAAGAAATCGTCTCAAATGACGCCTTAATCTTCTATTTTTGTGGAAGCATTCAATTTTATTTTTTCATGAAATGTTACATGCGCAAGATAAGATGTAATAAGTCCAGAGTATCTAGTGCTCACTTGTGGGAGTTATATATTTGTCCTCTTATAATCCAATATTTAAAATTTATATCTATTATATATTATTTAAATATTTAAATATATAAATAATTAAAAGTATATGTATAAAATATATATTTTATTTTAAATAAATTAATATTAGTAGTGATGAAATATATAGTTTTTACAAATTATACAAATCATTTTTTGTTAATTCAATTCGATCCATTCATTTGTAGAGCTATTTACTTGATCGCATACATGTTTGCAACACCTCTAACAGGGGAATAAATAGTCAATTAGGAAAATATTTATTGTCAACCTCTTTTAGATATGAATTAATCTGATTCAGAATGGAATAACTTATATCAGTACCTCAGTTTCAATTCAAACATGAGTTTGCTTCAAACTCCATGTACTTTATTTATAAGGATCGGAGAGCTACAAATATGACTACATTAATAAAGAAATAAAAAAAAAAACCTAAATTAATGACTCTTAGTAGAAACTTCTTTAGACATATGTCACATCCTGGTTATTTTGATAGATGATTGTCCTTCTTAATTATGTTTCTTACTTTTGGGGTGAGTTTCAAAGTGTCAAGTACATAAGACAGAGTAGGTGTAGGAGAGTCCTGAGTTGAGAGGCTGTAGTTGGCAAATATCCCAAAGTCATTGGTATCCTATACTAGAACCCCATATTACTTAGGAGTGGGAGGCATGTGTAATGAATCATTTAAAAGTCACATGTTCTCAAATCCAAAAGAAGCTTTAACAAAAACCTTTTGAAGGTTAATTCTCAAAAGCAACAGGGAATGGTCAAACAATGTTATGCTCAAATGCTTAATGTGGGTAAGAGGTTAAACTGCAATCCATCAATTATTAAAAGAATATGATCAATTCTTCGCCACATAGTAGATCTATTCCATGTAAAAGCACTCCCATGAAAACCAATGTCAAGCAAATTACAATTCAAAATCATATTGTTAAAATCTTCCATGGCATGAGAATTTGGAGTATTACCGCCAATCCTTTCAGATGAATTAGAAATAGTGTTGAAATCGCCATTAACTAAACAAGGAACATCAACAATCAAAGAAAAATCACACAAATGCTTCCAAAGACGCTCTCTACCAAGTTGAGAACATGCATCATGAATAAAAGACCCATAATGATTGAACTGATGAAAACCTATTTGGATATTAATAACTTGAGGAAAATCAGCAATAATGTCCAACTTCACTAGTAAATTCTAGAAAATCCAAATCTTGTTAGTGCAATTAGTAAAATCCAAACTAAAACCAAGATAATTGCCAGTAGACTAAAGCTTAGAAGCATAAATAAGAGGTTATAGTTACACAAGAACATAAATATTATGAATCCTACACAAATTTCTGACCCTATCTTTAGAAATAGAGTCACCCACACCCCTCACATTCCAAATAATAACATTAACCATTAAAACTATTTGGAGAGTTATGAGCTCTAGTGACCTGCGGGGTAAGGAGGGGGGAGGGGGTGAGATATTCCTATAACTCTTATTCTTCTTTTTTCCAACCTTAATAAAACCATCATCCTCCTTCTCATTAATAACATTACTTTTGTATGAGGACACAACTAATGATCTTAACCATAGGATCTTTAGGAACTCCAACCACAAAAGAATTAGATGATAAAGGGTTTACCTTCATTATTATTATTATTTGGAGAAAACCCACCACCAGGCCTATGCGTTAATATCAAAAAAGAAGTACAAGGTCCTTAAGGAGACCTCCATCTAAAAAATGAACCTATGAGTCGGATGTCCTCACTAAGAATAAGTACAAGAAAGCCTAATAACAATCTAGGTTGGCCATAAGCCATCACCCAAAAAGAGAAAAAAATAATATACCCATTCAGCTCAGTCTTTCCAACCCAAAAGGGACCCTGCACAAAACGAGAGCAAGTCTCCAAAAACCTGAAAAATAAGCCTGCAATGACACTGATAATAACAAGTAATAGTAATAGAATAGATGTAATTTTAATAGTAAAAGAAATAAAAAAGTAAAACATCCCACAGAACAAGGAATAGTAATGCAGTTGAAAATCATGAGAGGACATAAGGATACTGAAAAGAGTCTAGCACTTCTCATAAATATTCTGTTATATAGTAGAAAATATCTATAATGACTGCAAGAGAGTAAACAAAGAAGGCCGCATCAAACCATCCAGATGTCAGCTAGACCAAGAGAGTAAAACCTAACATGGTGGCCTAATTCGGGACCACTCATCACACACAGCCAATTCATGACAATACCCATACCAACAGCGCCAATAAGGTAACAGCTCCACACAGAAAATAGAATGACAACCAAAATAGAAAAGCAATTAAGAGAATACTCCAAATGATCTAGCATAACAACCATGAAGATAAGCCTAGTAGGTTCCACCACAGAAAAATGAATGGGCAGTATAACAGGCGAAACAACCAACTAAACCAAAGAGGCAAAAGCTCGAGAAAGTTACCTGAAACCCACAAGTTAAAATACCCTAGTTACATGAACCTAGTACACATTAAGACATACAACTAGAACATAACAGGCACAACTAGAAATAAAATAGACCCAGAACATAAAGAACAGGCCCTGATAACTCCATAATAAGGAAACAATTAACCTGAAGGGGAATAGGCCTGTAAAACTCAGGAGCATAGCATCAGAGTTTCCATCAAGAAATAAACCCAGAAGCCACTCAAATCTACTCCCTAACTCACCTAGGAAAAGATGGAGAGGAAGGAAGTAGACAGGGAAATACGGGAAGGAACATATAATAACAACACATAACCAATATTCCAAAACCACCATCCTAAAAGACTAGGCAACCGAAATTTATAATCCAAATTTGTAGGGAAACACCAAATCCTCATCATATGACAAAAAAACCTAAACAACCGGCTAAGCCAATCAACCTTGCCATTGAGAGTACCATCCAAACCACCAAAGAGCCACTCACACACATCCATACTAGGAATAGATGAGCAATATATTGGGTTTTAAATCAGAATAATATAAGTTACAATCATGGCTTAAATCTGGCCCAACAATACAAATACTCCTAAGGAAAAGGAGAAAAAAACACTCAATACAAATATAAAAAAAATCATCAAATCATAGAACATAGTCTGCTTGGAAACACATCCAACGTTGTACAACCATCTCCAATAAAACAACAGGAAAATGATACATAAAAGAGATCACAGCATACGACCAATATAGTAGAAGACCAAAAATTCATTCCCGACATAGAAACCAACACATCACATGACCAATAAAGCTGAATCAGTCATGCAGAACAAAGCCCCAAGAATCCAGAACAACCAATCAAACAGAGAAAAATCCAACAACAAGTTAGCCTCAAAAGAGAAGCAATAGAAGTAATAGCCAAAGGACCAAAAGTCAGACAAGTACCAAAAAGCACCAACCAACACCATCAAGAAACTAGCCACTAGGAAGAACGAATATAAGGGAGGGCAGAGTGGTCCACCCTAATTAAATCTTTAACCTCACAAGGTAAGTTGTGCTTAATAAAATCAGTAAAGCTAGTTAAATTGCACCCAATCCTAGCTAAAGAATCAGCAATGGCATTATCTACACATAATAAATGAGAAATGGAAAAAGAAATAAGAGGAAGCCAATGTTTAATGTCTCTAATAATATAAAAATAAGACGGATTATAGATAGCATTACTCTTAATATAATGAATAAGAAGCTTAGCATCAACTTCAATCCAAACATTAGTAATACCTAAAGAGATGCACAATTGAATTCCATACTAAAGAGCTTGAATCTTAACCATAATAGCCGTGTTAACACTATTAGGACCTATAAAAGAGATAATAACTTGACCACTGGAATCACAGATAATACCTCCATGCCCAGCATTCAGATTATTAAGAGATCCATTAGTGTTAAGTTTAAAACTATCACAATGAGGTTTAAGTCATTTAACAATTCTATCCTTATTCACAGGGGAATAGTTTTGAAAAGATAGCCCAAATTCCACATTAATATGGTAAAAGCCTTTAAAAGACTTCACATCGTGGCCAAAAATTTAGATTGCCCAAAAAGAAATCCACCACTGCACTAACTAAATCACGTTTAATAATGGGCCAAGACTTCTAAAAAAATTTAGTAGTAAACCCATCGGGGCCATCAATAGAATCAGTGTTCATACTTTTCAAAATCAGCAAAATTTTATCTTTAGAAGGAACTTTAGTAAGAAGCAAATTATCCTCCTCAGTAATATGAGTAGGAGTAAAAGAAAAATCAAGATTCAAATCCAGGCAGAAATCTTTATTGAAAGCATTTTTAAAATACTTAATGCCAGAATCATAAATCAAAGAGGGATCATCAATAGAAGAACCATCAGGAGAAATAATTTTGTGAATATAACTAACCACTTTTCAGTGAGTAGCATTATTATGGAAGAATTAAGTATTTCTAACCACCTCCACAAAAAATTTAGAAGTAGCCTTTTGTGTCCAAAAGGCTTCTTCTATTTCTTGAAGTTTATATAAGTTGTTCATAGATTCATTAAGAGAAGGTAAATTCTGATAAGAAGAATAATTCATATAAATATTTTCAGCAACATCAACCATAGTTTTTGCTTAAGCCTCTTGAGTTTAAACCATAATCTAGTCATACCCCCAACATTATCAAATGGATGAAGAGGGGCATTCCAGTTACTTCGTAATATATTGAAGAAAGAATCACCAAGGAGCCACATGTTTTGAAATTTAAAAGGTTGAAAAGTATTACCACTGTTTAATAAAATTTTTAAAAGTAATGGGGAATGATCAGATAATGTTCTAGTTAAATATTCAACATGAGACATAGGATAAGAAGAAATTCAAGAATCATTAAAAAGAGTACAATCAAGTCTTTGCCGGAGAAATTAGAAAGCTAATTCCAAAAAACCTTCCTCTCAAATCTAGAACAGGATGCATAAACAAAAGAAGCATAATAAGAGAATTGAAGGAAACTAATGTTTGTGCGCACAGTTTGAGGAAAATCAACAATAATATTTTAAGTGATAAATGCTTCAAGAAAATTTAGATTTTATTGGAAGAATTACCAAAAGCCAAATTAAAGCCATGTTTAGATCAAACAGAGTCAATTTGAGAATGAGAAATTAAAGGCTCAATCAAAATTAAAACATTAATATTATGGACCCTACATAAGTTCCTCACTCTATCTCTAGACAAAGAGACCCCCACACCCATGATATTCCAAATAAGAGCTTTAACCATTAGAAGAAGATGAAACATTTGAAGCCCGGGTGATTCTAGGAGTGCAACCAACTAGATTCTGAGAAGCCTTACTTTTCTTTTTAGAAACTTTTATAAAACCCTCCTCATTTTTCTTGGCATGCCCACTAGGAAATGACATATAAACATTTTTTTTACCTTCTTGATTATCCAGAGGAGAATTACTACCATGTAATAAAATTTCCCCCTCCTCCAGAACATCATCCCTAGCACCTTGAGGCAAAATAGTAGATTCATTCTTGTCAACATGTTCCAACATATTTTTAGTGTCTTCCCCATACTTTTGGTTTATAGCACATTGCTTCTGAAGCAAATCCTTAAAATCACCAGTGTAATTTGAAGCCATTTCTCCCTCAACCACCTCATGAAAATGATTACATTGAGCCTCATTATCAATCTCCTGCACATTACTCCCCCCACTAAAGGCACAATCAAATTGATTAGGGCATAGGTATCTCTAGGATCTATGGTTGCATCATGGTTTCCAAAAACTATATTATCATCAATCATGTTTTCAGATTCCCTATCAGATTTATCAAAAGGAACATTTTCTATGTCATCACCACAAGCCCGCGGTTCACCATTCTCCATATCTTGAGAGTCCACATTATTTAAAATGTGAACACCTCTAGTAGTAGGTTCCCCTAGATTTGCTTCAGAACTTTGGAATCCTTATTGGCCTTTTTCAAACAAGGATGAACCACGAAACATTCATTAATTGAATGTCCATGGACTTTGCAATGATTAAAAAAATCTGGAACGTTCTCAAACAAAACCTTTTGCAAATAACTTAATTTTTTAGAACCAAGCCAAATTTCTTTCGGATGTTTCTTGATGATATCAATTTTCACAAGAATTCTAGCCACTGATGACCTCAATCTAGAGGCTGTGGCTTGATTCGATTAAAGAGATCTACTAAAAAGTGAGCCTGAAACATGTAACACATGAGGATTGAAAAAATGCAATCATGAATTTGGAAAAGAAATCCAGATAGGAACGATAGGGTATTCTTCCTTAATATTAAAGTAGGGAGTCCATTTTAACAATCACATTTGATAGTTGTTAATGTAATTGGTCCTCCTTACAAAAACCTGGTTATAATCTATATCATTAGATAATTGTATAACAATATGTCTAGCATCAAACAATCCTATGAAAAAAATGAAAATGCGAATAGGTTGTTAGACCTATTGATTATGTCCCTAGGCTAACCAAGAGGAGGGCTGAATTGATAATTTTAAAAATCTTTTGGATGTTTTGAAAAACCTTGTTTGATAAAAAAACTTATCTATATCGTACAGTACGATCACTTTCGTACAATACGAACAGTTAAGAAAATTAAGCTTTTTCAACCACAAAAAAAAATAAAGTGTTATGCTAAAAATAAAAATGCAGTAAATAAAAATAGAACAGAGAACACAAGATTTATAGTGGTTCGATCAAATACGACCTACATCCACTCCATAGAGACTCCTTCTCTAGGTATTACACTAAACCAAAGTGACTCTCCTTTTGTCCACACAATAAGGCGGAGAAGCCCTTACAAACTCTCTTCCAACAAACCTCGGTGCGGCAGAGAACCGTTGTCCTTTTTTACCCTCCTGGTGAAGGTAGAGAACCCACTCGTCCTTTCATACTCTCCAGGTGTCGGCAGAGAACCAACTCGTCCTTTCACACCCTCCAAGTGTCGGCAGAGAACCAAGCATCTTTTTTCACCCTTCTGGTGATGATAGAGAACCGGACCTTCTTCAAAGATCTTCTCTCAAGAGTCTTCAAAGAGATAGGGAAGAGACTTGAAGTACAAACAGTGAGATCCTCACCTTTGGACAACCTTGTAAATCCCCTCACAATTTCCCCTTCAAAGATTTCACCACACTCACTCCCAAACACTCTCCCTAATCACTCTCCCTTTCACTCTCAAGAAGAAATTAGCAGAAGATTAGTTTAAACATCAATTTTTAGGAACTTTATATTCAAAGGACAAGAAAAATTATCCAAAAACTAAAAATTTCAAGTTTTACAAAGTAGGATCGTACCGTACGATTGACAATCATCCCGTATGAACAGTTCAATAAATGAACCATTCATCCCGTACGATATCCCATATTAACCATGTAAGCCCTGTTTTATACTCTAGAAAATGAAATATGAAATCACATCGTACTGTACGAACTGTTCAAAAATGAACAGTTCGTCCCGTATGATACCCTGTATGAACCATGTAAGCCCTGTTTCATACTCTAGAAAATAAAATACAAAATCACATCGTACTATACGAACAGTTCAAAAATGAACAGTTCGTCCAATACGATACCTCGTACGAACCATGTAAGCCCCATTTCGTACTCTGGAAAATGATGTACAAAAATATTTCGTACTGTACGATTTATACTTAGAAAAATTTTCCTCGCTTAATCAAGCAGGTTCGTAGGCTTTAAGATGAAAAAAAAGATAAATCATCCCATACGATATAATATTGTATAGTATGATTAGTTTTAAGATAAAAATATTTTTCTAACTCCCTTAGTGTGTGTGTGCATGATTAACCAATTACAATCACATCTCTCAGACTCACAAAAAAGAAAAAAATATATTCACTCAATTTGAAGTCTTCCACTGTCTGAAATGTGATTTTTTCTGAAATGAAAGGTTAGTACACACAAAAATAGAATTTCTAACATTTGTTAGGAGAAACAATAAATAAGCAATAAGATCAAACAATAGAATTTTATAATCATAAAAAAACTCATATCAAAAACTCACTTGAATAACCAGATTTGCACAAATCTCAACAAAAAACACCAAATAATTACAAGTTCCCAAAGAAAAAAATGGATAGCATCAAGATTAGGTCTATGGATAGAGAACTTCCTGACTAGCATAAATTGAAATGGAGAAGATAATTTAACTATATCATCATTAGAAAGCAATAAGGATAGGTAACTTTTAACCATTCGTAAAAGAGAAAACTATTTCCGTTGACGATGATCCACCAACAAGAACATCATGGAAAGAGTGAAAGTTAGGATTAGGATTTATACCATTGGCATAAAAAAAACCTTTGCCAGGAATTGATGATCCCACAGAAGGATTCCCCCAAGGATTAAGAGAAGAAGATGCAGGAGCAGACGCCATCCCCCAAAAAACCACACCCTAAGGCCCGATGGCCTTAGGAATTAAGCGATTTGAATAAAGAACCAACATGCTTAAAGGGAAGAGATGGATAAAGAAGGATTGGACCTAAGCTACATGGAACACCATAATTGCCGAGATACCTGAACGCATGAAGAGAGAGAAAGTAGACATTGCGAATGAAAAGATTGATTTTCCTTCATTATTATTATTATTATTATTATTATTATTTACCTTCATTATTATTATTATTATTATTTATTTTTTTACCTTTATTATTTTTTTGGGGGAAACCACAGGGGGGCCTACACGTTAAATAAAAAGAAGGTTACAAGGTCCTTAAAGGGGACCTTCAGCTCGCTAATGCTCGAAAGAGCTACAACAAAAATCCAAATAAAACTTAAGAGCTGATGGTCCCCTATACTAAGAATTACAAAATCACCTAATAAGGAAGATCAGGAAAAGGGAATTCAGCACAGTCTTCTTACAAAAAGTAGTAATCTTGTCCAAGAAAACCTTAGTCCACTGCACCTGCAAGATAAAGTGACTGCAAAAGAGAAACAAGCACAATAACACTAGGAAAAACCAAGTAATGTTGTAACAAGATATAAGTTGTGACCAATATGAATTTAAGTAAATATAGGTGAAATACTTCCCAACAGAATTAATGAACATCCCTTTGTTTTTGGCCTTCAGAAAGCCCTCCTTGAACACCTTGAACTCACATAATAGAATTGTCAAGTAATTACTGAACCAAATGCCACATGAACGAAGAACCAAATAGAACATTCATTCATAACCCGAGCTATAGCAAGAGACATAACCATATTGCAATACAAGATATCCCTAAACAATACAAGCATAAGATGAAGCTGCCAGCTGTTGTAACTTTCGAAGAGAAGCACATTCCAGAAAGAACCAGAACCTGGGAAAGGTTCCAATTATAAGCATGAAACTCATCCCAACCAAAGAGGAATAAACAATCTAACTGAATAAAGAAAAGGAAAAGCTTCCAAAGAGATAAAGCTGCATATAAATAATAGAAGTAATCACATATATTGAAAATGCCAGGCATAATAATACCAAACCCCTCCTACCTAGAGAGGAAGATAAATGATTCATCAGAAAGGTAAACATAAAAACCCAAAAAATAAAGCAGCCAATAAAAAAGAGAAGGACTAGCTTCCTAGAAATGACCAACCAAAATAGGCATAGAGCGAACAACCCCCCAGTCGAAGAAAAAGGGCCAAAGAACCAAACCCACCATAAAGAGATCAGGAGAAATCAGAAGAAACAAAATAGACACAATCACCAAAGTCATAAATGAACTAATAAGCCACAAATAGAATAAGAGCTTAATTACTTCTAACATAAGGCAAACCTAAATGATCAAGCCTAGTTAAGGCAACAATATTGATAGGAAGAGAAGATCCCATAAATTTCATAAACTCCAACAAATTGTAGCCAAAATTGGCTAAAAAATTAGCAGCAGAATTAGCTTCCCTATATATGTGAGTAATAGAAAAATTGATAGCCGAAAGCCACTGCTTAATTTCTCTGATGGTATAAAAATACTTGGTATTATCATTAAATTTTTCAAGAATGTAATGTATGACCAACATAGCATCCACTTCAATCCAAAGATTAGTAATCCCTAAAGAAATGCATAATTGCACACCATATTTTAAAGCCTCAAGCTAAGCCATAATTGTATTATTGACAGCTGAGGGACTAGCAAAAGCCAACATAACCTGGCCGTTATGATCTCGGATAAGACCAACACACCCAGCTTTAGCCGATTTAAAGGACCCATCAATATTGAGTTTATAGCAACCTTGGTGAGGCTTAGTCCATTTAACAATAACATTTTTATGGAAATGAGCAGTATACAAAAATTGATACCAAAAAATTGAGCAATTTGATGACAACCAGTAATAGAGCTACTATTAATCAAGTTAGCCAAATATAACTATCTCACCTTATCTTTAACCTTGAGGATAATGTTTGTGGCATTTATATGGATGTTCTCATGCTTTGACTCATTCCTACTCTTCCAAAGGAACCAACATATAATAATAGGTAAAATATTACTAATATGATTCTTAGGAGAAAGAAACCAGTCTTGCAAAATATTCTTAATAGTGTTATAATCCTTACATAAATGGGTATTAAAGCCATTATAAAAAAATAACCAAACTTTTAGAACAATAGACCCATTAGCAAAAACATGATTCAAAGTTTCCATATGATAACAACACTGGCATTTAGAAACAATGCAAAAGCCCTTTCTTGCAAAGAATAGTATCAACATACATGTAATTATTAAAAATTCTCTAAATAAGAATAGAATAAGAGATATGAATACCTTTCTGCCAAATAGGGGATAAAATAAGATTTTTAGGTTGACAATTTTTAAGAGAATGCCAAACTTGAATGAAGAGATACCATCATTGGATTTGTTAAATAAAATGCAATCACTCTTATCAAGTTGAAGAGGAATTTTCATAATGAGGAAAATGATAAAATAAGGCATCAGATCTGAAAGATAGTCCACATTCCAATTCCCATTATGGATAAAATCCGACACTTTACAGGCACTAGTAGTACGGGTATTAAGTAAATTGTCAATGGAAGAAATACCTAACCAATTATCTTGCCAAAAAATGATGTTACTCAAAGCCCATTGAATGAAACTTTTAGCATCCCATTTAATAGAGCACATCCTCTTCCAATTAAAAGAATTACCTTTTTTGAAAAAAAAAAAAGCAGTTAAGAGGATGCTTGCCCACACAATATTTAGAAGTCATAAATTTAGCCCACAAGTTTTTTTTGGATCTAAAATTGAACCACAACTTATAAGAAAAGCCAAGGGCCATATCACTTAAGTTCTTAAAACCAAGCTTACGTTCATCTTGGACACCAGAGCAATCGTCCCAAGAAGCCCAAATTAAAGCAAATTTACCCTCTTTACTACCGCATAGAAATTTGTTGAAAATTCTTTCCATCTTACTACAAACATTCACATTAGGATATAACATATGAAATAAAAAGATAGGAATAGAACACATAACACTTTTAATTAACACTAATCTACCACCAAAAGAAAGAAAGTTCAAAGCCCAAGTAGATAAATTTTTATGAATATTCGAAAAAATATCCCCAAATAAATGCGATCTCTTCTTTCCCATTGAATAGAGGAGTGCCTAAATATTTAGTGGGAGATGCTTGTGCAGGAAACCAAAATTATTCTGGATAGCATTGATTCTCTGATTGGAAATAGACTTAGCAGTAATAAAATAACTTTTTTGAGGGTTAAAAATTAACCCACTAGCATTTAAAAAAAACCCAGAAATTTAAATAAGATATTAAGCATTTTTCTGAAGCCATTAGTAAAAATAATAAAATCATCAGTAATGCTTAAATGAGAAACAGGGAAACCACCAATAGTATGATATTGCAAAATAGGATATTTTCTAAACAACTCATTTAAGCCTCTAGAAAGAAATTCCATTGACATAATAAACAAAGCAGGGGATAAAGGATCCCCTTGTCTGAGCCTGTGAGCCAAAAAAAAAAAAAAAAAAAAGAGAAGATCTTACCTTCATTATTAGGGTTCCTTATGGAAAGTGAATTAGGGTTTGTTATTTGGTCCACCAAATGGTCTCAAACCTTCATGAAATTTTACGCTTATGGCAATAATAACCAAAGATGAAAACCCTAAAAATTTGAATGCATTTGGATTGTATTTTATTCTTAATAATTATTTGAATCTATTAATGAATTATCACTTAAGAGATTATTAGGTGAGTTTAGTACTTAATGAGAGGAGTTAATTTTTTTTAATGGATTCTTTATTAAACTAAAGGTTCAATTCACTTGAGTTTTTATTTTTAAGATTTTTTATATTTAATTAGATATTTTCAAAGTTTTAGGTTCATTAGGTTACCATACATGGTTTGAAATTAATATTTTCAAATTTTGTGACTAGTTGAATTCAAACAACAACAACATCTAGCCTTTATCCCACTACGTGGGGTCAACTACATGAATCCTTTTTCTCCATTGTGTCCTGTTAAAAGTCAAATTCTCGTTTAAATCTAATAAAGAAAGATCATTTCTAATATTTTCTAACCAAGTCTTTTTAGGTCTATCTCTACCTTTCTTAACATAAGTCAAATCTAAGACCTCTACTTTCCTAACGGGTCATTGGGAGGCCGCCGTTTTATGTGACCAAACCATCTAGGGCGACTCTCTCTAATCTTATGTTCCACTGGAGCTACTCCAACCTTTTCACGAATATGCTCATTTCGTATCCTATCTCTAAGGGTAAAGCCACTCATCCACTTGAGCATCCTCATCTCTGCAACACTTAACATAGAATTATGCTTCTTTTTTAATGGCCAACATTCGGCACCATAAAGCATTGCAGGTCTCACCACCATCTTATAGAACTTTCCCTTAAGTTTAAGGGGTACTTTTCTATCACACAATAAGCCCGATGCATTCCTCCACTTCAACCATCCAACTTGGATTCTTCTGATAATATCCCAATCTATTTCACCATCACTCTGAGCAATAGATCCAAGATATCTAAAACGTGTGCTCTTACCAATGACTTGATCGGCCAAAGTCACAATCCCCTCACTAGGTCTATTATTACTAAAATTACACTCCATATATTCCATTTTAGATCTACTCAAGCGAAAACCTTTAGATAAAATTGAATTCAAACCTTCATGAAATTAATTCCAAAGGTCTCTATAGACCTTTTGAATGATTTGCTAAAATTTAAGTTTACTTGGAAAACTAAGTGTTGACAAATAAATTGTGCTAACTGATTTGCACATTATATATTTCTAATCAAATATGTATAGTTAACATCATACCTGTTGGATGACTATGGCACCCCAAGAGGGGGGTGAATTGGGGTTCTTAAAATTTTTATTAAAAGAAGGCAATTAAAATAATTTTAAAGCTATTATGCAAAGAATAAATAATCACATAATTTTTTATTAAAATGACAAAGAAAAATAGATGCAAGAAAAGAAAATAACAAGCATGACACTTTTATGTGGTTCGACCTGAATACCAATATGGCCTATATCTATGCCAGCCAAGTCTCGAGATAGAATCCACTAATCCCAAGTTTGCCTTGCAAACCTCGCTTCTTTTAACCAAAGAAGTACTTTACAACCTAAGTACTCTCTTACACGGGCAAGTACAACCCAATCTAATTATAATTTAAACTTCACTAAGTTGAATGGCTTAGATCAAGGAAATGAAAAATATAATTTGATGTAAATAATACAAGATGAAATTATCTTGTAATAAAAAGATCAAAATATTTGAGGTGATCTTACAATTTAATTTTAATCACCTCACTACTTGCATATGAAATATAAAATTTACTCAGTTTAAGATAGATTTATATTTTAACAAAAATATGAATCATATTTTAAATGAAAATATTTTTCTTCCTGATTTAAATGATAACTCTTAAAATCATATAATACTTTTAAAAATGAATTAGATTTGAAATGCAAATCTATGCCACATAAAAGAAAATAAAAATACTTGCTTTATTATCTTTGTGGATTTAAAAGATTTAGCATAGAAAATTTAATATAATATTCTGAACTAGTATTTCACCAAATAATAAATATTTTCAAGAAAAATATATGATGAAAAATTAAAATAACAGCAAGTAAATATTTAGAGAAAGAAAGCAAAGTCAAGAACTCCAAGAGATGTTGGACGATTTAGTGCTTTGAAGCTTTCCAACCAAGAATTTGATCTCGCAAATGAAAAGAGCTCTTGGAATAAAGATCAAAGTTTCTCGTCTCAAGATTTTGGCATGTAAAGAAGGAAAGAAGAATTAAAGGATTGCAGGAGTTTTCTATTTTGAACTGCTCTCACATGAAGAGGAAGAGGGGTATAGAAAGGGGAAATGGTAAGTAAAGCCAAATTTAAATAAAACTATTAATCTAACATTAACTTATGAACTAATAATATTATATTTAATAAATAATTTATTTATATTAAAGAAATATAAGTTTCAAATGCCTATAAAATGGCTAGTCACATGCAAAAGACAAAAAATCTTTATATACATTCAAAATAAGGCAAAAATGGCTACCCATCAAATAATATTTAAATCAAATAATATTCAAAATTTCATTATAAATTCAATATAGCTCCAAATGGGTCATATAACCTATTAATGGCTATCTATAGAATCCAAAGAATTTAATTAAATAAAAATGAAGCCACGTTACCATAAAAAAATACTATATTAAGCAAAATAAAAAACTTATGCATATTTTCTATGTATTTAAAGATATATTAAATATTCATACATTAATATTATGTAATTTAGATTAAATTAATTATATATCAGTAAATTTATATGAAACTAGTTTAATTCAAATTGAATACATAATAAATTTTTACCATATAAATTTAGTACATTTAATTTCCCAGATTAATTATCATTCCATAATTGATAACAACGAAGCTTATAAAATTTATTTAATAAAAGAATCTAATAGATTTTGAAATCATGCTTATTATCCTTAATTAATAATATATAAATTATTTTAATAGATATTTAAATTATGAGCAAATCAAATCATGCAAGTAAATATTAATAGACCTCAATCATACTCTTACATTAATATAAAAATCTTCAAGCTTTACATCTTGGTCATCTTGAGTTCTATCAGCTCAAATTTTGATTGAACTTGAGTTATGTAATGTAAATGCCACATAAGTAAATATCATGCATATCCATTAAATCATTACACCTGAAATACATAACACACAAATTAGAACATCTAAGCATATATTTGTTATCAACAAAATATCTAGAATAGGTTATGACGCAGATAATATCAACAATCTCCTCCTTTTTGATGATGACAAACTTATGTTAGGTATAGTTATATAAAGGTATAAATTGATCTTTTATCATAAATTTTAAATATTAGAAAAAATATATAATAATTGAGAAATATTTTTGAATGCTAATTTACTAAAAAAATAATTCTCCTCCTAAATATATGTATGTAAAAAATGTTTTGTCCAACATATAATTTTCCCCCCCTTTGACAACATCGTAAAGAATAATGAAATATATAAGAAATTTAAATATTAGAGTCTAATATCCCAGCATACATCTTAGCTTACAAAATCTCTCTTCAACTAATGGTTTTATAAAATATTAGCTATTTGAGAATCTATTGTAAATCTAGGCTTAAGTATAGTTATTTAGATGATAACAAACATTACTATTTCTTTACTACTTTTATTCTTACATATCTATTTTGTTTTCCCTATTCACTAACCTTTCAGGTCCACAAGTTCATTTGGAATGTCAATCAGCTTAAGATCAGGTAGACTAGGATTGAGTCAGTCTGTAATTTCTATTTCAATGCATCTTTTACCTTTTCTTGAGTCAAATATAATGTGATGGATCTTGAAGCTAAGTAACCGTGCAAACATACACTCAGGGGGAGAAATTTGGTGAGTTGGAGTTTTTTTTTGTTTTTGATCATATTGTATAGGACGATTGTAAATTATCCTGGACGATCTGTTAAAAATAAAATCCCTAATTAGGGCATCCCTGATAATTAAGTTTGCTTAATTAATCATTCTGGATGATTTATATCATATAGGACGATCAATATAGATTGAGAAAAATTGCTGCCAATCACATTTTAGGCAACTTTTTATTTTTTAGATTTTATTCTAATCATACCGAATGATCCATATCATACTGAACAATTCATGTCAATCATGCCTAAAATAATCCCTTGATTAGGAGACTATTTATGGTTAGATTGATCAATCATATCGTACAAGATGATCTACTTGGATCGTACCAAATGATCCTTTTTATTTTGTCGGACGATCTCGTATCATCCAAGATGAAAACCATAATTTTCTTTTAATCAGGGGATCATCCTGGATGTCCCGAGAGGTTTGTGGGAAGATATATTAATTTCCACCCATATTGAACTAATCATCCCGGATGATCGTGCAATCATACAGGCCGATCTGTACAAAATACTTCTACTAATCATAAAGAGCAAAGGTGATCATGCTGGTTGAAAGGGCTATTTTGTACTAATCGTATAGGATGATCGTAGGATTGTCTTGGATGATCTTTGACGTAAAATTGAAAATTAGGGCTTTTTTTAAAGGTCTCCTATTTAAGTTCTCTTAATTGCTTTTTAGTAAATCTTTTACTATTGTTCTAACCTAAGAGAGCTTAGAGAAGGAGAAGGAGAGTTTGGGAGAGAGAGAGAGAGAATCTTATGAGGGGGTGTTTATGAGGGAGTTCACAAAGGTTTCTCCAAGCAAGGATTTGATCATCATCTTTAAGCTTCATCCTTGGTTCCTTGGTGGCTCTGTGGGGACAATCTTTAGTATCAGATCTAAGGTTCTCTACCTACTCTAGAAGGGAGAAAAAGGATTCCTGGTTTCTCTGCCTTCACCAGGAGTGTGAAAAAGGATTTTTAGGTTCTCTACATACTCCAGGAGGGAGTAAAAGGATTCTCGGATTCTCTGCCTTCACCAGGAGGGTGAAAAAAGATTTTTAAGTTCTTTGCCTACTCCGAAAGGGAGTAAAAGGATTCAAGGTTCTCTACCTCACCGAGTAGGTGGAAAGATTTTATAAGGGCTTCTCCGCTTTGCTGTGGGATTACAAGGATAGTCACTTTTGTTTAGTTCAATACATCTCCAAGGAGTGGATGTTGGTCAAGTTGATCGAACCGCTATAAATCTGATGTGTTCTTTTTGATTATTTTTTTGCACCTTAATTTTTGCATTTTTTTGTGATTTGATCTATGGTTGAAAACTCTGATTTTGGTTTCTACTTCTTCATAAGTTGTTTGGTTTTAAAATATTCAAATAGATTTCAAAAAGATTTTAATTCCTTATTTTGTTAAAGAAATTTTTAAATAACCAATTTACCCCCCCCCCCCCCTCCTCTTGGTTTTCCTCATGACTAGTTCTTTAGAGTTTAACCACCCTCACGAACTTTCAGAATATGTGTTTATAATATCTATATCCACATCACTTTTATTAATATGATCTCTAATAAAATGATGTCAAATCTTTGTGTTTAGTTCGTGAGTATTATATAGGATTTTTTGTTAAACTAATAGCGCTTGTGTTATCACATTTAATGGGAATATTTTTAAGCTAAATTTTAAAATCTTCTAATTATTATTTTAGCCATAAAACTTGAGCAACACAACTACTTGTAACTATATACTCTATTTTAGTAGTGGATAAAGTGACATAATTTTATTTTTTAGAAGACCAAGAAATAAGTGATGATCCTAAAAATTGACAGTTCAAGATATACTTTTTCTATCAACTTTATAAGCAATATAATTTGCATCAGAATATGCAAATAAATTACATGATAATAATTTTTTTGGGATACTCTACGCCTAACTTAGGAGTTTCTATCAAATAATGAAATATTTGCTTAATTGCTGTTTAGTATGATTCCTTAGGATTAGCTTGAAATCTTGCCAATAAACATAAAATAAATGTAATATTAGACCTACTAGCTGTAACATACACAAGTGAAGCTACCATAGTCCTATAAAGTATTTGATCAATTAAATTTCTTGATTCATCTAAATCAAGTCTAGTTGATGGGCTTATAGGGGTTTTATTTGAAAGTTTGTGAGGGGTGTTGAACCCTAAAGAACTAGTCCCGAGGCTAACCAAGAGTTGGGGGGGGGGGGGGGGGGTGAATTGGCTATTTAAAAACTTCTTTAACTAAAAGAAATATTTTTTTATATCTTGTAGTGGAAATGAATTAAATTAATAATAAAAAGAACAATCACAAATTTCACCCAAGCAGTTAATCACAGTAAAATAAAATGCAAAAAAATAATCAGAAAGAACACACCAGATTTATAGTGGTTCGGTCCAACCTGACCTAAGTCCACTCCCTGGAGGCACCCTCCGAGTATTGCATTAAACCTTTAGTGTCTCTCCTTTAGCTCCCACAGCTAGGCGGAGAAGCCCTTATAAGATAACTTCTACCTTCCCCGATGCGACGGAGTAACTGGGTCCTTTGATACCAAAGAGATCTTCTTCTTTCCAAAACTTCCCTCGAGATGACCCTTGAATTCAATGGTACTTAGGTGCAAGCTTACCGGAGCAACCGTGTGAACCCCCTCACACTCCCTCAAAAATCCCCCTTCCAAGGCTCTTCTCCCTCTCAAATTCCACCCTTTCCACTTTCCCTTTCAAGCTCTTTCTTCAAGTTTTCTCTGAAAGAAATGAAGACTCAATAGTTGCCAAAGACACTTACAATGTCTTTGGAGAAAGCTTAAATAGAGGGCTTTAAAAAACCCTAAAAATTAATTCTGGTGGAAAAGATCATCCAAGATGATCGCAGGATCATCCAGGACGATGTGATTAAATAGAGGTCTTCAAAAAACCCTAAAATCTTAATTCTATCACCAAGAATCATCCAGTACGATCTCAGGATCATCTAGGATGATGTATAGAATTTGACCTGATAGTCATAGACGATCTCAGGATAGTTCAGGATGATTAGTATAAAATTTGAACAAATCATCCAGTATGTTATACAGATTGTCCAGGATGATCAAAATATTAAATTAAGCATATTTGATTGACTAATCCCAGGAATAATTTAGGCATAATTTTCATAAATCATCCAGTATGATATGGATCGTCCTGCATGATTAGAGTAAAAATAAAAACTTAAAATCTTGCCTGAATTATTATGAAGGCTAGGGTTTTGAGATTGCATTGAATTATCCAAGATGATATAAATTATCCAGGATGATTAGTTCAAAAATTAAACTTCTGATTTTGGCTCAATCTCACTCCCACTGAGTTTGTGTGTGTATGGTCACCAAGCTAGCATACATCCTTACAGGACTTGACTCAAGAAATAAAAATACATCATTGAATATTATAAAGATCTTTACAGCATAACCTATTTTACCCAATCTTGAGCCTTGAATCTTCGTTGGATGTTGCATGATATTCCTGAAATATTAGTATACACACAAACAAGTACAGAATAAAAATAATAGGAGACATAAAAATGTGAGCCATAATATTTGTTATCATCAAAAACATAAATTCGTGAGCTCGAGTCATAATAATCTCTCCCTTTTTGATGATGACAAACATTACTGGTTGAATTTGCAAACCAAAAGTATTTCTCCTAATCTCCCCCTCATTAAGATAAATTTTTAAAAAAATACGGGAAAACATAATTTTCTTTCTTTTTAATTTTTATTTTTAAAATAAAATAAATAAAATTAAACAAATAACTAGATAAAAAGATAAACTAAATAAATATAATAAAAAAATAATATTACATTCAAATACAACACAAATACAATAGTACATTCTCTCCCTTTGACATTATCAAAAAGAAGAGAGTTATAAAAACAAAATAGAAAAAATAGATTAAAAGATCAAAATGGTCCCTGATCTGGTGAAAAAGTTTTAGAAGACTCAGTTTGAAATATCAAAATTTTCTTGGAATAAGAAAGTTACCTCTTGATTTTATTCAAAAACTTATTAAAGCATGTATTGACCATTCATAATCTCAGAAAGGTTAGAGATTCAGAAATTGTTAATCCAAGCTCAAGTTCCTTAAGTGTTAAAAAACTTTTAAAGCAAATATCTAAACCAAGGAATAAATTAGAGAAGAAAATAATAATCTTTTCAAAACTCCTTGCATGAAATATATCTAATAGAAGATTAATGTAAAAAGGTGAATCAAAAGTCATGATTTTCAAACTCAAGTATCAAAAATATCAATAGGTATAAGGGTTTTCTTAAGATTTATGAAATACAAGAAAGGTAAGCTAACTTATTGTGGGCTCATTTTGTTCCTCTTGATTAGTTTTGACATACTTTACGCATCTTTTAATACACTTTTTATATCTTTTCATTTTGGCGATATTACACATCTTTTAATTTTTCATTTTGGTGACATTGCACATCTTCTAGCTTTAGGCTCATTTTGTGCCTTTTTTTTCTAAATATGGTTCCTTTCTAAAATTTTAAAGACTAAAGCAAACCCAATCTAGTGACAAAAATGAATAGCTTGATTAAAAAATAATGAAGTGGATTCAACAACTTGCAAAAGATCCCTATGAGATAGAGAAAAAGAAAAGTTCAATTTCAAGATCCAATTTATAATTTGATGAAGATTTTGAATCAAAAGTGAAATAGCCTCATTAAAGAAGTAAGATAGAGAGGAAAAATTATGAGTTTCCTTCCTTTGACTGATTTTAGAGAAGTCAACCACAACTTACAAAAAATTTCAAGAAAATAGGAGGTAAAATTTTCATTTTTAGGAAAAAAATGATCTTTTGAAAATAATTTGATTTTCTAAAATGTATACTAAAAAAATGAGATATGTGTGTGCTGATTAGAGAAATTGACAATTATATAGAAAAAATAAAATAAAAGATTATAAAAATAAAAATAAAAGGAATAGAAAGAAAACTTCAAAAAATAACACAAAGAGTAAAAACATTCACACAAACAAAATAAACACAAACACAGAAGCAAAACTTTAATCCACATCATCTCGCTCATGGTCTGTAATTTTGAAGCTAGGTCTATCCAGGAGATTTTTTGCTTTGTATTATTTGCCCTTATTATAATTTGTGTAGCTTTACCCTTTTCCTTTTTAGGAAGTATTTTTAAGTTCGGGCACTGATTTTTTATATGTCCTGATTTCCTTCATCCAAAGAAAATAACATCAGAAGAAATCTTAACATTCTTACAATTTTTACCTTTGGTTCACTTTTGTTGATGTTGATGCTTGTGCTTTAGTATACTTTTTAATTTGGTTATTATTGATGCTAACTCTTCACTTTCATCACCTACTAAGCCACTTTCATTCATGTCTTCAGCGTTTAGTACTATCATTTTCCTGCATCCATAAGTCTTCGACTCACAGTTTGCTCGTAGTCAATGAGTGAGAAAATCAAATTATCAATAGTATAATCATTCAAATTTTTTGATTCATAAATAGCAATAACTTTGGCATAAAACTTATTCAGCAGACAATGTAGAATTTTATTGATCTTTTTAATGTTTGAAAATTATTTACCTAAAGCATATAATGATGGCATAGTTTGAGTAAACCTAGTATATATGTTTAAGATCATCTCATAAGATTTCATGCTAAAAAGTTCATAATCATGTATTAGAATATTCAACTTAAATTACTTAACTTCACTAGTTCCTTCGTATGTAATGCACAGATTATCTCAAATTTCTTTGCTAGTAGTACATGTATATATTATCATGCAATCATAAGAATTTAAGGCATTAAAAAAATAATTCAAATATTTAACATTCAATTAAGCATTAATCTAATCTAGTCTACTCCATTTATAAAAAAGAATATTAGTTTTAATTCCATCTATAATACGTGATGGTATAGAATAACCAGTTTGAACCATATGCCACATTCGATAATCAATTGATTGCAAGAAAGTAGACATGTGATTTTTTCAAAAATTAAAAGAAATGTTTTCAAATAACGATGGTCAGGTGATTAAATATCCTTCCGTAATATTATGAGTTCTAAAATGAGCCATTGATAGAAATTCAAAAGTTTTTAAAAACTTAATTTATGAATCCTACTCTGATACCACTTGAAAGTTTGTGAGGGGTGTTATACCCTAAAGAACTAGTTTCGAGGCTAACCAAGAGGGGGGGGGGGGGTGAATTGGCTATTTAAAAACTTCTTTAACAAAAAGAAATTTCTTTTTATATCTTGCAGTGGAAATGAATTAAATTAATAATAAAAAGATCAATCAAAGATTTCACCCAAATAATTAATCACAGTAAAATAAAATATGGAAAATAATCAAAAAGAACACACCAAATTTATAGTGGTTCGGTCCAACCTGACCTATATCCACTCCCCGTAGGCACCATCCAATTATTATACTAAAACTTTAGTGAGTCTCATTTAGCCTCCACAGCTAGGCAGAGAAGACCTTATAAAATCAGTTCCACCTTCCCCGGTGCTGCGGAGTAGCCGGGTCCTTCGACACTAAAGAGATCTTTTTCTTCCCAAAACTTCCCTCGAGATGACCCTTAAATCCGATGGTACTTTGGTGCAAGCTTGCCGGAGCAACTGTGTGAACCCCCTCACACTCCCTCGAAAATCCCCCTCCCAAGGCTCTTCTCCCTTTCAAACTCCACCCTTTCCACTCTCCCTTTCAAGCTCTCTCTTCAAAATTTCTCCAAAAGAAATGAAGACTCAATGGTTGCCAAAGATACTTATAATGTCTTTAGAGAAAGCTTAAATAGAGGTCTTTAAAAAACTCTAAAAATTAATTCTGGTGACAGAGATCCTCTAGGATGATCGTAGGATCGTTCAAGATGATATGCTTAAATAGTGGGCTTCAGAAAATCCTTAAAACTCAATTCTGCCACCAGGAATCTTCCAGTATGATCTCAGGATCATCCAGGATGATGTGTAGAATTTGACCTGATAGTCCTGGATGATCTCAGGATAGTCCAGGACAATCAGCATAAATTTTGAACAAATCATCCAGTACGATATACAGATTATCCAGGACGATCAGAATATCAAATTACGCAGATTTTATTGATTAATCCCAGGATTAATTTAGGCATGATTTTCAAAGATCATCCAGTATAATATGGATCATCCTGGATGATTAAACCCAAAATAGAAACTTAAAATCTTGTCTGAATAATTATGGCGGCTAGGGTTTTGAGATCGCATTGGATCGTCCAGGATGATATAAATTATCCAAGATGATTAGTTTAAAAATTAAACTTCTGGTTTGATTTAATCTCACTCCCCTTGAGTTTGTGTGTGCATGGTCACCAAGCTAGCATACACCCTTACAGGACTTGATGCAACAAATAAAAAATACATCAATGAATATTACAAAGATCTTTACAGCATAACCTATTCTATCCAATTTTGAGCCTTGAATCTTTGTTAGATGTTGCATGGTATTTCTGAAATGTTAGTATACACATAAAAAAGTATAGAACAAAAATACTAGGAGGCATAAAGATGTGAGCCATAATGTTTGTTATCATATAAAACATAAACTCATGAGCTCAAGTTGCAATATTACTTAGTTTGAATCTCTTCATATCAAACTTTTGTATTAATTCATTTATGTACTTAGTTTGACATATGAATGTGCCTGGCTCTAGTTATTTAATTTGAAGTCCTAAGAAAAGGTGAGTTCTCTCATCATACTCATTTCAAATTCCTTTGACATTAATGAGAAAAACTCATGGCATAAATATTTATTTGTACTTCCAAATAATATATCATCAATATAAATCTGTATAATAATCAAATCATCTCCAACATTTTTGATAAAAAGAGTTGTATCTGCCTTATCTTTTTTAAAAATATTTTTAATTTAAAAATTACTTAACCTATCATACCATGCATGTGGAGCCTGTTTTAAACCATATAATTCTTTCTTTAATTTATACACATGATTAGGAAAATTAATGCTTTCAAAGCCGTATGGTTATTCTACAAATATGTCTTAATCAATATACCCATTCAAAAATATACTTTTAATATCCATTTAAAAAAGTTTAAAGTTCTTAAAACAAGCAAAGGGTAAGGAGTAATCTAATGGCCACTAGTCTTACTATAGGTGCAAAAGATTCTTCAAAGTCTATTCCTTTTATTTGTGTGTACCCTTTAATTAATCTAGCTTTATTTCTAACAATACTTCTTGAGTCATCTAGCTTATTTTTACAAACCCATTTAGTTCCAATTATATTTTGATCATGAGGTCTTGAGACAAACTCCCAAACATCATTTAAATTGGTTAAGTTCTTGTTTCATAGCAATTTTCCAAAAATTATCTTATAAAGCTTCATATATATTTTTAGGTTCAAATTTTTATAGAAATGCATAATGTTTTGCCTCATCCTTAAGATTTCTCCTAGTCTTAGCACCTTGAGAAGGATCACTAATTATTAATCCTTTTGGGTGATTTCTATTATATCTCCATTCTTTAATCAATGAATCATCCTCCTTTTCTTCCAAATTTATTTTCTTTGTATTCTCAATATCATCATCATTCAAATCATTTCTTATTAAATCTATAGAATTTTCATCATAAATTACATGAACATAATTCTTCAATAATTAATTTTCTCTTATTAAAAACTCTAAATTTTTTTTTAAAAATTAAATATTCAAAGAATATACCATTATCAAACTTACTATTAAATTTACCTAAAGGATCCTTATCATTATTTAAAATAAAATACTTACATCCAAAAACATGTAAATGACTAAACTTAGGTTTCTTTCCAAACAATATTTTATAAGGGGTCTTTTTAAGAATATGTCTTAAATAAACTCTATTTATAACATAATATGCTATATTTATTGCTTCTGCCCAAAAATACTTTGGAAGTTTATACTCATCTAACATTGATCTTGCTAATTATACTAAAGTACGATTCTTTCTTTCAAATACGTCATTTTGTTGAGGAGTCCTAGGAGCTAAAAAATTATGTTTAATTCCATTTTCATCATAATAATTTTCAAATGATTTATTTTCCAATTCTATACCATGATCTATTTGAATTCTATGAATCAAATAACCTAGTTCTCTTTTAATATACTTAGCAATTTTTTTAAAATAATCAAATACATTATTTTTATTAGCTAAGAAAAAAATACCCAAGTGTATCTTGAATAATCTGCTATAATAACAAATTCATAATTTTTACCACCTAAACTTGTTATGTTAATTGGCTCAAATAAGTTAATGTGTAATAATTCTAAAGGTCAACTAATAGAAACTATATTTTTACTCTTGAATAAAATTTTTATATGTTTTCCATGAATGCATGTATCACATATAGAATTAAAATGAAAATTAATTTTTGGTAAATCAATTACTAAGTTAAGTTTTGAAATTTTATTTAAATGTGGATATTGGCATGACATAGCCTTCTATGCCATAATCAAGCATTTTCTTTTGTAGATTCATGCAAAGTAAATTCAAATTAATATCATTTGTATTCTCTAAATCAATTAAATAAATATTTTTATGTCTATTTCTAATAAGCAAAATAGTTTCATTATTTCTAATAATGCAATGTGAAGTATAAAAAGAAATATTTAAACTTTTATCAAATAATTGACTAATTGATATTAAGTTATTCTTTAAACCATAAACCAATAAGACTTTTTCTAAAGTAATAATGTTCTTACATATGGATCCATTGCCAATAATCTTTCCCTTTGCATTATCTCCATATGCGACATATCCTCCATCACTTGGTTCTATTGTGGAGTATTTTACTTTATCGCCCGTCATATGTCTTGAACATCCACTGTCCAAGTGCCATATGCGTTCATTGATTTTACTTTGAAGGTATTCATATAAAAGAAAATCAGATGTTAACTTTTGGAACCCAAATATTTTTGGGTCCATATTTTAAATGATTAGTATGATATCTATTATGTATGATATATAAAGTGCTTAAGTTTTTTGGCAACCATCCAAAAGATGATTGTTTAGCATTCTATGATCTACGAGCATAGAAATCAAATGAGATATGTCCTTTTCTATCATAATAATTGCACCAAATATTAGTGTTTGCATGTGGCTTAACATGATGTCTATGTGAAATATAAGAAGAATTTTTATTTGATATTGTATTTGATGGAACTTTATAATGAACTTGTGATTTCATGTATAAATCTAATGTTGCTTTTAATAAAATATTTTCTCTTTCAAGTTTATAAATAAGAATGATCTAATAACGAACTATTTTTATTTTTCAAATCATCACATTTATTTTTTAAATCATTAAAATACATATCTAAAATTTTATGCTATTTTTCTAAAATATTATATTTTCTTTTTAATTTTTTATATTCAACAACTAATTCATTAAATGCACATTTAATTCTTCATAAGATATATCATTACATACCTTTTGAGAATCACAATTATATTCTCCTCCTCTCATAAGACAAATGTTCACCTCTTCATCTGATGAACTTGATTCATTTGAATCTAGGTTCTCCCATAGAGCCTTCTTCTTCTTCTTGAAATACTTCTTTTCTTTCTTGTCAATCTTTCTCTCTGCATCCATCTCTTTCTTCTTTGAATCGATAAGAATTGGACAATCTCCTCTTATATGTCCAGGCTTATTATAATGGTAGCAAATAATCCCTTCTCCTACAAAAAATTTCTTAGTTTGAAATTTATAATTTTTAGATTTCTTATACCTTTAATTTTTCTTCCTTAGTAAGCTTCCAAGTCTTCTTGAAAGCATAACCACCTCATCGCTATCTTCATTAGAGCTTGAGGAACTAGGTTCATCATTATCATCAACCTATAAGATAAAGGTTTTACCTTTCTCTTTCTCTTTCTTTGAAGAGCTATCCAACTTTTTCCTTTGAGCTATAATTTATTCATGTGCTATCAAATAACCCAAAAGCTGATCAAGTAGATAAGTAGATAAATCTTTAGAATCACTAATTGTAGTTACTTTAGTATCCCATTCTTTGGAAAGGCATCTAAGAATCTTATAAACTAAGTCTTGATTCTTATATATTCTTCCAAGAGAATATAATGCATTAGTTATTTTTATAAATCTTATATACATATCAAAAATTGACTCAGAAGAAGACATATGAAAGAATTCATATTCATGAACAAGCCTATTTTTGTGAGGATCTCTAACCTCACTAGTACCTTTATATGTTATAATTAATTTATCCCAAATTTCTTTTACTGAATTTAACATGAAAATTTTCAAGTGATGATCAGGAAGAAGTGCACAATGCAAAGTATTACATGCCTTAGCATTTAACTCATCTAATTCCCTTTCTAATGTAGTCCATTCATCAAAAGGTTTTTCAATTTTAATTCCATTAATTTTTTAGTGGGTATAAGATATTGGTGTGTAAGCATGTGCCATATACGAGAGTCTTGTCCTCTTAAGAATGTACTAATTATATTTTTTCAATAATAAAAAAGAATATTATCTAACAACGGTGATCAATGAGTGGATTGTCCTTCAAGAAGTGAACCCTTAGGAAAATCTTGTGCCATAGTTTATAAGTGGATATACTCTAGGATGTTAAGCTAAAATAAAAAGAGCCGAGAATTCGATACTAATTATTGGATGACTATGGCACCCAAAGAGGTGGGTGCATTGGGGTTTTTAAAAGTTTTTATTAAAAGATGGCAATTAAAATATTTTTAAAGGTATTATGCAAAGAATAAATAATAACACAATTGTTTATGAAAGTGATAAAGAAAAATAGATGCAAGAAAAAAATAACAGCCATAATATTTTTATGTGGTTCGGCCGAGATTTCAATCCCGCCTACATGCACGTTAGCCAACTATCGAGCTAGAATCCACTAATCCTAGGTTTGCCAAGTAACCCTCACTTATTTAAACAAAAGAAGTGCATTACAACCTAAGTACTCTTCTACATGGGCGAGTACAACTAAATCTAATTACAATTTGAACTTCACTATGCGAAATGGCTTAGATCAAGAAAATAAAAAATACAAATTTGAACTAAATAATACAAGCTCAATTTATCTTGCAATAAAATGACCAAAGTATTTGAGGTGATATTATAATTTAATTTTAATTAATTCACTACTAGCAAATAGAATATAAAATTTGCTCACTTTAAGTTAGATTTATATTTTGATAAAAATATGAATGATATATTAAATGAAGATATTTTTCTTACTGATGTAAATGATAACTCCTCAAATCATATAATAATTTTAAAAATGAATTAGATTTTAAATGCAAATCTATGAAATGTAAAAGAAAATAAAAATACTTGCTTTGATATCTTTATGGATTTAAAAGATTTAACATAAAAAACTTAATATAACATTCTCAACTAGTATTTCACCAAATAATAAATATTTTCAAGAAAAATATGTAGTGGTGAAAAATCAAAATAACAGTATGTAAATATTTAGAGAAAGAAAGCAAACTCAAGAACTCCAAGAGATGTTGGACAATTTAGTGCGTTGAAGCTTTCCTACCAAGAATTTGATCTCGCAAATGAAAGAGCTCTTGGAATAAAAATCAAAATTTCTCCTCTCAAGATTTATCATGTAAAGAAGGAAAGAAGAATGAAATGTTTGCAAGAGTTTTCTATTTTGAACTTCCCTCACATGAAGAGGAAGAGGGGTATATAAATGGAAAGGGTAAGTAAAACCAAATTTGAATAAAACTATTAATCTAATATTAACTTATGAACTAATAATATTATATTTGATAAATAATTCATTCATATTAAAGTAATATAAGTTTTAAATAACTATAAAATGGCTAGTCACTTGAAAAAGTCAAAAAGTCTTCATATATATTTATTCAAAATAAGGCAAAAATGGCTGCCCAACAAATAATATTAAAATTGAATAATGTTCAGAATTTCATTATAAATTCAATATAGCTTCAAATAGGTATATAACCTATCAATTTTTATCCACAGAATCCAAAGAATCTAATTAAACAAAAATTATGACATGTTATATTAAAATAATACTATATTTAACAAAATAAAAACTTATGTATATTTTTATGTATTTAAAGATATATTAAATATTTATACAATAAGATTATGTAATTTAGATAAAATTAATTATAAATTAGTAAATTTATATGGAATAAGTTTAATTCAAATTGAATACGTAATAAATTTTTACCACATAAGCTTATTATATTTAATTTTCCTGATTAATTATTTTTCCATACTTGATAACAATGAATCTTATAAAATTTATTTAATAAAGGAATCTTATAGTTTTCTAAATCATGCTTATTATCCTTAATTAATAATATATAAATTATTTTAATAGATATTTAAATTATGAGTAAATCAAACTATGCAAGTAAATATTAATCGACCTCTAACATACTCCTACGTTAATATAAACTCTTTAAGTTTTTCATCTTGGTCTATCTTGAGTTCTTTCTTCTTGGTCCACATAAGAAAATATCGTGCACATCAATCAAATCATTACACCTGAAATACTTAACACACAAATTAAAATATCCAAGCATATATTTGTTATCTTAAAAATCACTAGAATAGGTCATGAGGTTGATAATATCAATAATACCATCTCGAAAGACAGACTAATACTTTACTATTGATGTAAAAATAGAAAAAAAATTTATTTTCATAATCAAAATCAGTATATGGAATGTAATATTCATCTTGAGATATAAAATAATATTTACCTATCATTTCAAAAATGAAATTAACCAATGCATAAGACTTTTTCTACGTCTAGAGATTTTTTCCTTTCTTTAACAAACAAAAGCAGGGTTTACTTTTTTTACCAGGTTGTAGGTTCCGTGTAGAGGCAAGCATCTATAGTTCATTACTTCCCAAGAAGAATCTTGAGAAAAATCTCAATTAAAGTGATGACTAAGCTTCTTTAGATTAAACTTATAAATATGGAAAGGTTCAAAATTTGAATGATTCTTTTTGAGTCAATGAAAGAGAGGTAGAGAATGTATGAGATTCTAGGGAAATCATAGAAATACCTTAACTTACACTAATGCTTATCTTTAATGATTTAGAATATGATTGAATTTATGTTTTAATTTAAAGTTAATTAGATGATCAGGATAATCTTTCTAGAAGAAAGAATAAAAAGTGTATGCAAATCTAGACTTGTGTCTGCTTAGAGCTTACAACCAACTAACAACCTAAAACACATATTTTTAAACCATGCTGAAGGTCTGATACATGTAGGGTAGGTAGGCTATTATTTATGTAGGAGTTAAGGACTCATGTTTAGAGTTTTAATCAGTAATTTTGAAGATGTCATGCACCTTGCTAATCCACTTTAAAATGACTCTTTACTTAACTCTGTGTTCTCTAAAATGCACATGCTTTCTAAACTTATATGACTAATCTAATTTATATGATTAGTTTTCTACAAAAATATTTTTACTCCCAATGTTTATAGGAAAAGAAAAGGCGGCTAAGCTCCATCATAATAATCTTTGATTTCTACACCAATATAATGATAGAAAACTAAATGTGATTGGTTATTCAGGTCTTCAATTCATATACATCAAGCTAATCAGGCTCTAGGTCTTTTATAGAATTCTAAAGGAGGATGCCCTCAAAGGATAAGGGGTTGTTTCCTTTTGGAGTCACACACACACACACACACACACACACATATATCAGCCATCACCTTTAAATTTAACAACTCCTTTACTTTTACAACTCAACCTAAGTATATAAAGAATCTACATTTTACATTTTAATTTGTCTCTTTACAAAATTTACATTAACTTTTAAAGACTTTACATTTACAATTATAGTTGGCATGCATATTATACAAAGTAAAAGATGAGTTAGGCTATAATGAGCTAATGCAAGTGTATGCAAGCTAAATAAAGTTAAGTGCACTACAGAAAAGTAAAAGTACTAATGTATGATACAACATCTAGAGTATAGGAAAATAAATATACAAAGCCAACGACACCCTCCAAGCAAGGCATCCAAATCAAACCAAAATAGTCATCGGCCTATCCTAGAGTAAAGTCAATTGTCCTAATTTTACAGTGTGTGTTGAGTATGTGTGGCATTGGTATGCCTTAAAGGCTATATGTTCAAATTTTTTGTAATTGAATTTATTTATTTATTACAGGCTAAAGAGGTTTTTAATTTGAATTTATGTTTTAATGTTTTACTTTTTTATTAACAATTTACTTTAAGGACTAACATTATTTAATTTTATGTTATATAGAATTTGGAGATTAATAACTCCAAGTGAGGTTTGGAGTTAAGAATCATCAAATCTTAAGGCTCATAATTATAATGCATTTATTTTCCCTCTAAAGGATAGAGCAATTTTTCAAAAAGAGGATTCTAGTTTGGCTAGATTATCTACATGGTGGAGTCAAAGAGCTAAGGCAAGGTGGATGGAAAAAGGGGATTCCAACTCTAAATTTTTTTCATAATTATGCTTCAACAAAGAGGAATGGAAATTAGATAAAGCAAATTAAAGATGAAAATAATTCTTTGGTGGAAGAGAAAGAGAAGATTGAATCAGTTTTCTTTAAATTTAAAAAAAAAAAAAGGCCAGATAGAAGCTATAACTTGTTAGATTGGCTGAAGTCTCTAATGATAAAAAATTGATGTTGCAGATTGGGAATGTTGAATGGTGAATTTTCTAAAGAAGAGTTTACTGAAGTATTGCATCAATTGGGTAATAACACATCACTTGGTTTGGATGGAATAATAACTTCATTCTTTAAATTCTTTTTAGAAATTGGGAAAGAGGATACTTGGAAAGCTATTGATTATTTTTTTAAGACTGGCAAAATGAAAGTTCGTGAAGGTTGTTAAACCTTAAGGAACTAGCCTGAGGCACACTAATACGAAAGCATTTCTTTCACTTTGATGCGGAAGCTAATTAACTTATAAAAAACTATAATAATAGTGATTATATTCTAATCACCACAACAAAATATTGAAAGATTGAGTAGGTTGTTCAAAAAAAAAGTAATTATCCCAAGGCTAACCAAGAGGGGGGGGGGGGGGGGGGGGTGAATTGGTAATTTAAAAATTCTCTTGGATTTTAGAAAATTGATTTAAGATTTAAATTACAATGATAGATTTTCTCAAAATAATTTTTCAACCATAATAAATTAAAGTGTAGAAAATAATAATGCAGTAAAAGTAAAAGCACAGAAGAACACCAAATTTTATAGTGGTTCGGTCCACTAAGACCTACGTCCACTACCTAGAGACTCCTTCTCTAGGTATTGCACTAAACACTAGTGACTCTCCCTTTTCCCCCACAGCAAGGTGGAGAAGCCTTTACAAAATTTCTCTTCCACCAACCCAGTGCGGCAAAGTACCGACATCCTTTCTCACCCTCCTGGTGACTGCAGAGTACTGACATCCTTTCTCACCCTTCCAGTGATGGTAGAGTATCGACATCCTTTCTCACCCTCTTGGTGATGACAGAGTACCGACGTCCTTTCTCACCCTCTTGGTGATGAGAGAGTACCAACATCCTTTCTCACCCTCCTTGTGATGGCAGAGTATCGTGATCTCCATTGAAAATCTTCTTTTAAGAGACGTCAAGAAAGTAGGGAAGAAGTTCAAAGAACAAGCAAGAGATCCTCACTGTTGGGCAGCCTTGTGAATCGCCTCACAAATCCCTCTTTCAAGATCTCTCACTCTCTAATTCCAAAACACTCTCCCTAACACTCTCCAAGTCCACTCTCAAAAGAAATTTGTAGATCAGATCTTAGAGTGTCAGGTTTTAGGACTCTTATATAAGATAGGCAAGAAAAACTATCTAGAAAATGAAAATTTTCAAGTTAAACATACTTGGATCATCTAGTGCGATCGTACTTCTTATGTATGAATAATTCAAAAAGTGATGTACGATACTATACGAACCTGATTTCGTACTCTGTTTAACATCTATATAAACTTATATCGTATAATACAATCAGTTTAAAATGAACCCCTTCATCTGTACGATCATGTACGGACCTTATTTCATACTCTGATCAGTGTCTGTACGAACCAACTTCATATAGTATGACCAATTCAAATTTGTTGAGTTCAAACAAAATGAACTGGTATGATCTTCATTTCATACTCTGATAAATGTCCGGGATGATTCAACTTCATATAGTACGATCAGTTAAAAAATTGTTGAATTTATATGGGATGAACTGGTATGAACATCATTTTGTACTCTGATCAGCATTTGTATGAATTTAATTTCATACAGTACGATCAATTCAAAATTTCCAAGTCATGATTCTATTAACTCCGTTTTGGAGGAACTCTTAGTCAAATCGTCCAGTACAATTCCATAATCATATAGTACGATTAGTTTTAAAAATAAAAGTTTTGTCTCACTCCCCTAGTGTGTGTGTTCACAGTTACCCAATTACAATCACACTCTCTCAGACTCAAGAAAAAAAATTAGACTTCATAACATGAACTCCTAGTCTAATCTATCTTGAAGTCTTTGGCAGTCTGGAGTATAATTTCTCTAAAACATTAGTACACACAAACAACATAAACAAAATATATCCAATATATGTTAGGAGAAATAGTAGTCAACATAATAATATTTTGGTATCATAAAAAACTCACATAATACAAAAACGTAGTTTTGAAAACTAAGTTGCAACAATCTCCCCCTTTTTGATGATGGCAAAATAATTTTTATTTGAGTTAACAATTAAGCAAAATTTTCTCCTAAGCTCCCCCTAAATGAATGACCAATTTAAACCAAGGGATTCCAATGAAGTTCCAAAAACTCAAAAAGAAACAAAACAACACAAAATATACAACAAACAAAAAAATAACACAACTACACACATCACACTACATCACAAAATCAAATGCACATTAAAATTCAAGTACACATTAAACAATACACAACGAACAATACATCAAACAATAACACAATGACTCCCTCTTTTGACAACAACAAAAAGGGAAGTACCTCTTGAAAAGATTGGTTTTGAAGAATAAATCAAAATAGTTAAAAAAGAAGAAAAAGATTTTAAAGTAATTTCAAATACAATATTAACTTCCTAATGTTTAAAAAGAAAAAAACTCAAATTCTAAATCAAAGAACAACTAGGATAAGAAAAGTCAACCAAGTTCACTGTTCATTCTAGACAAATCAAATAAAAATAATTATTGCAAAAATGATGAAATAAAGATTAATTAGTTTCTTATTCAATAGTGAAGAGTATTGCCAATTATGTTGATTTGTATAAGAGATAGAATGACAAAGGAAAAACCAGTATGAATTTTTCAACTGGTGATATTGTGCATCTTTTCAATGTTTTATGGCACAGTTTGAGCATCTTCTCAGTTAGGGCTTATTTTGAGCCTCTTTTGACTTTGGCGAACATTGCTCATCTTTTTGTTTGGCACGCTTTGTGCATCTTTTTAAATTTTCAGTCTTTCTAATATCAGTCAATCTTTAACAAAAATTCTAATAATTAATAAAGGTAAACACATTGAAAAAGAAATAAAATAAAAATAAAACATCTATTTTTGCAATAATTTAAGCTAAGTACTACTTGTCTATAAGAACATGAAATTGATCTTCTAATCTACATCCATTCATAATGGAATTTAAAATTTTGAGAGATTAAATTTGCAAGGAAATTAATTTGTAGAGCAAAGTAGTTTATAATTTCATTCTACAGAACAACTACAAATGATTTAACTCCAAAAATATAAACATTTCAAGAAGAGAAAATGCAATATACATCAAAACAATATTCCATCATTTCATTCATCATTTAAACACATACAAACACATCTTTCAAAAAAAAAAAAAACATCATCCTAGAAATAAAAGAACAATAGCATGAAGACACTAACACATGAAATCACTAAAATTATAGGAAAACATCTCAACAATAAGTACAAAAACTCATCTGCAACTACAACACAGAAGTACAACTAAGATCCTGAGGTACCTTGAGTTGGAGGTGGTGGAGGATTGAACATTATAAAGTAACTACTGATCGTAGCTACATTAGTATTGATTGAGTCAAATTTCCCTTAGATCCAAACCATGTCCTCGTTGTATCTAGCATCCTGCTGGTTCAGGTGATTCTCAATTTGATCAAAGCGTTGATCAAAATGAGTTTCTAGTCTATCAAAATGCTGGACCATTTCTTGGTAGAAATTTTGATCGGGTCCAGGTGCAGGTGCAGGTGATCCTTCTTATCCCTCTGAGTCGTCTCCCTCAGAACTTTGATCTCGACCAAAATGGGCACGAAAAGAGGCATTGGTAAAGTAAACGGGAAGTTTATTTGGAGGTTCAGGATGGATCAGGTTATATTTCTTCTCTATAATGTAGGTAATTAGGTATCCTAATGCCATATTTTTCTTCCTCCTATTGTGAGGAAGTCCAATATCAGAATATTTATAGATGTAGTCCATCATTAATTGGGCTTATTAATAAGAGTTTTATTTATGATCAAGTATGTGATAGTAGACAAAAGAGGAGTCATATTTATATGATCACCAGCTTTTAGAATAATAGAGGTTCTCAAAATGTGTAGGATGATCCTAGCATTCTGGTTAAGGGTATAGACATGAGGAATATGGCTTACTTGTTTAACACCCCTAAGAGTTAAATTCACTTCCATCATATCATAATCCACTCTAAAGGTCATTGTATGTGTTCTAACTCTTAGAGTCCTAAGGTGAAGGAAGTTCCCTAGATCTTCCTTAGTTATTTCAACTCGTTGCTTAAACACATAAGAGGTAATCCTGGTGTGATCTTGGTTTACCTTCATGTTTTCAAGGAACATTTGAAAAGTTTTATGATGGTAGGCATAAATCAAGGTAAGGATAAAGGAAAACTAGGTTGAGGCAAGTAGGGGCATAATAAAAAAATTAATGTCACTATGAAGGAGGAGTCGAGAAAGGTTATTTTGGCTACACAATACCTATCAAAAGCATCCTGATTTTCCTTAGAAAGGAAGTTATCATCCCTACCAGATCAATAGGATGAGCCCTTAGAAGTACGAGGTCGTTTGCTACTGCTGGCCATCCTTAAAGTTTGACTCGAGAAGGTTTGGAAATAGAATAGAATGTGAAGAAAAACTTATCCAAGACCTTTCTATTTAAAGAAAAAAATTATATAGCATACAATACAAAATTAATATCATACGTACAAATTTAAAATTGTATGGGATGAAATATATTTCGTATATATGAATGAAAATGGCCAAAAATGAAATGAATTTTCATAAACTGCCACTCCCGAGGAGTCATTTCGTATAGGCTTTTTGACCACACGATTGTACAGACAAACAGCTATTCGTCTGGGATGATCATAATATTAAAGATCATTTTATGACTGTTAGATTCATCCACATGAAAAATTTATAACTGGATTGTACATATGAAGTTGAATTTCGTACGTACGATCTGACAAAAACTAACTGACTGTTTGGAAAATCATTCCCAATAGATTAGATGAAATATGATCGTACAGATGATGATGATATCGTACAATACAATATGCTTAAAAAAACTCAATTTCGTGTCCTCAACTTAGAAAATACCATATGCATGCTACATAATTCATATATTATAAAAACCTTTCTTTAGTATGAATAATACTCTTAAAATAAGTCATGGAAAAACTTTTTCTTTTTCAAAAATCAATCACTCAAAAACTAATAACATGCAACAATTAAAAACAAAGCCAACAATATAATACTAACCAAAGAGAAACACAAACAAGTAATGAAACAACCAAATACTAACAACTAACCAAACAGTAACAAACAAACACATCAATACATTACAAATTCAATTTGTAGAATTCATTTTTAAGAATTAAGATCAATCATACCTAATCTGGTTCTTAATGTGTTAAACATTTCAAAAGCCAGTGGTTTTGTGAAAATGTCTGCAAGTTGATTCAATATAGCAACATGTTGTAATTCAATTTCTCCCTTAGCTACATAATCTCTAATGAAGTGATGCTTGATATAAATATATTTGGTTCTATAATGTTGAATAGGATTCTTTGAAATGCATATGACACTTATATTATCACAGAAAATTGGCAAAGTACCAATTGAAAATCCTATGTCAATCTGTTATTATTTTAACCAAAGAACATGTGCCATACAACTACCTAAGATAATGTATTCTGCTTCAATAGTAGAAAGGGCTACTAAATTCTATTTTCTACTATACCAAGAAACTAAAGAGTTTCCTATGAATTGATAAGTTTTAGAAGTACTTTTCTGGTCAACTCTACATCCTGCAAAATTTGAATCAGAATATTCAATAATTTTAAAAGAAGAGCTGTGCTTAGGATACCAAATTCCTAAGTTTTGAGTTCCTAAAAGATATCTTAGAATTCTCTTAATAGTAGTTAGATGTGATTCCTTTAGATTAGCTTAAAATTTAGCACACAAACAAACACCAAATATGATATCTGGTCTGCTAGCAGTCAAGTAAAGCAATGATCCAATTATTCCTCTAAATTTCTTTTGATCAACAGATTTTCCTTTAGGGTCTTTATCTAATTGCACTGAGGAACTCATTGGTGTACCCATTAGTTTAGCATTGTCCATTTCATATTTATTGAGGATATTCTTAATATACTTTGAATGACTAAAAATATTCCTTCCTCATTTTGCTTTATACTAAAACCAAAAAAATAACTCAAGTCTTCCATCAAACTTATTTCAAATTCATTACTCATTATCTTTAAAAATTCATCATAGAGATTTTTATCGATGGATCCAAATAAGATATCATCAATATATATTTGAACAATGAGTATTCCATCTCCTATCCTTTGTAAGAAGAGAGTGATATCCACACTTCCATTAATAAATGGTCTCTCTAATAGAAAAGTGCTTAACCTCTCAAACTAAGCCCTAGGTGCCTAATTTAGCCCATACAATGCCTTTTTCAATTTGAACATGTGATTAGGGAATTTTGAATTTTTAAAACCTAGAGTTTGATCAACATAAACATCCTCTTGTATCACCCCATTTAGAAAGACACTCTTAAAATCCATTTAAAATAATTTAAAACCTTTAAAATAGGTAAAGGCTAGTAATACCCTTATCACTTCAAGTCTAGCTACAAGGGCAAAAGTTTCTTCAAAATCAATTTCTTCTATTTGATTATACCCCTTGGCCACCAATCTTGCCTTATTTATAATCACAACACATGAATCATTCATTTTATTTTTGAACACCCACTTGGTTCCAACAATAATTTGATCCTGAGGCCTTTCAATCAATTTACAAACATTATTTTTAATAAATTGATTCAATTGTTCTTGCATGGCCAAAATCCAAAATTCATTCGAAAGTGCTTGATTTATATTAGTGGGTTCAATCATTGATATAAAAGTAGAATGGTACACTTCTTTGATAAGTCCATGCCTAATTCTAACACCCTCACTTGGTTAACCTAAAATCAATTTTTTAGGGTGATTCTTAGAAAATTTCCATTCTCTAGGCAAAGGGTTTTCTTTTCCAACACTATCTTCCAAATTTGCCTTTTTAATTCCTTGGGAGATATCTTTAATATGATCTTCTTCCAACCTTGGCTCTTTCGAAATGCCAGATTCATCAAAAACTACATGTGTGGTCTCCTCTACTACAAATGTTCTCTTGTTAAAAACCCTATAAGATTTTCCATCACTAGAATATCCCGAAAAAATTCCTTCATCAGATTTAGGATCAAATTTTCCTAGAGGAGTTTTGCCATTATTATGAATAAACACCTTACATCTAAAAAAATATAAATGTGAAAGATTAGGTGTTCTACCCTTAAGAAATTCATAGGGTGTCTTGTTTAATTTGGATCTAATGTTCAACCGTTTTAGAACATAACTTACCATACTAACCGCTTTAGCCCAAAATATTTTAGAAGTGAATATTCTGCCAACATAGCTCTAGAGGCTTTTATCAAAGTTCTGTTCTTTCTTTTGACAACCCTATTCTGTTGAGGGGTCCTAGGTGCTAAAAAATTGTGATCAATTCGTTGTTCTTTACAAAAATTCTCAAATTTTTTATTTTTAAACTCTCTTCCATAATCACTTTAAATTGATAAAATTTCACACCCTAGCTTTCTCTGAATCCAAGTATAAAAACTTCTAAATTCATCAAATGATTCACTCTTATGAAATAAGAATTTGACCCAAGTGAATTTTGAAAAATCATCAACAATTACAAACCAAAAACTTTACCTCCTAGACTCACAATGCTAACTGGTCCAAACAAATCCATATGTATGACTTCTTGTGGTTTGCATGTTTTAAGATCTTTAATTGAATGAAAGGAGGATTTCACCTGCTTTCCTATTGGACATGCATCACATAGGTGATCCTTAGTGAAGTCTAGTTTGGGTAGCCCTCTAACCAATTCTTTCAAGGTAATCTTCCTAAGATTTTTTATACTTACATGATAAAGTCTTCTATACCATAACCATGATTCATTAGTAATTATTTGGAGATAAAAAGTATTAGAAGATTTAATAAAATTCAAGTCAAGAATGTACACATTATTTATCCTATTTTCATGCAATACATAAATTTCATTTAGGCTTATAATGCAGCTTGTAGGTCAAAATTTAATATTAAAACCTCTATCACAAAGCTGACTAATACTCAATAAGTTATGTTTCAAGCCTTTAACTAATAAAACTTTCTTAATGAAAAAATTATTCTTATTGCCAATCATACATGTACCTACCGCTCTCTTAGTGGTATTATCTCCAAGTGTTACCTTGCCTCCATTCATGGCTTCCAGCATTATAAATTGATTTGTATCTCCAGTCATATGCTTTGAACATCTGTTGTCTAGGTATTAAATGCTCTCACGAGATCTTATATGAGAGCATTTCTATAAAATGATCAAATGTTAGTCTTGGGAACCCAAATAAATTTGATTTCACCTCTTGGCAATGATAAACCAGATGCATGCTTGATATGATGTGAGTTATGCATCTTAGGTCTCCACACTAGATGTGTTCTACTATGAATTATGCAAGTATGGGATTTGTATCCTAACATTCCACATGAAAAATATTTCACTCCAGAAAAAATATTTTTTAATTTATGAGTTATAATATCTCTTCATATGTTTTGAACTTGTATGCTTTTGCTTAGACTCATAGAATTGTTCAAGTGTGGGTGTCGGTTTATTTTCATAATAGCCTTCATTTTCAATTCTAGATATGAGTTTCTATTTTTCAACATTGAAATTTCCACTCTCAAATAAATTTCCCTATGTCTAGCTTCTTTCATAAAAAACTTTATAATCATTTTCAAGTTCAGTATGTGATGATTTCAATAACTCATACTTTTTGTTCAAATCATTAAACTCATCCAATAATGTCATATGGTTGCTATCAATTGATGCGTGATCATTCCTAAGGATTTTATGCTCTTTTTAAAAATTTAAAAATTCTATGTTTAACTTAGCATGCAACTTTTTGAGTTTCCTATATGCAGTATGGATTTTCTCAAAAACTTCAAATAACTCATTGTAGGATAAATCGCATACATCCTCTTGATCCAAATGATCAAGTTTGTCTTCTATTAAGCACAAGTTTGTGACTTCTTCCTCTACTTCTATTTCTGAGGAATCTGATGCTGAGTCTGCTTAGAATGTTGTTTACAGTCTCTTCTTGCCCTTCCTAACATTGGTTTTCTCCTCAACCTTCTCCTTGCTAGGATTGGATTTGAGATTCGGACAATCAGATTTGATATGTCTAGGATTCCTGTATTCATAAAAAATTATATCATTAGAAGCTTTTATATTTTTATGGAACTTACCTTTGTTTCATTGCTGACGTATCCTTTGGTTTCTTCTAAGGAAACTTTTTATTTTCCTTGTCATGAGTGCAATTTCATCTTCATCCTCAGGCTGTGACTGATCACTCTCAGAGTCATCCACTTTCAATGCAATATTCTTCTCCTTTCACTTGTCACCTGCATCAATCTATCTTTGAGTCACTCCTTACTCGTAAGCAATCAGTGATCCAAGAAGATTGTTGATAGAATATACATTTAAATCTTTTGACTCCATAATGGTGATTATCTTTGCATCATAAGTAGTAGTAAACAACATAAGATTTTATTTACTTTTTCTAAATTCATTAGTTCCCTACTTAAAGCATACAATGAGGTGACTATCTGTATAAAATGAGTATACATGTCACTGATTTATTCATTCGATTTCATGTAAAAAAGTTCATAGTCATGTAAAAGAATGTTCAATCTGGATTATTTCACCTCATTAGTTTCTTCATATGTTATGAAAAGTCTATCCCAAATTTCTTTTTCAATTTTACAGGTTGAAACACGTATATAGTTTTCAAATTTAAGAGCATGAAAAAAGCTATTTAAATATTTTACATTTAACTAAGCTAAGTGTTTTTCCTCTAATGTCTAATCAGCAAATGGTGTTTCAATCCTAATGCCATTAACAAGTCTAGTAGGGGCAGTATAACCATCCTGTACTAATATCCATATGTGATAGTCAAGTGATTACAGATAGTACACATGCAGGTTTTCCAAAAGTCGGATGGAATGTTATCAAATAGTGATGGTCTAGTGATCGAATATCCTTTAGGTGTGTTATGGTTTCCAAAATTAGCCATAATCATTCTTCAAAAGGTATTCTAAACTTTAATTTTTAAAATAGGCTCTGAAACCACTTGAAAGATCAAGTAGGTTGTTAAACCTAATGCAATTATCCCAAGGCTAACCAAGAGGGGCGGGGGGGTGGGGGGGGGGGTGTTGAATTGGTAATTTAAAAATTCTCTTAGATTTTAGAAAATTGATTTAAGATTTTATTATAATGATAGATTTTCTCAAAATAATTTTTTAACCATAATAAATTAAAGTACAGAAAATAAAAATGCAGTAAAAGTAAAAGCACAAAAGAACTCCAAATTTTATAGTGATTCTGTCAAATAAGACCTACATCCACTCCCTAGAGACTCGTTCTCCAGGTATTGCACTAAACACTAGTGACTCTCCATTTGCCCCACAGTAAGGCGGAGATGGCCTTACAAAATCTCTCTTCCACTAACCTGGTGTGGCAGAGTATCGATGTCCTTTCTCACCCTCTTAGTGACTATAGAGTACTGATGTCCTTTCTCACTCTCCTTGTGATGGCAGAGTACCAACATCCTTTCTCATCCTCCTCGTGATGACAGAGTATTGACATCTTTTTTCACCGTCCTGGTGATGACAGAGGAGCAACATCCTTTCTTACCCTCCTATTGATGGCAGAGTACCTTGATCTCCATTGAAAATCTTCTTTTAAGAGACTTCAAGAAAGTAGGGAAGAACTTTGAAAAATAAGTAAGAGATCCTCATCGTTGGGCAACCTTGTCAATCCTCTCACAAATCCCTCTCTCAAGATCTCTCACTCTCCAATTCCAAAACACTCTCCCTAACACTCTCCAAGTCAACTCTCAAAATAAATTCATAGATCAGATCTTAGAGTGTTAGTTTTTAGGACTCTTATATATGAAAGACAAGAAAAATCATCCAAAAAACTAAAAATTTCAAGTTGAACGTACTTAGATCGTGCAGTACGATCATACTTTTTATGTACGAATAGTCAAAAAGTGATGTATGGTGTTGTATGAACCTCATTTCATACTCTATTTAATATTTGTACAAACTTAAATCGTATATTACGATCAGTTCAAAATGAACCCTTTCGTCCGTACGATTATGTACGAACCTTATTTCGTACTCTGATCAGAGTCTGTATGAACCAACTTCGTACAGTGCGATCAATTCAAATTTATTGAGTTCATATAGGATGAACTGGTATGATCTTCATTTTGTACTCTGATCAATGTCTGGGATGATTCATCTTCATACAGTATGATCAGTTCAAAAATTGGTGAATTCGTACGGGACAAACTGGTATGAATTTTATTTCATACTCTGATTAATGTCTGTATGAATCCAATTTTGTACAGTATGATCAGTTCAAAATTTCCAAGTCATGATTCTATTAACCCCATTTTGGAGGAACTCTTAGTCAAATCATACAATATGATTTCATAATCGTACAGTATGATTAGTTTTAAAAATAAATATTTTATCTCACTCCCCTAGTGTGTGTGTGCACAGTTACCCAATTACAATACACTCTCTAAGACTCAAGAAAAATAAAAAAATAAACTTCATAATGATATCCTAGTCTAAACTATCTTGAAGTCTTTGGCAGTCTGGAGTATGTTTCCCTGAAACGTTAGTACACACAAATAACACAAATAAAATATATCCAATATATTTTAGGAGAAACAGTGATCAACACAATAATGTTTTGGTATCATAAAAAACTAACATAATACATAGTAATAAATATTAATCACAGATTTTCACCAAGCAGATATCACAAAAATAAAATGCAGAAAAATAAAGTGAAAAAAATAAAGTTTAGAGCAAACACACCAGAGATTTATAGTAGTTCGGTCAAACCATAACCTTCAACCACTCCCTGGAGTCCTCCTATGTGGGTATTGCACTATCACTATAGTGTCTCTCATTTAGCCCCGACAGCTAGGTGGAGAAGCCCTTATAAAATCTCTTTCACCAACCCGGTGCGGTAGAGGACCGTAATCCTTTTCACACTCCTGGTGAGGAAGAGAACCTAGAATCCTTTTCACCCTTCTAGTGAGGCAGAAAACCTGGAATCCTTTTCACCCTCCTGGTGAGGCAGAGAACATGGAATTCTTTTCACACTCCTGGTGAGGCAGAGAACCTGGAATCTCTTTCACCTTCTCGAGTGCTGCAGAGTAGCCGGGTCCTTTGACACCATAGAGATCTTCTTCCCAAAACTTCCCTCAAGATAAACCTTGACACATGGAGGACCTCAGGTGCAAGTTCATCAGAGCAGCCATGTGAAACTCCCTCTCACACTCCCTTAAAACCCATAAGGATCTTCTCCCTCTCTCACAAACTCTACCCTTTCTCCCCGTAGCTGAAGGCTCTCTCATCAAGCTTTCTCCAGAAGAAAACACCTCAATGAATGCTGAAAAGACTCTTACAATGGCTTATGAGAAAGCTTAAATAGAGGGCTTTAAAAAACCCTAAAAATTCAATTCAGCCATCAAATATCGTACAGTACGATCACAAGATCGTCCAGTACAATGTGTAGAATTTGACCTATTAGTACTGTATAATTACTAGTTAGTATAGTACGATTAGTTCAAATTTACCTGCTAGTGCTATACAATCACTATTATGAATGATCAATCATGCAGTATGATTAGTTTAACTAAAATGCAGTTCATCTAGGACAAATCATTGGAGGACCAAATATCATCTCTATTAATTATACAGTACAATCCAGTTCATACAGTACTATTAAAATATTAAAATTAAGATGATTTGATTGATTAATCATAGGATTAAATTAAGTAATATTGAAAACATCATATAATATAATTAGGTTCATACAGTACGAATAGAATAACATTTAAAATTCAAATTTTTGCATAATTTAATGAATGATAGGGTTTGAATTATAATAGATCATACAGTACGATGTGGTGTTCATACTGTATAAATAGTTATATTTTAAAATTATTTTTTTAGTTAAAATTATTTTTTTAGAAAAATAAAATATTTTAATTAATTTTTATAACACTAGATCATACAGTACGATCCATATCATACGGTATGATGTATAGAAAAATTAAAATATTAAAATTATTTTTACTCCCCTTGTGTGTGTGTGCACGTCGCTAGGCAAGTATACACCCTTACAAGACTTGAGTTAAGAAATAAAAATTAAATAAATAAAAATTACAAACTCTTTCAGCATAACTTATTCTACCTCATCTTGAGCCCTGAATCTTCAAATAATAGTGCATGTTGTACCTAAAATATTAGTTAACACACAAATAAATAAGCACTACAAATACAAAGAGAAATAAAGAGGTAATCAATAATATTTATTATCATCGAAATCATAAATACGACAGCTTGAGTTGCAATAATCTAGATTATCATCAAAATACTAGGCTCTAGGTTCTAAATGGGGGTAATTCAAGAGGATGTTTATGTTGAGCAACCCCTAGGTTTTAAGAATCTATAATTCTCAAATCATGTATTCAAACTAAAGAAGGCCTTGTATGGGTTGAAGCAAGCATCTAGAGCCTAGTATGAAAGGCTGAGTACCTTCCTTTTAGACAGAGGATTTGTTAAGGGTAGTGTAGACACCACCCTCTTCCTAAAGAAAGATGGAGAAGACTTACTCATTGTTCAAATTTATGTTGATGACATCTTATTTGGATCCTCAAATGAAAACCTATGTAATGAATTTTCAAACACATTGAGTAAAGAATTTGTGATGAGTATGATGGGAGAGCTAAGCTACTTTCATGGATTTAGTGTAAAGTAGATAGATGATGGAACCTTCCTTAGCCAATATAAATACATCAAGGACATCCTTAAAATGTATGAAATGGATAATGTTAAGACCATGAATACTCTCATGAGCTCTATCGTTCAATTAGATAATCTCTCCCTTTTTGATGATGGCAAATATTATTGGTTGAATTTATAAACTAATATAATTTTCTCCTAATCTCCCCCTAACTAAGAGAATTATATTGAAAAATAGAAAAAAATTTTACTTTATATATTTTTTTAAATTTAAAACTAAATAGCAGATGAACAAATATAAAATAAATGTAACCAAATATCTTCTCCCCATTTGACATCACAAAAAAGGAGAGAGAATATAACACCTAAAATTAAAATACATGTAGAAGAAAATACTAACATACATTCATACATAAAATAGAATTATTATAAAAAATAAACAAATAAATATAACAGATAAACAAACACACAAAATACAACATACAAATAAACCTTGACATGCTTATACCTCATCATCTTGCTCTTGTTCTAATGATTTAGAAGCTAGGTCTACCTAGGAGATCTTTTGCTTCTTATCATTTAACTTTATTGCATTTTTCTTATTTTTTTCATTTTTATTTATAGGATAAGTTTTTAAATTTGGGCATTCATATTTTAGATGTCCGGGTTTCCTACACCTAAAGTAAACAAAGTTAGAAAAAAACTTAACATTTTTACCATTCTTATATTTGCTCCACTTTTGTTGATGCTTATGCTTGTATTTCAGTAGAATTTTAAATTTTCTTGTTATCAATGCTATCTTCTTACTCTCATCATCTACTAAGACACATTCATCTGTGTCTTTGGCTTTTAGCACTATTGTCTTCTCATCACCTGCATAAAAAAAGTCTTTGACTCACACTTTGCTCATAGGCAATGAGTGAGCCGATTAGAATGTCAATAGAATAAGCATTCAAATCTTTCGATTGACATATAGCCATGACTTTGGCATCAAATTTATCAAGTAGAAAATATAGAATTTTATTAACCTTTTCAAAGTTTAAAAGTTCTCTACCTAAAGCATGCAAAGATGTCACTATCTGAGTAAATATTGTATACATGTCTGAGATAGTCTCATAAGATTTCATGCTGAAAAGTTAATAATCATGCAGTAATAAATTTATCCTAGATTATTTAACTTCATTAGTACCTTCATATGTAATGCATAGTCTATCCCAAATATCTTTGCCAGTTGTATAGGTAGAAACTCTCATAAAATCTTTAAAAGTTAAAGCATAAAAAAAGCAATTTAAAGATTTAGCATTCAATTGAGTATAAATTTGTTCTTCTCTACTCCATTCATTAAAAGGGATGTTTATTTTGACTCCTTTAATAATTTATGATGCTACAGAATAGCCAGTTTGAATCATATGCCACATTTAAAAATCTATAGATTATAAAAATATAGACATGCAAATTTTCCAAAAATTAAATGAAATGTTTTCAAATAATATTGGACGGGTTATTGAATAACCTTCTGTAGTATTCCTTTTTCAAAATTATGCCATTGATCATTTTCCTCTAGGTTTTCTAAAACACTATTTTGATTACCACTCTGATACCACTTGAAAGTTTATGAAAGTTGTTAAACCTTAAGGAACTAGCCTGAGGCATACTAATACGAAAGCATTTCTTTCACTTTGATGCAGAAGCTAATTAACTTATAAAAAATTATAATAATGGTAATTATATTCTAATAATCACAGCAAAATATCAATAATGGATTTTTACAGTTATAACAAAAATAAAATTCAGAAAAATAAAGTGTAAAAAATAAAAATTTGAACAAATACACCAGAGATTTATAGCAGTTTGGTCAACCATGACCAATGTCCGCTCTCTGGAGTCCTCCTCTCTAGGTATTGCACTATCACTATAGTGTCTCTTCTTTAGCCCCCACAGCTAGGTAGAGAAGCCCTTACAAAATCTCTTCCACCAACCCGATGCGGTGGAGGACCGTAATCTTTTTCACCCTCCTAGTGATGTAGAGAACCTGGAATCCTTTTCACCCTCCTGGTGAGGCAGAGAACCTAGAATCCTTTTCACCCTCCTGTTGAGGCAGAGAACTTTGAATCACTTTCATCTTCCCTGATGTGGCGGAGTAGTCAGGTCCTTTGATACCAAAGAGATCTTCTTCCCAAAACATCCCTCAACACAAACCTTGACACATGGAGGGACTCAGGTTCAAGTTCATCAGAGCAACTATGTGAAACTCCCTCTCACACTCCCTTAAAACCCACAAGGATCTTCTCCCTCTCTCGTAAACTCCAACCTTTCTCTCCCTAGCTCAAGGCTCTCTCTTTAAGCTTTCTCTAGAAGAAAACACCTCAAAGAATGCCAAAAAGACTCTTACAAAGTCTTATCAGAAAGCTTAAATAGAGGGCTTCAAAAAAACCTAAAAATTTAATTTAGCCATCAAAGATCGTATAGTATGATCACAGGATTGTCCAGCATGATGTGCAGAATTTGACCTGTTAGTACTGTACAGTCACCAGTTAGTACAGTATGATCAATTCAAATTTACCTATTAGTGCTGTACTATCACCAATACGAATGTACGATTAGTTCAACCAAATTGAGTTCGTCTAGGGCGAATCTTGGGATGACCAAATATCATCTCTATTGATTGTATAATACGATCAAGTTCATACAGTATGATTAAAATAACAAAATTAAGCAGATTTGATTAATTAATTAGTAAATTAAATTAGATAATATTTTAAACATCGTACATTATGATTAGGTTCATATAGTATAAATAAAATAATATTTCAAATTTAAAATTTTGCCTATTTAATTAACGGTATGGTTTCTAAGTATAATAGATCATCCAGTACGATGTGATGTTCATACTGTATAGATAGTTATTTTTTAAAAGTATTTTATTTATAAAAATTAAATATTTTAATTAATTTCTATAATACCAAATCATATAGTACAATCTATATCGTATAGTATGATGTCCAAAAAAATTAAAATATTTAAAATTATTTTTTCTCCCCATATGTGTGTGTGCACGATCACTAGGATAGCATACACCCTTACAAAACTTGACTAAGGAAATTAAAAAAAAAATAAATGAAAATTATAAACTCTTTCAATATAACTTATTCTACCTCATCTTGAGCCCTGAATCTTCAAGTAACGGTGCATGTTGTACCTAAATTGTTAGTTAACACACAAACAAATATACAATACAAATATTAGGAGAAATAAAGAGGTAATCAATAATATTTTTTATCATCAAAATTATAAAATTTGGAGCTCGAGTTACAACATAAAATCCATGCTGATTGGAAGGATACTCTAATTATTCTTTTTCCTAAGATCAAAAATCTGGTGGTGCCTTCATATTTTGGACTAATAACTCTTTGTCTAACCATTTAAAAGGTGGATGCTAAAATGATAATGAATAGATTGAAGTGGTGTCTTCCTAAGATTAAAACTGAAGATCAAGTAGCTTTTATTCCTGGCAGATTAATGTCGCACCACTATTTATTAGCTATAGAGATTTTTAATAAGTTCATATTTTCCAATGTGAAGAAAGGTTTGATGGCTATTAAAATTAATATGGAGCAAGATTATGATAGCATGGGTTTGCTGACTTTAGTGCAGACTTTAAGTTCATTTGGATTTCCTCCAAAGTTTTCAAAGCTTATTTTGGAATGTGTAGAAAATGTTATATTTTCTATTCTTATCACTGGGAGGGCTTCTAAATGGATTAAAGCTAAGAGTGGGTTTAGATAAGGGTGTCCTTTATCACCTTATCTACTTATCATGTGCTCTCAATTATTATCCAATGCTATCCATCAAAGAGGTTTCATGATTTTACTTAATATTGAAGACGTCAATTAGAATGTTATATGTTTCTTCAATATCATAATATTGTTAAAAGATTTTACCTAATATTGAAGACATCAATTAGAATGTTAGATGTCTAAATAAAGCTTTGTGGGGAAGGTTCTGGGTCATCGGGTGTTGTATATGACTTTGAATAATCAATTGAAAAATAAATGGGCTTATGTAGGTGAGTTTGAAGTTATAATGCTAACTGCTAATTGCTTCACATGTATTTTGAACTCACTCAAAACTAGAGACAATATTATTATAAAGGACCATGTTTTATAATGGGGCAATTAATTGCAATGGATAAATGGTCTCCATCCTTCTCTCCAAATTCCATAAAAGGGTTAACTATGCCAATGTGGGTTCATTTTCCCCAACCCCCTCTCCTTTATTGGGACAAAAAGAATATAGCTCCCATAGCCACGATGATTAGACATCTGTTATAGATAGATGAATATACAAACACTTGGGGGATGAAGTGCTTTTGCTAGAATCCACATAAGAATCGATCTTACAAAGAAGCTATCAACGGGAAATTGGGTTGAAGGTATTCAAGTTAAATTCTTCCAAAATGTGGAATATGAAGGCATATCCACCATATGTTTAAAGTGTGATTTTTTAAGACATAAGAGTAATAATTTTCCTACCCAATTAACAAATGTATTTTTCAAAAAAATTATGTGTTGGAGCTGAAATGAGGACTCAATTTTTGAAAGGGAAGTAAATGTAACAACTGTTTATAGCTCAATTCCACAGGGGTTGTATAGACATAACAACTATGGCCCTTGGAATAGTATTTCTAAAAAACAATATAAAATAACTTGAAAAAAAAAAGATCCCACTGTTATGGGTAAGCAACCAGTTTAACAAGAGGTGAAAGGAAAGGAAACTACTAAATCTGGTGGAGACCTAAAGGTAAAAAATCCAATTGCTATAGAAATTATATTAGAAGACAGAGCATGTACTTGCATGACCAGAAGATGGGAGAAGTCTAGGCTCCTTAACATACCTATACCAGATTCCACTTCAAGGGCATTGCAGTATGCACCATATAAGTCATCCAATCATATTAAGATTGGAAATCATTCACTCTAGCATCATTGGATTTCAGAAGGTAGTCCTAAGTAGAAGCCAAGGATAGAAATGTCTGCTCTAACAAATGGGATGGGCATGGATCAGCATCATACTTATACAACATCGGTCTAAAAGTATCCAAAAAATAATGTAACTCCTATAATTGATGATACTGATAATGTAACATTCTTTGAACATTGGGGATGTGTCCCCTTAAATGAGTTTATCTTTCGAAAGCCATGAGTGTTATGGTGCCTCATTAGAGTCTATGGCACTCAAGGTGCTCTTCAAGCTAAGTGCACTTGTAAGATGGTTTGTTATATTCTATCATATTATGTTTTCTTTTAGTTCTAATGTTGTGATTCATTTAATGATTTTTATGTGGCTAACTATTTTCACCTTGCATCTTATTGGGACCACTGGGTTGTTAACCAATGCAAGTGGTTGTTCTCTAAAAATTGGCATCCCCATCACCTTGATTTGATCAAGGATAAAATGGTTGAGTCCTAAATTCATTATGAAATTTCTTGTTATTTGTAAAAGAGAGCAAAATGGTGGAAGAAGATAGCGTTCCCTCGTTGCTTAAGTTTGTGGACTTTGTTTGCGCCATAATTTATCATGTTTGTAATATATTTTTTAGTATTGTTTCCTCTTTCCTTTCTTTTATAGAGAGAGGATTAGTTCTTAGGTCTGGTTTCTTAGGTGTTATCTTTGTAATCATTTCTTTATTCATGTTATAAATTGTGCTATGAAACCTTTCAAAAAAAAAAAAAACTATTGGGAAATAGTACATAAAGATGTTTGGAAAGCCATTAGCTATTTTTTCAAAGATGGAATAATGACATATGAATGGAAATATATATTATTAATTTTGATCCCTAAAGTAGAAAATGCTTTAGAGCCTTCAAAATTAAGGCCCATTAGTCTTTGTCAAACAACTTTCAAAATTGTTGCAAGGATGCTTTTAAATAGATTCAAGCTTATCATTCCAAACCATATCTCTAAAAAGTAGGAAGCTTATGTTCCAAATAGATCTATCTCAAATAATTTCCTACTAGCTAAAAAATGATTCAATAAATTCAAATTTTTTGCATCTAAGAAGGGCATCATTTCTTTAAAGGTAGATATGGAGCAAGCTTATGATAATATGTGTTGGGCAACTTTATTCCATGTTACCAAGTTGACAAACTTTCCATTTAAGTTAATAAATTGGATAATGAAATGTGTATGCAATCCTTGATTTTCCAATATGATAAATAATCAAAAATCTAATTAGATTAAGATTGATTCTGGTTTTAGACAAGGTTATTCATTGTCTCCTTATTTATTCATTCTTTATTTAGAGCTTCTTTCCAAATCATTCCAACAAAAAGGAAGAAATCTTGGTATCAAAATTGCACCAAAGTCTAAGAGAATATCACATTGGTTGTATGGAGATGATGTTCTGATATTTGCTGAAGCCAATTTTCAATCAATTTATCTTATCAAGAGCATACTTGCAGATTATTGTTCATGGATAGGACAAACGATAAACATGAGCAAATTTGTCCTTATTTATTCTAAAGCCATGAAGAAACATATGAAGAAGAAATTTTCCAAATGAATAGGATCTAGACTAGTTAAGGAATTAGTTTATCTTGGTTGGTAAAATTGTGCTTAGAAGGTACATAGTTGCTGATTTTCAAGCTATTACATAGTACACATTAGAGAAACATAACTCTTGGGGAAACAAAAATTTATCCTTAGCTGGAAGGATTGTCCTGATTAAATTTTAACTTCTTTCATTCCCAACCTTCCTTATTACTCACTCTTTGGTGCCTAGAGGTGTGCTTGATGACTTATAAAAATTATGCAGACATTTTTTATGGTATAAAGAAAAAGGGAGGCAAGGAACACATTATCTTAAATGGGATGATCTTTGTCTTCCTAGCAAGCTTGGAGGATTGGGATTTCATTCAGCAGCTAATTGTGAAGGACCTATAAGAGCTAGATTAGCTTGTAACTCCTACAATAATCCTAAATCATTACTTAACAGATGTATCATTTCAAAATATAGTGATAATATCTGGTCTTTTATAGCTAACCGAGGAGATTCTACAGTTTGGAAAATTTTTCTTGATGGAGCATAACATCTCAAACCACTTGTTAGATTGAAAATTTATGATGGAAGATACATACGTGTTATGTCAGATGCTTGGATTGCTAAAAAGTCTATGGAGAAATGGCCAACATTTTGTAATCGTGTCAGCTTACAAAAGTTGAAGGTAAATGATTTGCTTGATTATGATGGCTACTGGAATATAAATAATCTTTAGAAGTTCTTTGGGGATGAATTGATTTATTATATCAAGCAGATTCGTATTTACTCTCATTTAGAAGAGGCTAAAATAGTGCTGATTCATCAACATTTAGGTAAATCCTTTGCTGCATTCGCAATGGAACACACCAGTAAGAATTCTGTAGGAGCGGAGAGCTTTAAATGAATAAAGAATATCTAACAAAAGCCGAGAGAAGATTTCTTTAGGTGGAGGTTAAAAAGGAATGCTTTACCAAAAAATTGTTGGCTTAAGCATAGAAAACTGATAGATTCAAATCATTGTCCAAGAGGTTGTTAATAGGAAGAAGATGTAGAGGATATAAAAATTAATTGCATATAGCTCAAAGAAGTTATTGCACCTCTATAACCATTGGGGAATTCCATTACCTATTTTTTGTTCTTTTTCTAAAAGAACTTAACAAATTAAGGTTTTTTCTTCTCAAAATCTTATAATGGGTAGAATCTACTATTCTACTATTTTTCAAGTTTGGAAATATAGAAATTACAAAAAGCACGATAAACTTGCAATCTCTCTGTCTACTATTATAGTTGTTGTTCTAGCAACATCAATCAAACCACACTTTGATCTAATTGTGGATAACTTGGATGCTAATCAGCTTGAATGGCTGAATGACAAAGTTTGGCATCCCCCATCACCAAATTGGATCAAAGTTAATGTTAATCCTTCTTTGCTTATGTTAAATAAAGTAGGAATTAATGGAGTTCTCAGAGATCATAAGGGAAAATTTATCTCTACTTTTGGAGAACATTTACTTCATTTAGATGTAGGTCAATTGAAAGTTATGGCTGTTCTAGCTATTAAATATGTTACTGAAGAGTGGATGAAAGAAGCTAATGGTATTTGGTAAAAAGGAGACAACATCAATATTATTAGATTGATGTAGAAATCTCTGGCTTATCCTAAAGGTCAAAATGCTCATAGTTTTATTGATCTCCCTTTTTGGTATGATTTTAAGAAAGTTGTTTTTAATTTTATTCCTAGACATTGTAATAAAGTTGCTGATTGTTGTGCAACTTTTGCTTTATTAGGAAATTTCTTTTGGAATGTATTAGACAATAATATTCCTTCAACCTCTATGTTTTTGTCGAAGGAAGAATGTGATAGAGTAGCTCTCACGTAGTATGTATTTTCATTTTCATGAATAATAGCAATTTGCTGTTTCTTTAAAAAAAAAAAGAGGATAAAGAAATAAATTGCCTCTTAGCTCTACAAGTGTTCAATAAATTTAGATTTTCTACATCATAGAAAGGATATATTTCTTTCAAGGTGGATATGGGGTAAGCCTATGATAGTATGTGCTGGCAAACATTATTCCAGGTTATGAAATTAATGAACTTCCCTCTAAAATTTATTAATAGGGTAATGCAATGTATTTGTAATTATAGATTCTCGATTATTATTAATGGTCAAAAATTTGAATGGATAATGGTTGATTATGGCATTAGATAAGGATGCCCATTGTCTCCTTACTTATTTATCTTGTGTTCTGAACTACTATCTAAAGCTTTCCAATAGAAAGGTATGAAGCTGGTTATCCAAATAACATCTAATTCAAAGAGATTTTTCTCATCTTCTCTATGTAGATGATGTATTAATCTTTACTAAGGCAAATCATTAGAATATTAGCCTTATTTAGAATATTATGGCTGAATATTATTCCTAGACAGGATAAAAAATAAACAAGGATAAATATGTAGTTATTTATTCAAAAGTTTTGAAAAAGAAATTGAAATAAAAGATTGGCTAAGTTCATTGGATTTAGACTTATGAAAGAATTTGTTTACCTTGGTGTAAAAAGTATACTTAGAACATATATTGTTGTTGAATTCCATAATATCATCAAGCATACGTTAGAGTACCTTAACTCAAGAGTAGCAAATGTTTATCCTTGGTAATGAGGGTCGTACCGATTAAGTGTTCTCTTATTTGTCTCCCTTCCTTCCTTATTACTCAATCATTAGTTCCTAAAGGAGTGTTGGATGATTTAGATAGATTGTGTAAAAGTTTTTTGTGGCATAAAGATAAAGGGAGGCAAGGTATGCATTATGTTAAGTGGGAAGATCTTCGTACTCCTAGCAAGTTAGGAGGCTTGGGGCTTTACTCATCATCCAACTAGGAAGGTCCTTTGAGATCTAGATTAGCTTGGAATTTCTACGTTAATCCATGTTCTTTACTTAACAAAAGTGTAATTTCCAAATATGGAAAGATTATTTGGTCTTCTTTAGTAGATAGAGGTGATTTTGTTCTTTGAAAAATTCTTCTTGATGGTGCTCAATATCTGAAGCCGCTGATTAGATGGAAGATTGGGAATGGGAAGCATATCCAAGTCATGGTAGATGCATGTATTACTAAAAATGGCCTACATTCTATGATCGTATCAATTTGCAGAATTTAACAGTTGATATAAATCAAGAAGGGAAATGGGATAATAATAAGCTATAAAATTTATTTGGTGTTAAGTATATTGACTGCATCAAATAAATTCTTGTTGTTTCTTAATTGGAAGAGAACAGAATGTAATTAATTCATCAGCATACATGTAAATCTATCCTTGATTTGGCAATGGAATATAATTTTTTGAATACTGATATACAAAATGTTGATGAATTTGGGAACTTTAATTGGTCACGCAAGTTAAAGTTGCGACCTAGAGAAGCTTTCTTTTAGTGAAGGCTTTGAAAAAAAGCTTTACCAACAAACTCCTAGCTTAAGCATAGGAGATTGTATGTCTCAAATCTTTGTCCAAGGGTCTATCAAATGGAAGAGGATGTTAAGCACATTTTAGTTGAATGTTTGAAGCATAAAGATTGGATAGTTACACTAAAACATTGGGGAATTCATGTACCAATGTTAATACTTTTTTTGAAATGATACAACAGCTATGATTTATATCTGCAAGGAATCCTATAATGTGGAGAATATATTGTTCTACTATTTTCAATGCTTGGAGAAACAAAAGCAACATTAAGCATGGTAAACTTGTTAATCTTCCTTCTTTCACAACTATTACTATTTTATCTACTGTTAAATTCAGATCCAATTATAGAGAACTGGGTTGCTAATCAGCATAAACAACTGATATGTAAATTTTGGCATCCCCTCCTCCAAATTGGAGAAAGGTGAATTTGGGTGCTTCTCTACTCAAATCTAATTATGCTGGAATCATAGGAGTTATTCGAGATGACAAGGGAAGGTTTATTTTTGCATTTGGAAAGAAATTATTTCATTAGGATGTAGCTCAAGTGAAAGTTCTTACTGTTCTTGGCTTTAAAGATGTACTAGAAGATTAAACGTTAGAATCTAATGGCATTTGGATTGAAGGTGATAACATTAATGTTATCAACATGTTTTAGAAATATTTTGCTTCTCCTATTAAGCATAGTATAAATAAAGGTCTATTAGATTTATCATTTTTGCATGACCTTAAACAAGTCATTTTTAATTATACTCCTAGGGAATGTAATAAAGTTGTTGATTATTGTTCAACTTATGCTTTATTTGAAAATTTCTTCTAGAATTTACTTGATAATAACCTTCCTTCAACTATTATGTCTTGTTGAAGGAAGAATGTGATAGGGTAGCTATCTCTTAGATTGTATTGTTCTTTTTTCATTAATAAATGCAATTTGTAGTTTCTTCTTCTTGAAAAAAAAGGAAAAAAAAAGGATAGAACAATGGTATAGAGTCCTTCATTTTTTTATTAACATTTTATTTAATGATATGATAATCTTTATTTTGAAGAATCATGCTTATTAAAGACTTCAAATTGATTTGAAATATCTAATTAATAAGTCCCAGGCTTATGAATTTAATGCATTTGTTCTCTTCTAAAGGATTGAGCAAGTGCATAAAGCCTTGGATTTATTAATGGTTTAAAAATGATATAATAAATTATTTAAGTTCAATTGATGGATTTTTTTAATCAAATTAAATTTAGTTTGATTTATTATTTAATTTTATTTAATTTAAATCATTTAATTTTCTTAATATTCTCTATATTTTATTTTTATTGATTTTTATTTTATTTATTATATTTGTTAGTGAATTATTAAAACTATAAACCCTTAATAGTGGGGTTGACCAAAGTTTGACTTTAGGTCTTAACATGATTTATATTTTAATTTTATTTTTTATATACTATATTATTTATTTAAAATTATATACAATTTAGTTTATATTTCATGATTTATATTTAATTAATTATGAAATTTAGAAGTTTTCGTGAATTATTAAATTTCCCATATTTAGAAGGAACTTAGGATTATACAATTAATTGATCAAATAATCTCAATTGATTACGTAATTGATACTATGCATCAAGGGTGTCCCAAAATTGAATCCATGAAAATTTGGGATTGTTTGGACCAAGGGTTGATTTTATATAATTTAATTTAATTAACATTTAATTAAAACATAAGTTATAACTAAGGTTATTATAAATGGAATTTTTTTAAGGCTATCTTTTTCTGTTTGTACCTTTAGTTAATAGTTTAATGCATTTTGTTTTATTTTTTATGGTTTGTATTTAATTTGTTATGTTTTTCAGAAATTTCAAAACAAAAAATAGGTTTGATTTTAGGTTAATTAAGTAGCTTAATGACTATTCATTAACACCAAATTAATTCCTAGGGTTTAGAATGTCACTAAATATTTTAGGTTCAAGTTTCATCCCTATTGAATTTAACATAAATTTCTTAGAATTTCTCAAAATTTTGAAACCCTAGACATAAATTGATTTTTCTAAATGGTTCTACTATTTATCGAGACATGCAATCATACTTATCTAACCCTTGTACGAAAACATACAAAAAAAACCAAGCAAAAGCCGTAATGCTCTTTGGATTATTTATAATGATTTTCAAATGTTTAGCCAAAATTATAACCTATGTACTTGGAAAATCAAATCAGAATAGTGAATGCTTCAAATAAACCTAAGAAAATTATGGGAAGTAGGCAACACTCCACAATGTTACTCAACCAAATTTGAAGATAAATGGTTGAGTGTACATGATAAATTAAATAAAAAATAATAAAGTTTCAAATTGAAATTATTTAAAATACACTCAAACATTTTACTGGGTTATATTTTTATATTATAGAGCTTCCTTTCATGAGTCCACTGTGCCCTAGAATGTGCAATTTGGCTTTAGTGGGTAATTTATAATGAATTTTGGAAGCTTAGGTGATTAAAATACATTTAATATTACATTTCAAACTAATTAATCAGGTGGCATCGACGTGTCATGGACTTTCCAAATGACAGGAGGCCAATGGACATGGAAAAAGGTGGTGGTCAAGCTATTTAAACACATTGGATGTGTAATTGATCATTAGATCTCGCGTGGTATTGATCAAATGGTCATGATTTAACACTTTGTCTTGTAGTTTGGGTGGGTCAGATAGGAATTATGGTACGATGTATATACAAATATGACATTCATCTGCCACATGATTTGCTTTAAATATGTTTCTTTTATCAAGTCTGTATAAATTAACATTATACCATCGCATGGGATAGACTAATGTTTCACTATAGATTTAAAAAGATAAACTCAATTTATTTTTATTATTAAACACAACATAAGAAATATTCAATTCCTCTATAAGGATAAAAGGAATATTCACCTATCATTTTGATTAAGAAACTAAATTAATGTATTAATTTTCATAAAAAAATAAATTAAGGAATTCAATTAATCCTTAAGGATTATAGAAATATTCACTTATCATTTTTTTATGAAATGAAACCAATGATTAAAGCTAGGTTTGTGTCCATAAATTCTTCCCCTACATTAGTAACCTAATGTAGGGTTTATGTTAATACTGGGTTCTATACTTCCTATAAAGAAAAAGCCACTATAATTAATTACTTCTCCAAAGGAAATACTCTCGATTAAAGTGTAGACTAAAAATTTTTAAATTCATATAGATTTAAGGAAAGGCTTGGGCTATAAAGATTTCAGTATACATGCTTTAAGTTGTAAATCTTTTATTTGGATTTGAAATTTAGATTTAGACTTCAGATTTTACATTTTTTGAAGGATAGATTAGAAGGAATGTGTAGAGAATGAGGGGTGAATAAAATTTAAACTTACACTTTCCTAGAGTGAGCTTCCAACTAACAATCCTAATCATAATTAATTACCATATGAATGGAGGATTAGATGGCTCTATCCTAAGAATCAAGGAATTACAAATTAGAAAATTTTAATTAAGACTTTATGATATGTACATGATTGTGTGATGAAATGATGCATGAAAAATAATATATAAATAAAAATATTTTTTTCATTGATAATTTTCAGAGTATAACCCAGGGTCTATAATAAAGTAAAGGTGGCTAGACTCTGCCAACAATAAGCTTGGATTTTTATTTCTATATAATATAGATTTCAATATGATTGTTTATTTTAGTCTTCAATCTTTTGGATCTTGAATCTTCTATAGAATTTGAAAAGATAATGATCTTCAAAGGAAGAAGAATCATTTTCTTTTGGAATCTACAAGTGTATATAAACAACCATTTTTAAATATTTTATATCTCTTGATATTATACAACTCAATCTAGCTATAAAAGAATCTAAAATATTTGCATTTACACCATTGCCATTATATTTACATTTGCATCATTACCTAGATACATTCTTCTTTTTTAGCAATATAAAAGAGTAATTTATACAATGAACATATATGATGCTGTGTGAGTGTATACAAGTAAATATAAAATGGCCTAAGACCTTACTCCATATGTGCATCAATAGAAATGCAAATATGACATCTAGAAGATAGAAATAAAACACACTAAACATTAGCACCCTCAATGTAAAACACTCCAATCAAACCAAACCAAATTATGGGCTTAGCTTAGGTTAAAGTTGGTTATCCTAGAAAATCATCTAAAGTGTGTGAATAGGGTTGTGTGGCATGGATATATCCAAGGATTTATTTTTTTAAAGTTGTCTATAATTAATTTTGCTTATTTAAGGTCAATAAAGGTTTGTTTAAATTCAAGTTTTAGTGTTATAAAAGTTTTGGGTTTCTTTTAATGGCTTTTGGATTGTTCACGTTGTTTAGTTTTATGTTTTAAAGAATGTTGTGCCCAATGACTTCTAAGTGTAAGAAGTCATTGATTAGCTAGTCCAAGGATCATATTTGTTATGCTACCAATCCTTCAAAATGGGTTAGATAGGTTGCATAGAGTCCTTGCATTTCGATTTGGTCTTTTAAGCCTTAAGCTTTCCAATCCAATACACCTTTCCCTTCCTAAAAGGCGTCAAGTATAATGGTATAAAAACTTCAATGTCAAAATATTTTATTACTAATTTCAATTAATATTTAGATTGAATAGCAATTATCTTTATTAAACTAGGGCCATAGATTTATTTTACTTTCCTTGGGGCTAAGCTAATAGGCTCATAAGCTTGGGTTATCTAGTAATAACCTATTTATTTAAGTTTAATTATTGATTGGTAATTATTAATTAATTTAATTCATGGATTACTAATTTTATAAGATTTATAATTTAATATCTACACCATTAATTCATTCATGTCATTGTCATAATAGGCACGAGGACCAAAGCCTCCTTAGGACATGTAGCCTATAAAATTTATTGATGGAGTGTTGATTATTTATTAATATTGTTCATCTAATTTAATCCATTGAGGTAGTCATTTGCTAGATTTTTTTGTGATTTATTGAATTTTCATATTTATTAGATTATTTAATTAGTTAAAGTTGACCAAATTTTGACTTTTTGATTTAGATTGAATTCTTAAAGTTTATAATTTTTATAAATACTAGACACAATGATGAGTTCAATTCCTTTGAGTTTATGTCATTTGAATTTTTTAGTAATTCATTATGATTTTTATAAATCAGCCTTTTTAATAATCTAATTTATTATTTAATTGAAGGGATTTTTGATTTTTGTACCTAATCAATTCCAAACCTCTTGAAATCTTTCCCAAATGTCATTGATGACTCGTAGGGATGATTACAAGTGTTTGAAATTAATTTTGTATTGATTATTTTTAAATTATTATTTTTAATTAATTGCTAAATTTTCTTAATTTTAAATTACTTTTTATTTTGAATGAATTTTAAGGGGCATTGAACTTTACTTTGTTAAGAATTTACTTATGAGCAATATGAAGCATAAAATGTATTTTAATGATTTATTTTGGATTTATTAAGAACTAAAGAAAATTTTAGGCCATTTATATATGAAGAACTTTGGTTCACAAATTGATAGAAAAAATAAATTCCAAATGCAGTGAAATTTGAAACATAGGTTCATCTAAATATTTTCTTCACACCCACTAAATTAGGGCTCATTAAAGCCTTCCTATGTGTTAAAATGAATCCCCCAAGTTAAATAAACCTATACCTTTGAGGACTTAATTTGGACACTCTATTATTTGGATTTGGGTTAAATCAGTGACATTCTAACCCTTGGATAAACATAAACACACCATGGAAATTTCATGCCCTAATTCTAAGTTCATTAATGGGGTGGACTTGTACTTGTAGGAAAGTAAGGTTTTGTTATAGACTGTATAATGAATGCTTATTCTATCAATGCTGAGTAATGCTTAGGCTTTCTTTTATATAAGCCCACTTAAATGTATGCAAGTATAAGTGTCGAATCAAGTAATAAAGTGATGAAGTAGAGTGTCAAACCCATGAGAAAGTGTTATGCTTACTTGCAATAAAACTACTACTGCTTACTCTAAATGTATAAGTTATCCTACTGAAATAAAAATGATATTTTTAGAGTTTCTATCACTGGATAAAAATAGTAGAATATTTGATACAAAGTTTAATAAAATATTTTAGATTGATGAATACAAATATAATATTTTTCCTAATGAAACTTTTAATTGTAGATGTGATTCAAAGCATGTGCATCAGTAGGATATTTACTAACCTCCTACAATTATAATATCTCCTTAAGAACTTAATATATTCAAACATCCTATGTCTATGAAAGCCAACATTCTATCTCAATATTCTTGATTGTTCTTATATTCCTCCATCGACGCTATACATTACATTGGGTTTTAACTACACACATGGCCACTATAAGCTTTAAATAAAGAGCAGAAGATAATTGAGAACATTATTAAATCTTTAAAGTATAGGATCCTTCAATAGTACTTAATATACTCTTTACATAATCAATTCAAAATAAGAGATCTAGCCAAACATAGAATAAATGACAAGCAAACTCATTTTATTGTATTAATTAAAGAATGAAAATATAAAAGAAATAGTAAAATTTTATCGCTAAGTAGGATCAAAGTATCTCTTCTACACTCCTTCCTTTAGTTATAGATTTGCTTCAACAAACATAGGTTAAATACTCTAACAAATTATATCTTGTAAATCCCTAGCCTCATTTAGATTTTACTTTAAGAGAGTACCAGAGAAGCACACTAAAAAGTACTAAGTTTTACACAAGTGACTGAACTCTCTCACAAAAAGAACAAAACATCTTTTTATAGGAAAACATAAAAAAATGTGTCTAGCACTGTGCATGAAACTGTAGCCATGAGGTGCTTGAAAGTAAATTAGCTCCTCGACACTAAAATGTTTTCTTCACCGTGTTACTTAATGATGTGGAATGATTATCATGTAAACATACACATCTTTTCACTTCAGCTATGCATCTCTTAGAAGTTATAATTGCAACACCACAACCCTATTGAAATTGGAGCCCTGCGACACTCGAGTGGATAAAATGGCACTGAAATGTTCAAATATGTGTCATCGCGGCATTCATTTTCCTGAGACCCCGACATTTCTAAGCTAATGTTTTGATGCAGTAGTGCATTAAATGCTGTAGTGCTGACTATGATACTGCTGTAGCACTCATAAAAAGAGAGTATGCCACCGTAATGTCCAAAAAGTGATGCTTCAGATGTGTTGAATGAAGCGCAGTGGTGATGCTTCCTTGGGCACCGTAGTGTTGTTTATTTTTTTATATTTTTAATAATTTTTGAGTTTTTTCTATATAAAAATAATTAAAATAATACATTTTCAGTCAAATTCAAATATAATAAATAGTACATAGTTTACACTTATCCAAATCTTCCCAGCTTAAACTCTTGCTTGTCCACAAGAAATAAGGAAATATGCACTTTTGATTAATTTAATAATTAGAGTAAAACTTAATAATTTAAAATTACTAAAATGTAAGATAATACGTCACGCTCTAAAAGTAGTTGAAATGAATAAAGTTGTAATTCTAGTTTAGAAATTCCTAACAATTATCCTAACCCATCATACTTATCATTACTTATTTTAAATTTATATGTTAGGAATATAATCTTTGAATGTTGAATTTTGAAATGAATAAGGTAGCTTAATGATTAGTTGTGTTTGTAGTTAATTTTGAAATTTTATTAGTTCACCATCATCTATACTAGTTCTCCTATCGAATCCTATATAAATTTAAGCATAAAATTGCAGTCAGACTTTAAGCTTTAAATTGATACAAAATTTTAAATGTACTATTCTTCTTTTCTTTTATTTTAGAGCTCTTTTCATATTTCTTTTCTTTTCTCTTTTTTTTTTGTGGAGTGCCTAATTAATGATTTTGAATATCAATTTTGTTTATATCCTCTTAAAATCTTAATTATTTTAATATAAGGACTTATTTATATCATTAGTTCCAATTTCAAGTTACTATAAGTTCCAATTTTAAACTACATAGCTATTCCTTTAACCTTAATTATTCATTTTTCAATTCAAAGTTCAATATATAATTGTATTACTTATAAATTCAAGTTAAATTTATAGCTTAAATGATTTATGTTAGTTAATTATTAATTTTTCCAATCTATGAATTATAATGCAATATTCATTCAAACTATATAATAGGATTTTATTATTATCCTAATTTTATATAGTTTTTAATTATCTTTTTTATTCTAGTTAAATAAATAATCAAAAAGTGTAGATATTAATGTAAGACAATGTAATAGTGTAAGCTTAAGGGGAATCTAATGTAATTTCAAGCAATTTGGAACTACATTTAATGACACATGATTTTTCATATGAATGATAAAAGGCTAAATAAAAAGTGATACATATAAAACTAAGCAAATGATACAGGATAACTAATGCTTAGGTAACCACTCTAACATCACAAAAAAGATGACTATGGACACAAGTGGGATGCCTCCCATAAGCGCTAAGTTTATAGTCTTAGCCATGCTTGCTTAGATTTATTAATTTGGTTAGGGTTCATCACTACCACTCCTCATGTGGTTTTCCACTATAATCTTTTCCTTTCTCCTTTGAATTAACATTACTATTATTAAATGACCTAAGAGGCCTACTGCTAACTAAAATTCCAAGCTAAATTTATTGAGTTTCCAAATTTCTAATAGAAGCATCATGACTTTATAATTGAGTTACTAAAGTCATCACTGTCTCTTCCAAAGCTGACTTACATTTTCCAAACTAATTATTTTGATTAAATCATGGAGAATAAGAAGGTTTAGGATTAATAATAGGTTGCTGAGTATTATTCCAATCCTTGATTATTTTGACCTGAATTCCATTAATTATTACCAACAGTAGTATTTAACCAATTAAAATTAGGATAGTTTCTCCAACCAAGATTATATGTATTAAAGTAGGGATTATTTTATCTTTCAATTAAATTAATATTTTTAATCCCTTGCACATTATTATCTCCATTAAAATTTAAATCTTGATCTTCCAATTCCATAGATGATTCAGATGCCAATCCTGAATTATTTCCTATTGTGTTCAATTTCTTGGAAATTACTGTAACTTGTGCAGCTAAAATTGATAATACATCTGGTTCATAAATTCAAGCTACTCTCTTAAGATTTACCCCATTAGTTGACCACTAGAAATTATTAGTACCCATTTTCTTTATTAATTCACATGCTTCCTTAAAGGGTTTAGACATTAAAGATCCTCCATTTTAGCATCTTTGATTGCTTTAAGATACCCTACTAATCCATTATAAATATTTGAATAACCAACCAATCACGTAAGGTGTGGTAAGTGCATTTCCTAAGCATTTCCTTACATTTTTTAAGTATCTATGATTCTAGGTAATGATAGTAGGGTTAACTCCCTTAATTTAGCCATGGATTTGAGTGGTATGAAACTATTTACTATTAAAACCTGGCTCTATAAAGAATTAAGAAGTTTAGGCCTTCTTGAAGAATTCTTAGGAAAAGGAAAGTAGATGGTGGATAGAAGAATTTGGGCAGGGACATTTCCCCTTTTTCATTAATTGCTTTAATAACTTTATGGAATTGTAGGGGTGCTTAGAAGAATGAGGCTACCCTATATTTGAATAAGTTTGTGAAATTGTATGATGTTTTTTGTATTGGCATTTTGGAAACTAAGTAATCTTCTATTGATAGAGAGGATTTAAATAGAATTAATGGAGATGCATGGGACTTTCATCATCATCCAGCTAATGGAACTTTAAGAGGTATTTTAATTATTTGGAAAAAGTTTATTTCTTCCTTTACTATTACTAATTCTTACAATCAATGTGTTATTAGTAAGTTGAAAACTTCTAAGTTTGGAGAGTGGATTATTTCTTTTGTATGTGGAAATAATGATGCTCATTTGAGAAGATCTTTGTGGGAGAGGATCGAAGCTTTAAATCTCAAAGATATTCCAGTAGTTATTGTAGATGATTTCAATTGCATAATAAAAAAAGAGGAGAAGAGAGGTGGGAAGCGATTTTCAAGGTCCTTGAGAGATGAAAGACTTCATGGCTAGGAATGATTTCCATGATGTAAGATGTAATGGTTTGTGGTTTACTTGTTTCAATAACTAAGAAGGTTTGACTTAGATTTTGGAAAAGCTTAGTAAATGCCTCATGAATTTTGAAGATCTAATATGTTTTTCTCTTACTGTGCTTAGGCATATTGCTAGAGTTGTATCTGACCATTGGCTAATCGTGCTCAAATTGAATAATTCCAATATTTTTCAACAACAACAACAACAACAACAACAACAACATCAAGCCTTTATCCCACTACGTGGGGTCGGCAACATGAATGCTTTTCTCCATTGTGTCTGGTTCAAAGTCAAATTCTCGTTTAAATCTAATAAAGAAAGATTATTTCTAATATTTTCTAACCAAGTCTTTTTAGGTCTACCTCTACCTTTCTTAACATAAGTCAAATCTAATACCTCTACTTTCCTAACTGATCATCGGAAGGCCGCCGTTTTATGTGACCAAACCATCTAAGGTGACTCTCTCTAATCTTATCCTGCACTGGAGCTACTCCAACCTTTTCACGTATATGCTCATTTCGTATCTGTCTCTAAGAGTAAATCCACTCATCCACCTAAGCATCCTCATCTCTGCAACACATAACTTAGTATTGTGCTTCTCTTTTAATGGCCAACATTCTGCACCATAAAGCATTGCAGGTCTCACCACCATCTTATAGAATTTTCCCTTAAGATGGAGGGGGACTTTTCTATCACACAACAAGCCCGATGCATTCCTCCACTTCAACCATCCAACTTGAATTCTACTGATAACGTCCCCATCTATTTCACCATCACTCTGAACAATAGATCCAAGATATCTAAAACGTGTACTCTTATTAATGACTTGATCGCACAAAGTCACAATCCCCTCACTAGGTCTATTACTGCTAAAATTACACTCCATATATTCAGTTTTAGATCTACTCAAGTGAAAACCTTTACTCTAAGGTTGATCTCCAGACTTCAAGTTTACCTTCAACTCCCTCTCTAGTCTTGTCAACAAGAAGAATATCATCAGAAAAAGCATACACCAGGGTACATCCTCTTGTAAATGTCTCGTGAGAACATCCATGACTAACGCGAAAAGATATGGGCTTAAAGCTGATCGTTGATGTAATCCAATCAAAATAGGGAAATACTTGGTCAAACCACCTTGTGTTTGAACACAAGTAATAGTTCCTTCATACATATCTTTGATGATTTGAATATAAGTATTATTAACTCCTTTCTATTCAAGAACTCTCCATAGCACTTCTCTTGGAACTTTATCATATGCTTTCTCTAAATCAATAAATATCATATGTAGATCCTCCTTATTCTCCCTATTTTTCTCCATCAAACCTCTCAATAAATGTATGGCTTCCATAGTAGACCTACCAGCATGAATCCAAATTGATTTTGAGAAACATTAGTATCACGCCGCAACCTACGCTCCATAACTCGCTCCCATAGTTTTAAAGTGTGACACATTAACTTAATTCCTCTATAATTTACACAATCTTATGCATCACCTTTATTCTTATAAATAGGAATCAATACACTCATTCTCCACGCATCTGGCATCTTTTTAGTCTTCAAAATAGTATTAAAAAGTTTAGTTAGCCAATAAATTCCTTCATCTCCTAAGCAATTCCACATCTCTATTGGGATATCATCAGGTCCAACAGCTTTTCCACACTTCATTTTCTTTAAAGCCTCTCTAGCTTCGGTTTTACTAATACGTCGATAAAAATAGAAATCTTTATTTTCATTTAGGGTGCTAAGGTCACTAAAGTCAATTGTATTCTTATAATCTTCATTAAAAAGTTTATCAAACTATCTCATCCACCTTTATTGAATATCATCTTCTAAGAAAAGTACTTTTTGATCTTCATCCTTAATACACTTCACTTGAATTAAATCCTTACTACTCCTATCTCTTTTTTGGCTAGCTTATACATATATCTTTCTCTCTCCTTAGTATCTAATCTATTATATAAATCATTAAAAGCTAAGATCTTCGCATCACATATTGCTTTCTTAGAATCCTTACATGCCTCTTTATATCTTTCCCAATTATCAGAATTTTTATATCTAAACCAATTTTTATAACAAATCTTCTTATTTTTTATGTTTTCTTGCACAATTGAATTCCACCACCAGCTATTTTTACTATTAAGGGCTTTTCCCTTTGATACTCTAAACACATCTTTTGCAATGTTTTTAATATCACTAACCACTTTTTCCCACATAACATTAGCATCCTCATGCACAAATAAAATCTTAGAATCTAAAATCTTACTCTCAAAAATAATTTTATTACTATTCTTTAAATGCCCCCATCTAATCTTAGAAAATCATTTTACTTTATTTTTTATTTTCTGCCCCTTCATCTTAAAGTCTAAAACTAATAAGTGATGTTGGGTACAAAAACTTTCACTCAGAATAACTTTACAATCATTGCAATCTAAACGTTCTACTTTTCGGGACAATCATATTAGTCACAAAGAGAAAGCGCCGTTTAGAGAGAGAAAGTGCCGTTTTGATTTCAAATTTTGACTTCGCAGTTTGCTTCTACTTCTCTGGCTAATTGATCGGAGATGGCTACGGCTGGCCGCCGGCCATCGGCGGCCGAAACATCTTCAGGATCTCCAGGTTTGGAGTCTGTAAAGAAGAAAGTAGCTGATAATGTTTGGCCCAAGAATTGTTCGAATCAAGATAGCGTCCAAAAGAGGTGTTCTACAAGTATTATGATCATAGATTATTTTGAGGAAGTCCCTAAGGTAATTCATCATGTGGAGGGAAAGGGGAAAGGTATTGCTTTTGAATCAGAGTTTGATTCTCCGTGTTCTGATAAATTAAACGATTGTTTCCTTTCGAATCCTTCCGAAAATCATGCGTCGTCTTCTGGATTGAAAATTTTTGTTAATAGGTTCGGGAATTCAAATGCAATCCTCGGCAACGATGAGATAAATGCGAATTCCATGAGCTCTATTGACAGGAATATCCAATCTGCTATTGTGGGGGAGGCGGTACAGCAAAGAATTTCGAAAATTTCTGGTTCATCGTTGAATAAAGGGAATGAAGATAAGTTCTCTATTCTAATGCCTGAGAAGGTCACAAAGAATATTGGAGTTAATAATCCTTGGATTAAGAAGAATCATATTAGAGTTTCATTTGACAGTAAGGAAAAATTTTTGACAGATGATGGCAAGGCTGTCAAGCTCAATGAAGAAAGTGAATTATCTAATTCTATGGTCCTTAAAAACTCGTTGGTTACAAAATATTTTGGGAAGGATGTTCCTTCTCATGTTGTAGCCACGGAATTAAGACGTCAATGGACCCAATTTGGTCAGTTTCACTTCACAACCCTTGGTATGGGTTGGTTCTTGTGTTCATTTAAGAGTACAGAAGCTTTGGATGGAGTTCTCACTGGTGGTCCTTGGTTTGTCAACGGCCACATTGTTGGCTTGGATAAATGGAGTCCAGGATTATCTCCACTTTCAATGAAGGGATTGTCTTCGCCCATTTGGGTAAGGATGCCACACTTACCACTTCAATGTTGGGATGAAGTGAATGTCGTTAGGATTGCTTCTATGGTTGGTTCCCCTATGTTGTTGGATGGAAATATGTTTCAATGGGGAAGAAGAGAGTTTGCTCGTGTTTGTGTTCGAATTAATCTGGACCAAGTGCTTCCCTTAGGAGTTTGGGTGGAGAGCTTGACGGGCAGATTCTTTCAGAAGTTTGAATATGAGAGAATTGCCACTTTCTGCTATGATTGTGGATTGATTGGGCTTGTTAAGAAGGACTGTAGGAAGGGAGAAGGGGCTTCATTTGCTGTAAGAGAGGGGGCTCAGAAGCCTAGCACGAAAAGATTAGAAGGTAAGGAGGAGATTGTGGATGAGAATGGCTCCTATGGGCCTTGGATTCATGTCAATTATAAAATAAATAAGAAAGCATCCCGAGGTAGAAACAGAGTTGACCCTAGATATTTGAGAAAAAATGAACAGTCTTTGGAAGCAGCTGCTCCTCCTAATGCTGAGATTGAAAATCCTATCTTGGTCCCGGCCTCAATTGTAGAGTTAGACGGTTCACGGGAATGTGAGGAAGGGGAGATTATTCAACCTATTGGGAACAATATTGAAGACACAAGTGTTACTTTAAATCCTCAAGATCATGTTGGAGAATCTGAAGCTAGTCTGAAAGTCAAGGAATCAGATCCAGTTCAAGAAAAGATTGAGGTGGCTAAACCGGTGGATTCGCTAGGGATGGCTTCAATTAATGAGGTTTCCCCTTCTTCTTCAATTGGTATTCTTGGAAAGGGTAACTTGCAAACTCAAGTAAGTCCTTCGAGACTACTTGCGAACTCAAGTTATCCCTATCAAAATGCAGAAACTAAGCTCCAGAGAGTTATGAAGTCCTTGGGGAAAGATAATATTATCAATCATGGTAGGAGGAATGGAGGAATTCATAAAGGTAAGAAAGGGAGCAATCCCTTCTCTTATTATTAATGGCTTTAGCCTTTTGGAATTGTAGGGGGGCTAGAAAGGTTGGTGCCTCCCACTATCTAAAAGAATTTGTGAAGGAGTATGATGTAATTTTTGTTGGCCTTTTAGAAACAAAATTATCTTCTTGTGATAGACTAGAGTGCAACAAGCTTATTGGGGATGTGTGGGATTTCTTCATTTATCCGGTTGAAGGGCTCTCTGGAGGGAGTATTATTTGTTGGAGAGGGATTTGGTTGTTTTTAAAGTTTTGGTTGCTTCTTTTCAAGTGGTGGTAGGTGAACTTGAAATTGTCAATAAGGGAATTTGGACCATAGCTACGGTTTATGGCAGCAATGATACTTATAAGAGGAGGAGCTTGTCGAACATCTTGGAAAGCTTTGTTGAAATTGATCAGCCCTTAGTCATTGGGGGTGATTTCAATTGCATTTTTTCCCAAGAGGATAAGAAGGGAGGAAAGAGGTTTTCTCTAAACCAAAGTGCTCTTGATATGAGTAATTTCTTGGTTAAAGGTGGGCTACATGACGTGAGAACAATTGGTCCAAAGTACACTTGGTGTAACAACAAGAAAGGGGGTGCTAGGTTACTTGAAAGGCTTGATAGATGCATCCTAAATTCTGCTGCATTAGAGGCTATTCAAATGCCTACTGTGAGGCACCTGCAACGTATTGCGTCCGACCACTGTCCAATCTTAATCAAGCTATGGTCTTCTATTTTATGATGGAAAAATCTGCTCATATATGAGGAGGTTTGGTCTTCTTACCCAGCAGCAGCTGTGGTTGTGTCAAAATCCTGGGGGAGAAGGGTACAGGGGGTTGCTGCAACAGCCCTCAACGTGAGATTTAGGAGAGCTTTGAAAGCTCTTTTTTCTGGAGCAAGTCTAAGCATAAGGATCTTATGTCACAAAAGGAAATACTGAAAAATGATATCCTAATTCTTCAGACTGAAGAAGCGGAAGGTGGAGATTTACTGGAGGATAAACTTTTGCTGTTGAAAGCTAAAGTTCATGAATTGAATATAACTCTTGCACGTCTCAACACTTGGTGGAAACAAAGAGCAAAGGCTAAGTGGCTAGCTGATGGTGATTCAAATTCAAAAGTTTTTCATACTTTTGCTTCTGGTAGGCGCAACAGTAACTGGATTCATCAAATTAGGAATGAAGATGGGGAGCTGCTTGAGGATCAAAATCTAATAGAAGAAGTCCTGTGCAAGTTCTTTATGAAAAAAATGGAAAGACAAAAGATGCAATTTAAAGGGATGGCCGACGCCGCTACAAGTGCTGGAAGAATCTGATAAAGAACACCTTCAATCGGATTTTAGGATTGAAGAGCTGGACAAGGTAGTTGCTCAATTAGAAGCCAACATCTCTCCTGGAATTGACGGTATATCTTATTCTTTTATTAAATCCTATTGGCAAATAATCAGAGATGATGTTTGGAATGCGGTTTCTTTGTTTTTTATGACGGGCAATATGATTTCTAGGTGGAAGGAGACGTTAGTAGTTCTTATTCCCAAAGTTGAGAACCCTTGTCTTCCCTCTAATTATAGGCCTATAAGTCTTTGCTTGTCTATTTACAATTTAGAGGCTAAAATTCTTTTAAATAGATTGGTTGGGGTTATTCCTAAATTGATTTCTGAAGAACAAGCGGCCTTTGTTAAGGGACGGTCTATTTCAGATCATATTCTTCTTGCACAAGAAGTTATTAACAAGTTCAGATTTTCTAAATCTAGAGAGGGGCTCATGGCTATAAAGATAGATATGGAACAGGCTTATGATAGTATGAGTTGGTCAACCCTTAAGCAATGTTTGGAAAATATGGGGTTTCCAAAAAATTTCTCCTCCCTGCTACTTCAATGTGTTGTTGAACCGAAATTTGCATTATTATTTAATGGTCAATGTACAAATTAGATTGAGGCTTAGAGGGGATTCAAACAAGGTTGTCCATTGTCCCCCTATTTGTTTATCTTATGCTCTCAACTTTTGACAAACGCTATTGCCCGTCGGGGGAGGTGCTTGGGTATCAAAGTCTCTCTTAGAGCTGAGCAAATTACCCATTTATTGTATGCTGATGACATTATACTGTTTTTAAGAGAAAATGTTAAGTGTGTTAAAAAAGCTAGCAAATTATTGGAGGATTATTGCAAGTGGTCAGGGCAGAAGATCAATGTTCATAAATCCTCCATTCTCTTTGGTAAGTCGGTTCAAAAAGTAAGGAGATTGACAGCAGCTGATTTCAGTAACCTTTTGGTGAAATCTTCTAAATATTTTAATGCCTGGGGGAATAGATATATTTCTCTTGCTGGGAGGCTTATTCTAGTTAAAACTGTGTTAACTACACTCCCTTATTTTATTGCAACTCATTCTTTGATCCCTTTGGGAGTTCTTCATAATTTGGATAGGATGTGCAGGGACTTCTTGTGGGATAAGGTTGATGGCAGTAAGGGTTTGCTTTATGTCTCTTGGGATGTGTTGTGCAAACTGAAAAGACTTGGAGGCCAAGGAATTCAACCAATTGCTTCTAAAGTTGGTCCTCTTCGAGCCAAGTTTTCCTGGAACCTTATCTTCAATCCTTCCTCCCTTCTCAATAGGGTGTTGCGTTCAAAATATGGGGAAAAAATATGGGATTTTAACTTAAAAAGGAGCAGCTCTACTACGGTAAGAATTATTCTGGATGGGTTCAAATTTCTGTTGGAGATTGCAAGATGGAAAGTGTCCTCTGGATGTATTATCAATACCTTTGAAGATGTGTGGATTTTTGATAAACCCATTTCCAGATGGCCGACTTTTGTTGCAGTTTTGGAAGACAATTCACAAGGTCTTGACAGCTTTATATGTAACGGGTTGTGGGATGATGAAAAATTGAAGCAAGTCTTTGGGCAGCAGTTAGTTGATATAATCAAACTTATTCCTATTTCTCCTGATCTCAGGGATGATCAACTAGAGCTGATGTTTAAATGCTCTGGTAAGTCTTTATCTTCCTTGATTTTCCAGAAAAGGTATGAGGGTGGAAGTGAAGACCTAAATTGGAATTGGAGGAAAAGATTAAAGCTCAGACCTCGGGTAGAACTTTTCTGGTGGCGGTTATGCATCAATGCAATCCCTACTAACAATTTCTTGTTGTATAGAAGATTGGCTTTGTATAATGGGTGTCCGAGAGGTTGTAAGGAGGTGGAGAACAATGCTCATATCACAGTAAAATGTTTGAAACTTGCAGAAATCTTCAACACTATCAGGAAATGGGGTTTCAACTTACCTATTTTTTCATCTTTTCATGATTGCTTAGTAGGACTGAAGTGCTTAGCGGATTCAAATGCTTTCGTTGGTAATTTATACTACTCTACAGTTTTTTACAGCTCGAAGAGTAGAAATAAAGTATTACATGGTGGTAAGGAGGATTGTCTCACGGTAATAGCTGCCAATGCAGTTAGTTTGGCATCAGCATCGTTTAGGAGAAGTTAGGAATACTGGGACTCCAACCAGCTATCGCGGCTGTCTTCTTTTTGGAGTCCCCCACCTCCCGAATGGATTAAGTTGAACATTGATGCTTCTTTAAAGAGCAATTACCAAGCTAGTGTTGGTGGTGTCTTTAGAGATCATAGAGGACAATTCCTTTGTGCTTTTGGTCAGAAGTATGTGCATTGGGATTCAGCTCATATGGAATTGATGGCCATCTTGTCGGCTAAGAAGTTCATCCATGAATGGATGTATGATTGCAAAGGTATCATCATAGAGGGGGACAATAAGAATATCATTCAATTGCTTCAAAAGCTTTTTAATAAGAGGACATTCAAAGAAGGGGTTCCTTTCATAGAAGATTTCTCCTTTCTCTTGCTCTTTAACCAAGTTTATTTCATTATGTTAATAGAGGGTGAAATAAGTTAGCGGATTACTGTGCTAACTATGCTTGTTCTTTCAATTTTTTTTGGGATGACATCTCTTGTAATAAGGTTCCTCCTAGCTTCATTGCTTTGCTTAAGGGGGATTGTGATTGTAGTTCAATCACTTAGGCTTTTGTAAGTATTTTCTTTAAATAAATTTCTTCATGCATCTTTCAAAAAAAAAATGATCTACTTTTCTTATAAGAAAATAATCAATCTGAGTTTTACTATAACCATTCTTATAAGTGATGAGATGCTCATCTCTTTTCTTAAATAAAGTATTAGCAATTAAAAAATTATAAGCTAAAGAAAAATCTAATTTGGTCTTACCACCTTCATTAGTCATTCCAAACCCATATCCACCATGAATGCTTTTAGAATCATTTACCTCTCTACCAACATGTCCATTTAAATCTCCTCCAATAAATTTTTTTTTTTCGAGAGGTATCTTTTGAATTAATTCTTCTAACTCATCCCAAAATTTTAATTTTGAACACATATCCAAACCTACTTGAGGAGCATAAGCACTTATAATATTAATAATCTTAGCATCAACAATAATCTTTAAAGCCATAATTCAATCTCCAATTCTATTAGTATTTATAACATTATCCTTTAAACTCTTATCTATAATCATGCCTACAACATTTCTAGTATGACTCTTACCTGAATACCAAACTTTAAATCCTAAACTATCAATCTCCTTAGCCTTCTCTCCAACCCATTTAGTTTCCTGATTGCACAAAATATTTATCTTTCTATGAATCATAATATCTATTAATTTCATTAATTTTCCTGTAAGGGAACCTATATTCCAAGTTCCTATCCTAATATTAGTATCATGGACTAGCTTCTTTGCCCATATCCATCCTTGATATGGGAACCCTTGCCAATTTAACACTGCACCCGGGCGCCGATGCAGCGGCACTTGCACACTTTTCACTATATTTAGGCCATACAGTGCGTCGCTTCCAGGGAACTCCCTAGCATTAACACAATTTATTAAAGGATTCATGTCATAGTTATTGGACAAGTTTTACGCTGGCTGTCGACTACCTAACGCAACCCTCCACTTTTCTCATCCAGGACTTGGGACCTGGCAACGAAAGTGTTAATTCCAATATTTTTCAAAATAGATTTTTTTTTTAGTTTGAGAATATCTAGTCATCTTATCTTACTTCCTTTAGAATTATACAAAAAGCTTGGGAGAACAAGGAATTTGGGAATTCTACTGATGTTATTCAAAGAAAATTTAGAAGATCTTTGTGGGCTCTTTATTTCTGGAGTAAGAATAAGCTTGAGGAATTAATATTGCTTCAAGATGAACTTTACAAGATTTTTCTACAGTTGCAGGAGGAGGAGGGTTAGGTTGGATGGGTTGATCTATAGAAGTTGCTGCTATTAAGAAGTAAAGTACATGAGTTGAATGTCACCCTGGCTAGGTTAGCAACTTTGTGGAGGCAAAGAGCCAAGGCTGGGTGAGTGGAGGAAGGTGATTCCAACACTAGTATCTTTCAAGCTTTTGAAACTACAAGATGGAATGGTAATATAATTTTCCAAATTAAAGATTTGGATGGAAGAAAGATTAATCAGCCATCAGAGTTGATTTCAATTTTTTACAAATTTTTTTAGAATAAATAGAGGGAGAGAAATTGTTCTTTAGATAATTGGCCATTTTTTAATGTGGAACACAAAGTTGTTTCTTTAGAACTTTTGTTGGAGGTTGATTTCTCTTAGGAAGAGATGTGGGAGGTGGTGAGATGTTTAGGAGCTAACAAATCACTTGGAATTGATGCTGTCTCACTTTCATTTATTAAATCTTGTTGGAGAATAGTGATGGAGGATCGCTAGAAAGATTTAATGAAGTTTTTTTTTTCAAACATGTTGTATGCCTTGAATTGGAAGGATACTTTGATTGTTCTCATTCTGAAGATGCAAAATGCTATGGAAGTATCAAAATTTAGACCTATTAGCTTGCGTCAAACCATTTATGAGGTAGCTACAAGTATGATTCTTAATAGGTTGAATTGGCATATTCCAAACCTTATCTTTGAAGAATAGGTTGCCTTTGTACTTGGTAGTTCTATGTCAAATCATTGCTTGTTAGCTAAAGATTTTTTTGCAAATTTAGATACTCAACTACAAAGAAAGGTTTAATGGCTTTCAAACTTGATATGGAAAAAGTTTATGGCAGTATGGGTTGGCCTTCACATGTGATTAAGTGCATGGGAGTGTCATTTAAAATTTTCTAATTTAATTATGTAATGTGTGACTAATCCCATATTCTTTATTCTTGAGACTGGCTGTAGATCTAATTGGATAAACCCAATATGTGGATTTAGGCAGGGCTATCCTCTATCACCATACTTAATTGATATGTGGGATGAATTACTATCCAAAGCATTTCAACAAAGTGGTACTAGGTTCAGTATTAGACTTCATCCTAAAACTGAACTAATATCCCACCTTCTTTAGGCAAATGATGCGTTAGTGTTTGCTAAAGCTTCTTCAAACTCTTTTGATACTATAAAATTCTTGTTCCTGGATAGGCCAAGAAATCAAGAAAAGTAAATCAATGTTAATTTTTGGTAAATCTATGGCTGTTAGGAGAAAAAAGAAATTAAATGCTCAGCTGGGTTATAAATTTATGAATGAGATTACTTATTTGGGTAATAAGATGGTCTTGAAAAGAATGGTTGCTGGATATTTTCAATATATCCTATCTCATGTGTTAGATAAAGTAAATGCCTTGGGAAGCAGATTTCTATCCTTGGATGGAAGAATTGCTCTCATTAAATCTTCTTTTCTTACTCTTCCATCTTTAATTCTAACACATTCTTTGGTGCCTAGAGGTGCTTTAAATGTTTTGAATAAAATGTGTAGAACTTTCTTGTGGCATGAAGAACAAGGATGCCATGGTATTCATTATTTGTCTTTGGACCAATTGTATCTTGTAATGGCTAATAGGGGATTTGGACTATTTTCAATAAGTTTAAGATAAGGGCCATTACGATCAAGACTGACGTGAAGATTTGTATAGAATTCTGACCCTTTTCTTAGCAGGAATATTATTGCTGAGTATGGAGATGATGTGTGGAATGGCGAGATCAAGAGAGGTTCTTCATCAGTGTGGAAAATTTTGTTTGAAGGTGCTCAATTTCTGAGACCTTTAATTAGGTAGAATATTGCTAACGAAAAACTATTAATATCTTAAATGATATATGGATTTGGGATAGGAATTTGCAAATATGGCCAACTATAATTGATATTCATAATTTATACAAACTAAAAGTATAATTCTTGCTTCAGGATAATGGAGAATGGGATGTACCTAAACCGTAACAATTTTTTGGTGATCACATAATAAACTATGTTATCAACATACCTGTGGATCATAACATATAAAAAGATCAACCAAACTTATCAACTCCATGTCAGGTAAAACTATAAATGCATTAGCATTTCAGAATTGTTTTTCTCGTGAGAATTTGATTGAAGATGGAAAATTTAAATGGTTGAAACTATTAAAGTTAACTCCTAGAGAAAGAGTTTTCTGGCAACATTTTTGTACGAATGCATTACCTACAAATGATTGGTTAGTATACAAATGATTGAAAGAGCGAAATGGATATCCTAGATGTTATAATACTATTGAAAACATATGGCACATTACTGTGATGTGTGATAAGCTATTGGAAATTATAACAAAAATTAATCAATGGGGTATTCAAATTCCTGTTTCTTCTTCTTTATCCGAATATCTTGATGAATTGGATGATAAGGCCCATCATAATCTAGGATTGGCTAGAATTTATTGTAGTGCTATTTATCAATCTTGGAGATCCAGAAATTTGCATAAGTATGGTCTTAAGGTACCTACTACCACTTTATCTGCGGCTGATATCTTGTCACCTTCATTAGAGAATATGATCAAGGAATCTTGGGGTGCTAAATAGCTTCCATAACTGAATCAAATATATTGGCATCCTCCTTCCCTTGGTTGGATTAAAAATAATGTTGATTGAACTCTTCTAAGTAATAATAAAGATGGTGTTAGAGGTGTAATCCATGATCATAAAGGAAGATTTCTTCTTGCTTATGACAGAAAATTTCTACATTGGGATATAGCTCAATTGGAGTTGTTGGATGTGTTTGCTATCTGAGACGTTCTACAGGATTGGGAATTTGATTTCCAAGGTATTATTTTTGAAGGAGATAATGTCAACTGCATGAGATCTTGCTATAATTTTTAGTGGAAGGGCCTTAATCAAGACCATTATTTTTTGAAGAGTAGTCCATCTTTTCTTAAAGATTTTATTTTTGTTGTTTTTCATTCTATTAATAGGCATTGTAATAAGTTGAAAGATTATTGTGCTTCCTTAGCTATTGGTGGGAAATTTTATTTGTGATGGTTCTTTCTTTAATAATCTTCCTCCATTTATTAGGATGGTTTGTGAAGAGTTTGATAGAATTTCAATCACTTAGGTTGTGAAGCTTTTTTCAAGTATTAATACGATTTATAATTTCTTAAAAAAAAAAAGAAGAATTTTTCTTAAATCTCTCCCAACTTTCATAAATTGATTCTCCATCAAACTAGGCAAAAGAAGTGATATCATTTTCTAAGTTTAGCCATTTTTGAAGGTGGAGAATGCTTAGCAAGATATTTATGAGCCAACGCATTCCATGTGGTTATAGAGCATGGGGGTAAATAATTTAGCCACATCTTAGCCTTGTCTCTTAAAGAAAATGGAAACAATCTAAGCCTAATATCATCATCATTGAAACCTTTATACTTAAATATAGTGCGAATTTTTAGGAAATTGGGTAAGTGTAAATTGGGATCATCAACAAGAGTTCTCCTAAACTTGGAATTTTAAACCATCTGAATTATGGCAAGTATTAATTAAAAATTATTATCTTGGATAGTTGGTCTATTAATACTTTGATGAATTTCATCTTTTATGTTTATGTGAGAGGGTTTGACTAAGAAATTATGAGTTAACTGAGTCAACTCACCATAATTTGACTCACATATTGTTTGGGTCTACCCAAAATATGAAATGAAATGAGTTTGAGTAATTGGAGTGATTGATTTGATTGTATATAACTGAGTCAACCCAAAGAAACATAGTTTGACTAGATTTGGGTTCAGTTGACCATGGTAATTATTGATTGGACTGGGGTGACCAATCATGATCAAAACATGAAGAGCTATATTTTGAAGGTTTTGGTGATGTTCAAATGCAAGTTGAAGTTTGATATTGGGTGGATTAGGTGTTTGATCGATCGGGATAGGTTAGGCGCTCAATTGAGTCAGATGGGTCAGTGACTAAGTCAGGTGACCTATGCTAATGAATTTGATATATGAAGCTCCAAATGATGTGATTTGAATAGTGATTGATGTTAAAAAGTAAGTGCATTGAGTCAGTTGATTATAGTTTAGAGTTTTGGTGTTTATGTGATTATAGTTTTATGGTTATGATTATCTAGGTGATCTTAGGTAAAATGAGGTTAGCAAATAGGCCCCTAATAGCTGATTCCTGAAGATTATTTAGTATTTTGATTTAGTTTAAAATTATTTTGGGAATTTATTTTGGGTTTAAAATAAAATGAAGGCTTATAAAGGAATACATCCTATATAAGATGATTTGGATGGTTAGATTAGGATAGCTACTCGATTAATAAGAATTCAATAGGAAAGGAAGCCCTAGGGAAACTTACACAAATCTTATAAATATAATGTTTACTCTTGAATAAGAGGATCATACACAAACCAAGAGATTTATACGTGATTAGGATAACATCTTCTAGATGAGTGGATTTGAAATTTGAAAGAGATAGTGACCCCTAAGTATATGGATTTATATTTAACTAGGATATCATCTGCTAGATAAGTGGTCAAGAATCTAAATGGGAGAGCAACCCCTAAGCAGATGGATTAGCACTTGATTAGGATAACATCCCTTAGATAAATGGTTTGAGATCTGAATAGGATAGCAGCCCCTTATTGATATATTTATACTTGACTATGATAGCATCCCCTTGACAAGTGGTTTGAGATCTAAATAGGATCATAGCCCCTAAGTAGATAGATTTATACTTGACTAGGATAACATCCCCTAGATAAGTGGTTTAAGATCTGAATGGGATAGCATCCCCTAAGAAGATAGATTTATATTTGCTAAGGATAGCATCCCCTAGAAAGGTGATTGGAGATCTAAATGACATAGTGGCTCTGAAGTAGATGGATTTATGCTTGATTAGGATAGCTCCCCTAGAAAAGTAATTTAAGATCTGAATGTGATAGAATCCTCCAACTAGATAAATTTATATTTAACTAAGATGGCATCCCCTAGACAAGTGGTTTGAGATCTTAAAGGGATAGTGGCCCCTAAGAAGATGGATTTATATAATATATAGAATGTCAGGTGAATAGGCTTACTCCTAACAACTATATATGCATATATGTATTTTAGGTCAGAATGATACTAGAAAAACATATCTCTGATTGAGTAGAACTCAAAAGAAGAGACAAGATCAAAAGATTATGTCAATTATTACAAACCATCAAACTATTTAAAATGGGCATTAGAGAGTTTCTTGATCCATTAGTTTTAGTATAGACCTTTTGAGTCGTTCCCATCATCTAGACCCATTTCATTTGTATAACTTTGAATGTTTTGGCAATTAAAACTTTAGGTTTTCTTTTATTAAAAATTTCCTATAGTGCATCAACCATTATAATACTTCTTAAGGTATCATACATTAACAGGTAACATAGGGCATACTCTTTTACAATCTAGAACCTCCTTGGTAAAGTTTCTCCACCATAAAAGGACCTTCCCACATTTGTTCAAATTTCCCACGTTGGCCTCCATAGAACTAAAACCAAGTTTCCCATCTGGAATGCTCTCGAATGAACTAATATGTAGTGAGCTTGGATCATCTTGACTTTATATAACTTAAAGTTTTGTTGAGCTTAAAATCACTTCTCTTCTAAGAATTCAGGCTCTTCGAATCAAAGCCTGCCATTCTATTGTAAAGTTATGTTATAGTTTATTGCTATTGAAAGCAAGGTTAATTGTACCTCCAAAGGGAAAAAAACTTCTATGCCAAAGACTAAAGTATATGTTGTGGATTGAGTCAGAGTTCTATAGGTGGTTTGATATGCCCATAGAGCTTCCAAAAACTTTTCTTGCCATTGACATTTATTATCATCTAAGGTCTTTTTTAAGATCTAAACCAATGTCTTATTAAAGGCCTTAGCTAATATGTTTGTCTGAGGGTAATAAATAGTTGAGTATCTCCAATTGATGTCATGATGTTTAGAAAAACTATTTATTTTAGTACTTTTTAATGATGAGCCATTATTTGAAATGAACTAATGAGAAGCACCAAATTTATGTGTGGTATGGTCTTTGAAAAAATTTAGCACATGATGAACTTTAACTTCTCTCAGAGGAAATACCTCTGCCCATTTTGAGAAGTAATTTGTAGTAGCTAATATGAATGTATAACCTCTAAAAGATGGTGGATCAATTAGATTAACAATATCTGTACCCTAAATTTTGAAAATAATGAAGTAATGGTTAGATGTAAGACATTTGGTGTTTGATGTAGAATTAGACAATGCATCTGGCATTGATGATAGGGACATGCAACATTCATACAGTCACCTATCATTGGCTACCAATAATATTCCATTCATTAAAAATTCATTTTTTTCTTAGGTCCAGACTGATGTGCACGACACATTCCAGCATGTACTTCTTTTATGATCTTCTATGAATTTAATTTATTTAAATACCTTAACCACATCTGATTGAATAATATTCTGTATAAGATGATGTTGATTAAGGTGTCTGACAGAGATCTTATTTTGATTTGGTTAGTTGCCGATCTTTGTTGCAAATCTGGTTTTGATGATGACAAACATGTTTCAAGTGTGTTTTACTTGGCTAATCTGTTTCAGGCACAAAAGATCGCGAGCCACTCAAGCCAACTCAAGATCGGGTCCAAGTGTGTCAAATGTATGATTTTTCTTTTTATTGAGTCAATTGTAATGTAACTGATTCCCTAGCTAAGTAACCTTGCACACACACACTCAGGGAGAGAGATTGAGTGAATTAGAGTTTCTGTTAAAATTTTGTTCAGATCGTCCTGGACGATCCAGCCAAAACATAAACCCTAATTAGGGCGACTAAGTTAAGAGGGTCTGATTGAGCAGATTGTCCTAGACGATCTCCGGATCGTACGGGACGATATGCCCAAATCAGAAATTCTCAGCCGCCAGATCAAGTTAGGCAAGTTCTTATTTTTAGATACTTGGTCTGATCGTCCCGAACGATACGTGTATCGTCCCGGACGATCCAGTACAATCATGCCTAATTTAAACTGGTAATTAAGGAAAGCAATTTATTTTTGGTTGATACGATCATATCATCCTGGACGATCATGATCGTCTAGTGCATTTCAGCTGTACGTCCCGAACTGTGTTCAGGACGATTTGGGGCCTTTTTGAACTAATCGTACAGGACGATGTCTGAATCGTCCTGGACGATCAAGTCATTTTTTGGTCGTCCAGCACAGATTTCTCTGGACGACCCGAACTGTCTTCTGGATGATTTTCCTCAATTTACACTAATCGTCCCGGACGATCGCAGGATCGTACGGGACGATATGAACAATTTTTTTTACTGATCGTCCAGAAGAGCCAGATCATCCAGGCTGAAACAGCTGATTTTGAACTGATCGTACAGGACGATCTACCGATCGTCCTGGACGATCTTGGCCGACCAGTTGAGATTTAGGGAAAATTTTAAGCCCTCCTTTAAAAGAACTTTTTCCAAAAATTTGGAAAATCTTTTGCTGCCTTCCTTCCCTGAGAAACCCTAGAGAGAGAGAGAGTTGGGAGAGAGAGAGAAGATCTTGAGAGGGGGAGTTAGTGAGGGATTCACTAAGGTTGCTCCAAGCACGGATCAGAGTCGTCTTCTCCGCTCATCGTCTTTCATCTAGTCGGTGTTCGTCGTGGGAGGATCGTTCGCAAGAAGATCCGGGGTTCTCTGCCTGCTTCAGGTGGAAGCAAAAGGAGTTCGAAGGTTCTCTGCCTGCTTCAGGAGGAAGCGAAAGGAGTTCGAAGGTTCTCTGCCTGCTTCAGGAGGAAGCGAAAGGAGGTCGGGTTCTCTGCCTCACTGTGTGGTGAAAAGGAGGTGTTTGTACAGGCTTCTCCGCCTTGCTGTGGGAGCAAAAGGAGAGACACTTTTTGTTTAGTGCAATACCCGGAGGGGAGGCTCCGGGGAGTGGACGTAGGTCAAGTTGACCGAACCACTATAAAATCTAGTTTGCTTTTCTGATTCAGTTTTGCACTTTACTTTTCTGATATTAACTGCTTGGGTGAATATCTGTGGTTGATCTTTTCGTTCTTGTTTATATGTTTCCGCTGCTACGTATCGAAAAGATTTTCATTGTTATCGTGATATTTTTAAATAACCAATTCACCCCCCCTCTTGGTTAGCCTCGGGACTAGTTCACTAGGGCTTAACATCCCTATCGAACTTTCAAGTGGTATCAAAGCAGGATTCACAATTTAGGTTTAAAAACTTTTGAATTTGATCCATGGCTAACTGTAATAATCGTAATACTGCTGAAGGATATTCTATTACAAGACCACCGTTGTTTGATAATATTCCTTTTGATTTTTGGAAAAAACGCATGTCTACTTTTCTGCAATCTATTGATTATCGCATATGGATGTTAGTTAAGGACGGATACGAACCACCTTTTAGACTGATTAACAATGTGAAAATTGAATTGCCTTTTGCTGATTGGACATTTGATGATCGTGATTTAGCACAGTTAAATGCAAAATGCTTGAACTGTTTCTTTTGTGCTTTAAAATCTGAAGATTATATGCATGTTTCTACTTGTACAACGGAAAAGGAAATCTGGGATAGATTATGTATAACATACGAAGGTACAACTGAAGTCAAACAGTCTAGGTTAAACATCTTGTTACATGATTATGAACTTTTTCGTATGAAATCTAGTGAGACTATTTCAGAAATGTACACAAGGTTCACTCAGATTGTTACCTCTTTGCATGCTCTAGGTAGAGAACTTACTAACTACGAAAGAGTGAATAAAATTCTTAGATGTTTGCCTGCTTCTTATGATGCTAAGATTACTGCTATTACTGAATCTAAAGATTTAAATACTTACTCTATTGACAGCTTACTTGGATCACACATTGCTTACGAGCAAGGGGTGAACCAAAGGCAACTTGATGCAGGTGAACGCAAGAAAGAGAAGGCAGTGGCACTAAAGGCCAAGGATTCAGATGCTAGCACTTCCGGGTCTGATAGCGATGATGTTGCCTTAATCACAAGGCAATTCAAAAGCTTTCTAAGGAAGAAACATAAGAACTATCAGAAGTGGAACAAGGGTAAGTCCAATAAAAATTTTAAGGGTTCATCTGAATCTGTTTGTTTTGAATGTAGGAAGCCTGGACACATTAAGGCTGATTGTCCAACACTTAAAGCTCACCCAAGCAAGGAGAAGGGTGAGGAGAAACCAAAGTTCAGAAAGGACAAGAAGCGGATTCAGAAGGCGTTCTGGGCAGACTCTGCATCCGACTCTTCTGAGACTGAAGCTGAAGAGGAGGAAAAAAACTTATGTCTGATGGCTGATGATCACCCTGGTCAGTCAGACCAGGAAGAGGTATGTGAGCTTACCTATGATCAATTACTTGAAGTTTCTAAAAGAATTCATACATCGTATAGGAAGCTTAAGAAAACTCATGCTAATTTGAAATTAGATTACTTAACTTTGCAAAAAGAGCATGATTCTGTAGTTAAAGATCATTCCACACTTGATTCCAATCACATGTCTTTGCTTGATGAATTCGATGAGTTGAATAAAAAATATTCTGATTTAGTGTCTGAGCATGATTCATTGAAAACTACGCATGTGGACTTAGAAAGAGCTTTTAAAGAGTTAGATACAATGGCATGTGAAGTAGAAAGTAGTAATGGAACCTTGAAATTTGAAATTGCAAGTTTAAAGAAAGAAAATGAGTTTTTGAAGGTAAAGATCAGTGCTTTTGAAAAGAACAAAACACCGCCTACTTTTGAACAGTTTTATGCACCACCACCTTTTGAAAAATCTGTTGCAAGTTCTTCAAAGCATGTTTCATATACATCTAGGAAGAGGCATTATCATCCACGTAGATTAGTTAACCCTTTTCCTGGTGTTAGATGTTTTTCATGTGGCATGTTAGGACATATTTCTCACACCTACACTGTTCACCGTAGTACACATTGGGTGTGGAAATCCAAACTTCCTGTTTCACAGCACAGTACACATGCATTGCATTCTTCTTTTCATAAGAAGGAACCCAAACCTGTTTGGGTTCCTAAGACTGACGTTTGATACTTTTGTAGGTGTGCTCTCACACAAGACCTCGTGAGAGCATGTGTACCTGGACAGTGGATGTTCTAGACATATGACTGGAGATGCAAATCAGTTCATTTCGCTGGAGGCCAAAGCTGGAGGCAAGGTTACACTTGGAGATAACACCACCAGGAAGGTGGTAGGCTCAGGTATAATTGGTGATTCCAAGAATTTTATGATTGATAATGTTTTGCTTGTAGATGGACTGAAACACAACCTGCTGAGCATCAGTCAACTCTATGACAAGGGATACATCATCAAATTCCTACCCACTGGCTGCATTTTAAGCTTAAATGATGAAGTTGTCTTGCAGAGGCAAAGGATCAACAACGTCTACAAGCTGGATGTAAGTAACATTAAATCTGATAATTCAATTTGCTTAAAAACTGCTGCTGATGAGTCTTGGCTATGGCATAGGAGATTATGTCATGCCAGTATGAAAACCCGTAGGAGAGTCACCCAAAAGGACTTAGTTAGAGGTGTGCCCAAGCTTAAGTTCACTAAGGATCACCTGTGTGATGCCTGTCAGTTGGGGAAGCAAGTCCAGTCCTCTTTTCACTCTGTTAAGGATATTAGCACCTCTAGACCTTTAGAAGTTCTTCACATGGACCTCTTTGGACCCATTAGCACTGCCAGCTTAGGGGGGAGAGTCTATGGTTTTGTGATTGTAGATGATTATTCGAGGTTCACTTGGGTTAAGTTTTTGTCACATAAATCTGAGTCATTTGATGAGTTTAGATCCTTCTCTACTTGGATTCAGAAGAAGTTAGGATGTGAGATTATTACCATCCATAGTGATCACGGAGGGGAGTTTGAAAATGAAAGATTTGGAAGTTTTTGTGAGGATCATGGGATTAGTCACAATTTTTCAGCTCCTAGGACCCCTCAGCAGAACGGGGTAGCTGAAAGGAAGAACAGGACCTTAGTGGAAGCCGCTAGAGCCATGCTTGCCGAGTATTCACTTCCAAAATACTTTTGGGCTGAAGCGGTGAACACTGCCTGTTATGTGCTGAATAGGGTGAATGTGAGAGTCAAACTGAACAAGACACCTTATGAGATCATTAAGGGTAGAACTCCAAATTTGTCCCACCTCCATATCTTTGGCTGTAAGGTTTTCATTCTGAACAACGGGAAGTCACCCTTAGGAAAATTTGACCCCAAATCTGATGAAGGAGTGTTCTTAGGATATTCAAGTGTTGGGAAATCCTTTAGGGTGTTCAATAGGAGGACTTTGGTGGTGGAGGAAACAACCCATGTAGTGTTTGATGAATCTGATCCTAAGGAGTCTAGATCTGAAGTAGAAGATGAAGAGATTGTTGAGGTTACCCAAGGAGTTGGAAATACAAATTTGGAGGAAAGGGTAGAACCTCAAACCGAATTGCCTAGAGATTGGAGATATTCTTCGAGTCATCCTAAAGAACTGATCTTAGGAGACCCTTCTGAAGGTGTTAGGACTAGGCATAGACTTAGGAAGGAAGTAAACCATTATACCTTTATCTCAATGACTGAACCCACCAACATCAATCAAGCCTTGTCGGATGAATTTTGGATTTTAGCTATGCAGGAAGAATTGAATCAATTTGTAAGGAATGATATTTGGGAGTTAGTAGAAAGACCTAAAAATCAAAGTATTGTGGGAACCAAGTGGGTCTTTAAGAATAAGATGAATGATTTTGGTGTGGTGGTGAGAAATAAGGCAAGATTGGTGGCTAAGGGGTATAATCAGATAAAAGGGATTGATTTTGAGGAGACTTTTGCCCCTGTAGCTAGATTGGAAGCCATTAGGGTGCTACTAGCCTTTGCCTGTTATAAGGGATTTAAGCTGTTTCAAATGGATGTCAAGAGTGCCTTTTTAAATGGGGTAATTAAAGAAGATGTGTTTGTAGAACAACCCCTAAGTTTTGAGAGTTCCCAATATCCAAGTCATGTCTATAAATTAAAAAAGGCCTTATATGGATTGAAACAGGCACCCAGAGCTTGGTATGAGAGGCTTAGCACATTCCTGTTAGAAAGAGAGTTTGTTAAGGGGAGCGTAGACACCACCCTTTTTCTGAGAAGATTAGGGGATGACTTACTCATTGTCCAGATCTATGTTGATGATATAATTTTTGGATCTTCTGATAAATATTTATGTGAAGTTTTTTGTAAAATGATGAGTAAGGAGTTTGAGTTGAGTATGATGGGAGAATTGTCCTACTTTTTGGCGTTTAGCATAAGGCAAACGGATGATGAAACCTTTCTCAATCAATCAAAATACACTAAGGACATTTTGAAGAAATATGAAATGGACAAAGCTAAGCCAATCAATACTCCCATGCCCTCCTCAGTTCAGTTAGATAAGGATTCAAATGGAAAATCTGTTGATCAGAAGAAGTATAGAGGGATAATAGGTTCACTGCTTTACCTGACTGCTAGCCGACCTGATATCATATTTAGTGTCTGTCTTTGTGCTAGGTTTCAGGCTGATCCTAAAGGGTCCCACCTGACTGCTGTTAAGAGAATTCTTAGATATCTTTTAGGAACCCCAAACCTAGGAATTTGGTACCCTAGGCACAACACCTCTTTTGAGATCATTGGATATTCTGATTCTGATTTTGCGGGGTGTAGGGTGGATAGGAAGAGTACTTCTGGGACTTGTCAATTCATAGGATAGTCGTTAGTCTCCTGGTCCAGTAGAAAACAGAACTCAGTTGCACTTTCCACTGCTGAAGCTGAGTACATTTCCTTAGGGAGTTGTGTGGCCCAAGTTCTTTGGTTGAAGCAACAAGTCTTGGATTTAGGAGTATCTGTTGGCACAATTTCTGTTCTGTGTGATAATACTAGTGCCATCTGTATCTCTAAGAATTCAATCCAATATTCTAGGACCAAACACATTGATATTAGGCATCACTTCATTAGGGACCATGTTACAAAAGGGGACATTGAGCTACATCACATAGCAACTGAAAATCAGCTGGCTGACATATTCACTAAACCACTGGCCTTTAACTTATTCAACATTTTGAGAACCAGATTAGGAGTGATTGATATAAATGCTTGATTCTGATGACTGCTGATTTATGATTGTTCTGATTGGCATTCTGATTTCTGTTAGGTAGTTTTGGTATTATGATTTTTTATTTCTGTTAGTTAGTTTTGGTTTGATTATTTGCTTTCAGTTGATTTTATTCCTTCTGCTGATTTCTGTGTTAGCCTTACTGTTAGTTTGATTTGAGTATTTACTTTACTGTGATTTTCTACCTATTTTTAGTTATTTACTGGTTCATATCTTGCACTTACTGTTTTATGCTTTTCAAGATCTGATCACCGCTCACTACTTCTGATAATCTGAATTTTTGACTGGGAGTTTTTACCTTGTTTTGGTTTGGAAGCTGGTAAGCAGTGATTGACTTCGCTGAATCTGTTAAAGGAAAGAAACATTGATAATTATTTCTCTTCCTCTAACTCCTTTACTGGTGTGTAGTTTCTTTTGAATAAAAATCCTCTTCAAAATTAAAATGTTAGTTTTTGAAATAGAGATTATTTTATCTTCCTACAGTAATCTGCCTCATATCAATAGTGCTTTTCAAAGTCTTGAGTCATTAGTTTGATTTTCTAAACCAAGTGATTGCATTTATCATATGTTGTATGGCTTTTATTTTGTGAATAGTTCTTCCTTACTGTGGAGAGTCATCTCCTATGTCTGGAAGATAATCTCACAGCTGAGACTCTTTAATGATTATGAAAAGGAGAAAACTTATAAAAGATGCGTAGTGCGCCAGATAATTTGAAAAAGAGGCATAAAATGAGCCCAAAACTGAAAAGATGCGAAATTGCCAAATTGGATACACAAAGTGTATCAAAAATCAAAAGATGCGCAAAGCGCCAACCAATTTGAAAAAGAGGCACAAAATGAGCCCAAACCAAGCTTTCTTCCTTTTCAGATTGTTAAATATCTTAGAAAAATCTGTGCGCCACTTAATATTTTCAAAAGCTTGAGTCTTGAAAATACTGATTTCTGATTTTTTACTTTGTAACACTATTATATCAGATATTTTTCTGGAACGAGGCTTGAAAGGATCTCTTTTCAAATCTAATGTCTTGTCTTCTGAATCAGATTTTTGTTTTGAAAGAGGTTTGCATCGATAAGGTGTCCGGGGTTGGAGTTACGAAAGTTGATTATTTCCAACCTTTTCTGGATTTCAGCGCTGTCAATCGTCCCTTCATTGGTTTTTGAATCTAAAATCAAAAAAAAAAAAAAAGAACTGAAAGCAGTGTTAGTTTCCTGTTTTGTAGTTGTTCTATTTTATGTTTTATTTCAGTGTTCTGTTTTTCCCTCCTCCTTTTTGTGATGTCAAAAGGGGGAGTCAGTTGTAGTCGTGTCTGTTTCTGTTTTCTGAGTCATGCTTCCTGTATTATTTTAGCGGTTAAATGAAAATTTAAAAAAATGTTTATTTTGTTTGATCTCCTAGTTTACTTTTATTTTCAGACTACTTTACAAATGTTTGCCATCATCAAAAAGGGGGAGATTGTTACAAATCTGGTTTTGATGATGACAAACATGTTTCCAGTGTGTTTTGCTTGGCTAATCTATTTCAGGCACAAAAGACCGCGAGCCACTCAAGCCAACTTAAGATCAGGTCCAAGTGTGTCAAATGTATGATTTTTCTTTTTATTGAGTCAATTGTAATGTAACTGATTCCCTAGCTAAGTAATCTTGCACACACACACTCAGGGAGAGAGATTGAGTGAATTAGAGTTTCTGTTAAAATTTTATTCAGATCGTCCTGGATGATTTTAACATTGTCTTGGACGATCCAGCCAAAACAGAAACCCTAATTAGGGTGACTAAGTTAAGAGGGTCTGATTAAGCAGATCGTCCTGGACGATCTCCGGATCGTACAAGACGATATGCCCAAATCAAAAATTCTCAGTCGCCAGATCAAGTTAGGCAAGTTCTTATTTTTAGATACTTGGTCTGATCGTCCCGGACGATACGTGTATCGTCCCGGACGATCCAGTACAATCATGCCTAATTTAATCTGGTAATTAAGGAAAGTAATTTATTTTTGGTTGATATGATCATATCGCCCTGGACGATCGCAGGATCGTCCCAGACGATCATGATCGTCTAGTGCATTTCAGCTGTACGTCCCGAACTGTGTTCAAGATGATTTGGGGCCTTTTTGAACTAATCATACAGGACGATGTCTCAATCGTCCTGGACGATCAAGTCATTTTTTGGTCGTCCAGCACAGATTTCTCTGGACGACCCGAACTGTCTTCTGGACGATTTTCCTAAATTTGCACTTATCGTCCCGGACGATCGCAGGATCGTACGGGATGATATGAACAATTTTTTCTACTGATCGTCCAGAAGAGCCAGATCGTCCAGGCTGAAATAGCTGATTTTGAACTGATCGTACAGGACGATCTACCGATCGTCCTGGACGATCTTGGCCGACCAGTTGAGATTTAGGGTAAATTTTAAGCCCTCCTTTAAAAGAACTTTTTCAAAAAATTTGGAAAATCTTTTGCTGCCTTCCTTCCCTGAGAAACCCTAGAGAGAGAGAGAGTTGGGAGAGAGAG